>CM065590.1:223721109-224121375 GCA_033119425.1 Bufotes viridis
GTTCGCCCGTTCGCGAACATTTGCGGAAGTTCGCGTTCGCTGTTCGCGAACTGAAAATTTTATGTTCGCGACATCACTAATCAGAGGGCTGGCTGCTGATTGGCTTCATGCATGGCATTATGGGTGATCCCGCCTTCCCAGAGTTTCTTGCTCCATGTCCTCACACGTGCAGCAGCCATTTAAGGAAAAAATGTAATTCGTTACCACGAAGCGTGAGGAAATTCGGCTTCAGTGCGAAACTATTTTTTCCTGGAATCTGGATCGAATTCCACTTCGTCAACTTCGATTCTCTCATCTAATAAATCATGTTATATACATAATTAATATTCCGATTTATCCATATGACCCCAAGTTACGTAGTGCCTGCCATTGGTTTAACTTTCTTCTAAATATTGAAGCCGTTGCACATTTTAATTTTCCAAATGACATGACGAATTAGACTTTCAATAGCCAATGGAGATAAATAAGCCTGCAAGACTCGGATAATGTATGTGTTCTATAATTCACATTGCTGCAGTTGTTTGTGATCCAGTGAAGCAAAGAAACCACAACAACCATGTCATTTCATGCTTCATTAGATGCACTCTGTTCTAGCCTCCTTATGTTTTATGATATAGTCTGCTAAATAATGTCCAGTATTTTAATGTTTTAGCAAATTTGAATTGTACAATACTTCCCACATTTACACATCATCCTTGCTTGTTTCACACTCTGCTATCTTGAAGGGGTCGTCCCCCAAAGAATATACTACATTTCTCAAACCAGCTCCTGGATCTGAAGACTTTTGTAACTGCATGCAATTAAAAATGTAGTATAGCCACTGAGTTATTCACTCAAAATCTGAGTGTATAGCGCAATCTACTGTTTGTCCATTTCATTATTTCTCTGTCTTATCTGAGTAACATCACTGAGCTGGATGTACATACTTCAACTGCCTCTAGCTGGATCTATTGTTAGAAGCTGTGACGGTTACAGGGAGCAGGGGCGTAGCCACCATGGAAACAGGGGAAGCAGCTGCTATGTGGCCCAAACTCAGGAAGGGGCCCAGGAGGAGGACAAATGGATTTATTTTCAGGGCCCAGAGAGTGGTCAGTGTAGTGCTCCTAGTCCTCGCACTGGTATTATGGATCCCTGTTCTTATTCTCCAGGCACCTGCTAAGCACTGGAGTCCTGGCAGTGCAAAACTTTAGGATGGCGCATAGGATATGTAGGAGTATATTATAAGCTGATGCTGTGCAATGTCAGATCACAGTGTAGTTCATGCCTAAACACAGTGCTGCACAAAAAGTGGAGGCACCCATAGGTGGAGAAGAAAGGAGAGTATTTTATTTTTTTGGTCCATTCTGAGGTCTGCATTAAAGGGACTGAAGGTAGAGGGGCCCGTTCAAAAATTTGCTGTGGGGGCCAGTCAGTTCTAGTTACACCACTGACAAAGAGGGAGCTGCAAGATAAAGGACACCTTAAGAAAGGGCATGCCCACTGACTGCTAACTTTAAATAAATCTAGCAGAGCAATTGGAGCAATGAAAGGGGGATCTCTGGATCAGGGATAAGAAAATTGTGTTGGTAGTGTCATGCACAGCTGCCAGGAAGTGTCACAGCACATGCACAGTTGTTGCTCAGGTATCAGCACTAAAGCCTGTGCTTGGGGCACTACTCTGAGAAGCAGTCCATGTGCGAGATTGTGGGGTCAGACAAGATGTCTGGCCCAGTCAATCCAGTGGCAGGAGGAACTTGCAGAGGCAGCTTCTGCAGCTGAAGAACTCTATATAATGAACAAATTGATTCATACAAATCGATTCGCTCAATCTCTTCCTTCGACCCAGATACTGTACAGGTGTGGTTTTAGTTTTGTTAGATAGAGTTTGTTATTTATTATACTGTATGTCAGATTTTTATTTTTTGCACTAATCATGGGGTAACTCGTTTAAGGTGTTTTTTTGTGTTTTTTTCCTTTTGTGCAAAGTAACTTGTCAGTGACATGTCATGTTTTAAATGTGACTTATTAATGCTTTTCTTTCATTAACATCCTTTAATATAACAATTTTATACCATGCCCTTAGGTTTATGATACTGGAAGACATATCTTAAATGGAATTTAAACCAAGATTGCTAACATTGCAGATACTGTATATTATTTTTCTGTTTTGTAACAACAAATATGGCTGTACTTCAGTTGTTCAAAAATGGTCACAGCAACAAAACATAAAAATGTCTATATCTCTATACATAAAAGAAAGATAATGACCTAAATTCTACTCTTGTTTTACCTTTTGATTTACTAATCAGTTTTTCTATTTTGGATAGAAACACTTTTAAACTCCTTTTTAAAGGGAACTGTCACCACAAAATACAGCACAGTAGGCAGGGAGCATGTTTTAGAGAAGAAGTACTGAGAAGACTGATCTATAGTTTTGTGGGAAAAGATTCAGTCAAATTTGCAATGTATTCATTTTAAAACGATGGTCTTTTTATGTACTGGGGTCATGCGGGCGATCCTACTTAATGATTGACAGCCTTCTCTGTATGCTTAGTCATGTGATCTTACCTGCCAATCACTGAGTAGGACCGCCTACATGATTCTTATGCATAAAAAGAGTAGAGGTTTTAATGCATAAATTGCAAGTTTTACCCAATGTTTTCCACAAAACTATACATCCATCCTCCTCCTCTTTCCCATATACCATACTGCCTACAGACTGCATTGCATTTCATGGTGACATGTTCCCTTTGAATCTAGATCTAGTTGACATCTGCTCCCCTATGCAATTGGCCATGATAGTTTAGGTTTTGGCTGTTTACTACTGTAGATGCTGAAATAAATACTAATCAGGTCTATATTGGCAAATACAGATAGTGCACACAAAATAGCTTAAAAATAAAAAAATAATTGGGGCATGGCCGGATGCCGGGCAGGGAGGACGTGTAGTTAAGGAGCTCCGTGTGGAACCCCGTGAAGCGGCTAAAAGCGCACATTGTGGTGTGCTGAAACACCCACCCTACTTACCCTCCTGATCCCTGAAGCCCAGCATTGACCCCCGATGATGACGAGGGGGAGAAAGAAAGGTGCAGCGCCGCAGAAAATGACGGCCTTTTTTCCTCTGGCCCCAGGCACCAAACAAGATGGCGCTGACCTCCTCCTCAGCGATGCAGCAGCGCGCTCTTACCCACATGAGTCGAACCCGCACTCACCACAATCTGCAACGTCTGGGTGCAACAGCAATCCAAGCCCATCCTCACAGCAGAGCAAAGGCAGATCTTTGAGGGTGAATGACCCGTCTCCCCACAAGTTCCCCCTGTGTGTTGGGTGCTTCAACATATACAGATACCAGCATCTCTGTGTCCACTATGCAGGACATGCTTTTGGACCTGAAAAGGTCTATACATAACGACTTTAAAGAGACCATATCTCTTATTCATGCGGACATGGTCTCCATAGGTGAGAGAACTGCTCACCTTGAAGAAAAAAATGGAGGAATTTGTCTCTGCGCATAATTCATTAGTAGATGGCCATAACGCGGTCGAAAATGAACTGACTGCCATTAAGCTGAAAATAGCTGACTTAGAGGACCGTTCCAGAAGGAACAATATTCGCTTCAGAAATATTCCTGAAAATATTCTGGACAACCAATTGCAAGCCTTTATCACCGACTTAATGGTGGCATATCTCCCAGAGACTCCCAGCTCAGACCTCATAATTGATAGAGCTCACCGGGTCCCTAAACCCAAATCTCTTCCTCCAGCGACTCCCAGAGATGTCCTAGCTAGGATCCATTTTTTCCATCTTAAAGAAGTTTTAATGAGAGCGACACAAAAGATCAATAACACAATCCCTGAGAGATTCCAAAAGGTTTTAATGTTCACGGATCTTTCCGCAGCCACTCTTTCCAGGAGAAGAGAATTTCAAAGCTATACTAAAGTTCTGCGTGACAACAACATCCCTTATAAATGGGGTTATCCTGTTAAATTGATTGTGAGATACCAGAATTCTTCACACGCAATGATCACTCCTCAGGACTTAGCTGCAGCATGCTCTAAGTGGAATATCTCATTACCACAAGAGGGCGCTAAAACACCACCTAAAGGGTCATCTCTAAACAACTCTCCACCAAGAAAGAAGCAACCTTCGCTGACCCAGGAATGGTTTAAAGTTGGATGACTGTCTTCATCATTGCTCTGATTATCAACACACCCCTACTCTATTTAAGGGGTTCCATACTCTCTTTGTGAGCTTGCCCATTACCACTACGGTTCCCATTCCCTGATCCCTGATCCATACTGTTTTCTCACGCCTCTCCATAGTGATCTCATTGCATATATCCTTAATTTAGCCCAAGATGGGCTTTGAAAGTTTCACAATGTTTTCTTTGTTCTTTGCAGTTTGGTTTGCGTTCTATTTTATTTTCCTTTCAGGCTATCCTCGAGACTTCAACACCCGAGTCTCAAGCAGTCTAAATCCTTACACAAGAGTCCATTTGCACTGCTCAGTGTATACTCACAGATGTGGTAAAAATACGTATTCAACTGTTGTGTTTCATGTACAAAATATTTGGAGTACAAAAAACACTTCTGAGCGGAGTCAGCTGTGGATATCATTGGGTTAAAAATCCTGTCTGCAAATGTCAAAGGACTTAACAGTCCCTTTAAACGCTCCACCTTTTGGTCTGAAGCAAGAAAACAAAAATGAGACATAATTTGCATACAGGAGTCCCATTTAAACGCAGTGGATTCACACAGATTCCACCACCCCTCTTTTCCACACATTCTCTTTTCCCCAGCAGAAAAGACAAGAGGCAGGGTTATCATAGGTTTTAAAAATTCTATATAATTTCGCTGCATAGAAATGATAATTGATGAACACGGTAGATATATTGTTATTATTTGTGATATAAATAACACTAGATACACCCTGGTTAACATTTATGCCCCCAACAGTGATCAACTTAAATTCATCAAACGCATAACAAAAATGGATCAGGAAATTAAACAAGGCGCTCTCTTAATATGCGGTGATTTTAATCTTTGTCCAAATTTCTCTGTTGATAAACAGCCCACGCCACCAAAATCTACCAAAATCTCCGCTCTTCAGGACTATCTTTTCCAAGAAGGTCTATACGATGCATGGCACATATTTCACACCAATGAAAAAGATTTCACCTTTTTATCACACCCCCAGAAGTCCTTCTCGCGCATAGATCTTTTTGTAATAGATAAATGGCTTTTACAAAAAGTCTATAATGTGTCCATTAACAATAAAACATGGTCTGATCACGCCTTCATGACCATGATCATCAATGACGACTATAGCAATAATTCAACCTCGCCCTGGAGATTAAACAATTCCCTGCTACAAAACACTTCAATACATCTAGATGTTGAAAATTCCTTAAAAGAATATTTCCAATTTAATGATAATTCATCAGTTACAGAATCTACACATTGGAGCGCCCACAAAGCCTTTATCAGGGGCATCTTACTAAAACATACAGCTATACAAAAGAACGCTAGATCGAAAATTCTAGATTCCCTATTAACTGATATAAAGGAACTCCAAGTTGAGATCAAATTGAAAAATGCCAGGCATCTCGTTTATCTCCACCTTCATGACAAATACGAATTCCATCTCCGCAAGAACAGGGCCAACCATTATTGGCATGGTACCAAAGCTTCCAAATTATTGACTAACAGAATAAAAAAAGAGAGATCAGGACCAAAATTCTGTTTATTCTTAATGAACACGGCCAAAAAATTCTTAATCCTAAAGATATAGCTGAAGTATTCGCACACTATTACTCCAGTTTATATAATCTAGAGAAATCCCCAGTCTCTTTCCAACCAACCACTGACTCTATTGATGAATTTTTAAAGGAGATCTCTCTCCCTACTTTATCCGACACCCAACACCAAATTCTTAACACAAAAATTTCCACAACTGAAGTGATGGATGCTATCAAATCCCTCAAACCAAACAAATCTCCTGGCCCTGACGTTCTTACAAACGAGTACTACAAGTCCTTCACCTCCACTCTGACTCCGTTCTTCACTAGAACCGTCAATTTTTTGGCCACACAAGGCTCAATCCCAAAAGATATGCTAAGTGCCCTTATTGTCACTTTACCCAAACCTGGTAAATCCACAGACTCTCCAGCCAAGTTCAGACCGATATCTTTACTCAATTCAGACATCAAAATCTACGCTAAGATTTTGGCTATGAGATTGGTCAACTTACTCCCGGGTCTTATCTCTAATGACCAGATTGGATTTATCCCAAACAGACAATCCTCAGATGGTACCAGGAGATTTATTGACCTCATTGACGCATCCTGTGCCTCTCGGACACCTTCTCTGCTTCTTTCCTTGGACGCGGAAAAGGCTTTCGACAGAATTCACTGGAAATACATTTACATGACTCTCCAAAAATTTGGATTCAGTGACTTTTATCTCTCAGCGACAATGGCCTTATACTCAAACCCCAGTGCCTCAGTATACTCCTCTGGTTTCTTGTCTAACCCATTTGACATTAATAATGGAACCAGACAAGGATGCCCTATGTCTCCCTTAATATTCACACTTGCAATGGAACCCTTTGCTGAACATATCAGATCATCCCCACATATACAAGGTCTGAGAATTGGTCCCCAAGATCATCGCATAGGGCTCTTTGCTGATGATGTTTTACTCATTACTGCCAATCCAACTTCTTCACTCTCAGATATAAACAAGATAATCTCTAGATTTAGCAGGGCCTCATATTACAAGGTTAACACCAATAAATCTCAAATGCTCAATCTTGGCCTGTCTCCCAAAGATAAAAATCACATTACAAAAAAGTACCAATACTCTTGGTGTCAGGGTTCCCTTACATACCTAGGGGTACAATTAACGTACCCGCCTTCCAATCTTTTTCAAGCCAACTACTGGCCTCTTTTAGATAAAGTGAAGAACTCCTTACACAATTTACGCTTAGAGTCTCTGTCCTGGTTGGGCAAAATCGCGGCAATTAAGATGGTTGTTCTCCCAAAAATATTATATATTTTCCATAATGTCCCTATAGATGTCCCCTTTTACTTCCTGCAAAAAGTGCAGACCCTAATTAATAAATATATTTGGGGAAAAAGAAAATCCAGAGTGAAGGCATCCATACTATATAAACCATTATCCTTGGGCGGTCTCAATATCCCCTCAATGAAACATTACTACTCAGCGTCAATTCTTGACCAGCTTAGATATCTAATTGCTGAAGACCGCTCCAAGAAATGGGTGCTTTTAGAAAAATATTCCTTTGGCAATACGAACATTAGTTCTCTACTACAATCTATAGGAGTTTTTGGAACTAAACCACATACACCTTATGCTACCCTGAAAGCTGTATTTAAATTATGGCACTCGTTAACTAGAACTGAAAAAAGACTCCCAACCGCCTTCAGAGATGCTCCGATTCAGATTTGCGAAACAGCTATACCCAACCTCAACATTAAAGACTGTCCCAAAACGGGTCTTAAGAAAATCTCACAATTGTGGATAGATGGGAATTTTGTTGATTTCTCCCACATTCGTAATAAATATGGCATTTCAAATAGGGAGTTCTACAAATTCCTCCAGATCCGTCACCTACTGCAATCCCCCAAAGTATTAGTGCATTCACCGGATGACTCAGCTTTACAGGATTGGCTTAATTCTATGAGAGGTCCAAATAAAGGTATAACATTAGGTTACCAACTTCTAAAGAACAATCCCCCTGACCCCTTAGAACATATCAGAAGTTAATGGAATGTAGACTTAGGATCCACTGTAAATTATATAGAATGGAGGGAGGCTTTCACTGCAGTTCCAAGAATTTCAAGTTGTACTGGACATTTGGAAGGAGCCAGAAAACTTCTATATAGGTGGTACCTTACCCCTCACAGCCTCAACAAGATTTTTCCTGAGCTCTCTTCAAAGTGCTGGAAATGCGGTCAAGCCTCTGGTACCTACTTCCATATGTGGTGGGAATGTCCTTTGATTCATGACCTCTGGGGGAAAACTTTCAACTTTCTGTCTAGTCTATGTTCATTAACCATTACTCCCTCCCCTAAACTAGCCCTCCTGTCTATTGGTATTAATGATTACCCAATCACATTTAGATCTATTATAATGCATACCATTATAGCTACTCGTTCCAAAATTGCTGTAACTTGGAAAGATAATGATGTTCCCAACGTTAATCGGGTTCTCAGGGATCTTGATATTAACTATACACACAAAGATTTGACACTGCGTGCTCCACAGTAAAGCAGCGGCACCTTTTAAGGAGAAAGGTTCAGACCCCTTCAATACAAATAATTAAATGGTTAGGACCGCGCTGATAGCAAGCAGTACATCCAGATGATCCAAGGAATATGAGAAACCGCAGCTGACCAGGGTGAGATCCAATGCTGGTGCGCCGATCTCCTTATCATTCACACACGTGTGGCGCTCCGATACACCTTGGTATACAACACTGCAGATGGACTAATCCTCCTGGTATACACACCAACCGAATCCTCGTCCCAGACACGCTCAGCCTTCAGGGGGAGAGACAGGAACAAAATGGTGCAATACCTCCGATATTTGAGAATACACGCTTTTAATTATACTCACAAGATCCACATAAAACATAGGCATAAAGTCCTGCTACAATTGCCCGACCCGGGTTTCGCCTGAGCTTCTTCAGGGGCTGTGAACGTTAAACCTCTGAAGCCCCTGAAGAAGCTCAGGCGAAACTGTTTTCTACATTGTACAGTTGCGGTGTCCTATAAATAATATGACTGTATACCTCATTGTATGATTAGTAAGTGTACTTCTTACTTAATCATTTATATCGCGTGTACTATTTATGTTTTGTATTCTCTTTTACAAAATTTCAATAAAAACGTATTGTTCAAAAAAAAAAAAAAAAGTTATCAGACATTCCTTAGTAGGATTAAAGAAGTGTTGAATAAAATGAAAATAAGTTTATATTACAAAAAAATTACAACCTTACTTGCAAATTACAAACATTATTTTAAAATGTGATTTTTCTGTAATAAGACTGTAAGACTGTACTTAAATATTTTTGTATCCTCATGACTGTAACAACAAAGTTATTTATAGCGAATGATGAACAGTGTACAAATTGTGACATTGCCTTTTTACATCTTCACAAAAAACCAAGACCAATCAGTATGGCAGGCAAACACAAAGGACCACTGAGGAAGGGGCAAGTTGGTTTCAGCAGCAGCTACTGTGGAGACTTGCTATTGTTCGACTCCACTTTCCTATTACGGGACTCATCCATTTCTATTTTAAGCTTGCAAGTAGAGTTGAGCGAACACCTGGATGTTCGGGTTCGAGAAGTTCGGCCAAACTTCACGAAAATGTTCGGGTTCGGGATCCGAACTTCACCCCGAACCCGAACCCCATTGAAGTCAATGGGGACCCGAACTTTTGGGCAATAAAAAGGCTGTAAAAAAGCCCAGGAAACGGCTACATGGTTGCAAAAGGCAGCAAAATGTAGGTAAATCCCCTGCAAACAAATCTGGATAGGGAAATGACTTAAAATAAAATGAATAAATATTAACCAATATCAAATGGCAACTTGGAGGAGGAGAAGGTGGAATAGGAGGTTGGGGTGGCCTCAGGTGGGAATGCTATGGGAGTTGAAGCTCTCATCACAGGCAAAAAGGATTCATGTATGCCTGCAGTGCCACAGGCCTCATTCACAGACTCAGGGCCATGGTACCCGCAAAGAAGAGAGCGGTCCCGTAACAGCAACACAGGCCTCAGGTCAACCTTCAATGGAACAGGCCATTATCATTTATGTAGGCTCCTGACACCCAGACAGAGGAGAGGTCATTTGACAGTAAAAAGAGTTTAATGTCTCTCTCTCAGACAGCAAGCAAATAAACGAAATAAAGGCCACTGACACCCAGACAATGGGACGGTCATTAGACAGTAGAGATGGCCCGAACTATCCGGTGGGCGAACATATGCGATGTTCGGTCCGCCCCCTATACATCATCATTGAGCAAACTTTGACCCTGTACCTAACAGTCAGCAGACACATTCCAGCCAATCAGCAGCATACCCCTCCCTACCAGACCCTCCCATCTCCCGAACAGCATCCATTTTAGATTCATTTAAAAGCTGCAGTCTTAGTGAGAGGAGGGACAGTGTAGCTGTTGCTGATTTAATTGGGAAATCAATAGCTAGGCTAGTGTATTCAGTGTCCACTCCAGTCCTGAAAGACTCATCTGATCTCTGCTGTAAGGACAGTGTCCTGACAGCACCCCAAAAAGCCCTTTTTAGGGCTGCTACATTAGTCTGCTTTTTTTTTTTTTTTCTCTCCATATATATATATTGCAGTTGCCTGGCCTGCCCGTGTGTGAGGAGCTGCAGGCCCATAGACTGTAGTGTGCCCACTGCCGGTGCCCACCACTCATCCCGTGTGGCAAAGGACTTTGCATCAAAAAAAGGCATTTAATTTTTACACTTTAGTATAATTTCAGTGGCTTGCCTGCTAGTGTGTGTCAGGCCGACTTCCACTGACAGTAGTATGCCCACTGCCAGTGCCCACCACTCATTCCGTGTGGCACAGGACTTTGCATAAAAAAAAGGCATTTAATTTTTACACTTTAGTCTAATTTCAGTTGCTTGCCTGCTGCCAGTGTGTGTCAGGCCGACTTCCACAGACTGTAGTGTGCCCACTGCCAGTGCACACCACTCATACCAGGTGGCACAGTAGCTTGCCGATAAATAAGGCATTTAACCGCCTGCCGACCGCCTAACACAGGGATGCGTCCAGGCAGCGGCAGGTCTGTTCCTCTCTGACGCGGTGGCGCGTCATCTCGTGAGAGGCAAGATCTGCTGTGAACGAGCGCGCGCTCGCATTCACAGAAGATCGCGTCTCAGGAGTTGTACTACAGCCTGCCAGCGTTGATCAATCGCTGGCAGGCTGTAGATGCGAAATAAATCGCATCAAACAAGTATATCAGACGCTGTTTTGTTAACAGCGTCTGATATACCTGCTACCTGGTCCTCTGGTGGTCCCATTTGCTGGGATCGACCACCAGAGGACCAGGTAGCTATGTAAAGTAGCGCCAAGCACCACACTACATCCCCCCCCATGTCACTTATTAACCCCTTGTTAACCTCTGATCACCCCATCTAGACTCCCTGATCACCCCCCTGTAAGACTCCATTCACATGTCCATACGGACACCAGCAATGTGCTTTCCGCATTTTGTAGATCCGCACATTGCCAGAACTATATAGAAAATGCCTTTTCTTGTCCGCAATTGCGGAGAAGAATAGGACATGTTCTATATTTTTGCAGAACGGTAGTGCAGACCTGGAAGCGCGGATCCGCAATTCCGGATCCGAGCGGGACAAAGTCTATCCCCATAGAAATGAATGGGTCCGCAATTCTGTTCCGCAAACAGAATTGCGGACGTGTGAATGGAGCTTAAGGGTCCCTTATCACCGCCAGTCAGTTAGCTACTTGTTAGGTAGTTGGCGCCCATCCCACCACACCGCAGTCACTGATTTTGGCAGAGATTTTTTCATCCACATTGATCGATGCGAATGAAAAAATCTGTGCCGTTCATTTTTTTTTTTTCAGCCCAGAGGCTGAACGGAAAAAAAAAATCTCCTTACACGTATGCTCAATATAAGGAGTATAGCAGAAACTCCTCATGCTGGCCATACGTGTAATGATTGCGGAGACCCTCAAATGCCAGAGCAGTACAAAAACCTCACATGTGACCCCATTTTAGAAAGAAGACACCCCAAGGTATTCCGTGAGGGGTATGGTGAGTTCATGTAAAATTTTATAGTATTTTAAAGTTAGTAGAATATGAGACTTTGTAAAAAAAAAAAAAAAATCTATTTCCACTAACTTGTGCCCAAAATTTGTTTTTCTGTGAACTCGCCATGCCCCTCACGGAATAGCTTGGGATGTCTTCTTTCCAAAATGGGGTCACTTGTGGGGTATTTATACTGCCCTGGCATTTTAGGGGTCCTAAAGTGTGAGAATCCAAATGCGTAAAAATGCCCTGTGAAATCCTAAAGGTACTCATTGGAATTTGGGCCCCTTTGCGCATCTTGGCTGCAAAAAAGTGTCACTCATGTGGTATCGCTGTACTCAGGAGAAGTAGGGCAATGAGTTTTGGGGTGTATTTTTATATATACCCATACTTTGTGTGAGAAATATCGCTGTAAACGACAACTTTTTAATTTTTTTTATACAAAGTTGTCAATTTACAGAGATATTTCTCTCACCCAACATGGGTATATGTAAAAATACACCCCAAAACACATTGCCCTACTTCTCCTGAGTACGCGATACCACATGAGTGACACTTTTTTACAGCCTGGGTGCGTAAAGGGGCCCAAATTCCAACGAGTACCTTTAGGTTTTACAGGGCTGTTCACAATTTAGCCCCGCACAAAATGCCAGAACAGTACAAACACCCCACAAATGACCCCATTTTTGAAAGAAGACACCCGAAGGTATTCGCTGAGGGGCATAGTGAGTCCATGAAAAATTGAACTTTTTGTCACAAGTTAGCGGAAAGGGAGACTTTTTGAGAAAAAACAATAAAAAAATCTATTTCCGCTAACTTGTGCAAAAAAAAATTTTCTATGAACTCGCCATGCCCCTCACGGAATACCTTGGGGTGTCTTCTTTCCAAAATGGGGTCACATGTGGGGTATTTATACTGCCCTGGCATTTTAGGGGCCCTAAAGCGTGAGAAGAAAAATGCGTAAAAATGCCCTCCTAAAAGGTACTCATTGGAATTTAGGCCCCTTTGCGCATCTTGGCTGCAACAAAGTGGCACACATGTGGTATCGCCGTACTCAGGAGAAGTAGGGCAATGTGTTTTGGCATGTATTTTTACATATACCCATTCTGGGTGAGAGAAATATCTCTGTAAATTGACAACTTTGTATAAATTTTTTTAAAGTTGTCATTTACAGAGATATTTCTCACACACAGTATGAGTATATGTAAAAATACACCCCAAAACACATTGTCCTACTTCTCCTGAGTACGGCGATACCACATGAGTGACACTTTTTTGCAGCCAAGATGTGCAAAGGGGCCCTAATTCCAATGAGTACCTTTAAGATTTCACAGGGCATTTTTACGCATTTTTCTTCTCGCGCATTAGGGCCCCTAAAATGCCAGGGCAGTATAAATACACCACAAGTGACCCTATTTTGGAAAGAAGACACCCCAAGGTATTCCGGGAGGGGCATGTCGAGTTCACCGAATTTTTTTTTTTGGCACAAGTTAGGGGAAATTGATTTTTTTATTTTTTTTATTTTTGTTCTTCACAAAGTCTCATATTCCACTAACTTGTGACAAAAAATAAAATTTTACATGAACTCACCATACCCCTCATAGAATACCTTGGGGTGTCTTCTTTCTAAAATGGGGTCACATGTGGGGTATTTTTACTGTCCTGGCATTTTAGGGGCCCCTAAAGTGTGAGAAAAAGTCTGGAATCTAAATACGTAAAAATGCCCTGTGAAATCCTAAAGGTACTCATTGGAATTAGGGCCCCTTTGCGCACCCAGGCTGCAAAAAGTGTCACACATGTGGTATCTCCGTACTCAGGAGAAGTAGGGCAGTGTGTTTTGGGGTGTATTTTTACATATACCCATGCTGGGTGTGAGAAATATCTCTGTAAATGACAACCTTTTAAATTTTTTTTATACAAAGTTGTCAGTTTACAGAGATATTTCTCTCACCCAACATGGGTATATGTAAAAATACAACCCAAAACACATTGCCCTACTTCTGCTGAGTACGGCGATACCACTCATGTGACACTTTTTTGCAGCCTGGGTGCGCAAAGGGGCCCAAATTTCAACGAGTGACCCCATTTCAGAAAGTAGACACCCCAAGGTATTCACTGAGGGGCATAGTGAGTCCGTGGGAGATTTTTTTTTTTTTTTGCCAGAAGTTAGCAGAAATGGAAACTTTATTATTTATTTTTTTTTCCTCAGAAAGTGTCATTTTCCGCTAACTTGTGAAAAAAAATGAAATGACCCATGAACTCATCATGCCCCTCCACAAATACTTTGGGGTGTCTTCTTTCTAAAAAGGTGTCATTTGGGGGGTATTTATATTAAAAATATAAAATGAAGAGACGGCTCAACCTATATACAGAAAGGAAAATATGGTGCTCAATACCGAATGGTGCCGGCTCCAATGCACCCGCTAAGAGGAAATCAAGATAATGGTATCGGTATGGCACTCATAATCTGGAGAAAATCAGTGGATTTAATATCAATAATCAACCAATAAAAATAGATAAATACATAGAAATAAAAAAGCATATGAAAATATAAAGATAAGAAAAAATAGATAAATATATAACTAAAAATATTCCCAAAAGAGAGGAAATCGCATATATGTCTATGTAAAATTAATCCTCACTGTGCGACCGCATATAGTTATCCTGCGTGGGACACATAATACATGGGCAATTGATATTTAATGAGGACCAGTTCATCTGTGGAATAGAGATCCTGTAAGTCACTTTTGGTCTGACAATGTATAAACCGATGGGACAGGGTCCATGTGTAAACGGTGGCGTCCCACCAAACACTATGCGCTCCTCGTCTTATCTTTATCCCACCGGTATTCCGACACACTCAATTGGTCAATAACTCAACCACCTAGGTAAATGACCACTTGTATAAGGTATAAAGCTATTTTTGGCAACCTCTTTTTGGAAGGTGCTACAAATTAAATTAGGGCCTTCTATGTGAATATTTAGATTCAGAAATTCTAAAACTTCTTTGTATTTATTGGGGGAAAGGCAGATATTTTTGTCGTTTCTATTCAAAGTTTCTATAAAGTGATCAAGAGAATCATCATCTCCATTCCATATCAATATAATATCATCTATGTACCAGAACCATAACACCAGGCTCGCCCCAAGATGCGACAATACACATTGCTCCTCCCAGTTGGCCATAAAGAGGTTTGCATAACTTGGGGCGAACCTGGTGCCCATGGCCGTACCACACCTCTGTACATAATAACTAAAATAAAAAGCAAGAACTCCAATGTTTTATTGCTTACCAAAGCTACATAAAAACCCTACCCAACCACCCGGTCGCCCAATTGTATCCGGGATCGGATCAATTACCTGTAATCTATCTATGTATATTGATAAACTTCTTCAGCCAACGGTAAAAAAAAATGAGAACGTATATTAGAGCTACGACCCAGATTATTGAAATCTTGGAAGAGTTAATATATGATCCAACATGGAAACTATGCACACTAGATGTACAATCACTATATACAATTATAGATCACCAACAAGGGGTACAAGCTATGAAGGAACAATTACAAAGAGAAGATAGATTAAAGAAGGAACAGATAGAATTTTTGGAGGAATGTGTTAGATTCATATTATCTCACAATTATTTTTCTTTTAAATCGAGTTATTATGTACAGAGGTGTGGTACGGCCATGGGCATCAGGTTCGCCCCAAGTTATGCAAACCTCTTTATGGCCAACTCGGAGGAGCAATGTGTACATAGATGATATTATATTGATATGGAATGGAGATGATGATTCTCTTGATCACTTTATAGAAACTGTGAATAGAAACGACAAAAATATCCGCCTTTCCCCCAATAAATACAAAGAAGTTTTAGAATTTCTGGATCTAAATATTCACATAGAAGGCCCTAATTTAATTTGTAGCACCTTCCAAAAAGAGGTTGCCAAAAATAGCTTTTATACCTTATACAAGTGGTCATTTACCTAGGTGGTTGTTGAATATACCGTATGGACAATTCCGACGAATAAAAAGAAATTGTACTAAGCTAGAAAAATTTGAAGAAGAGTCCCAAAAGATGAAGGAACAATTTTTGAGAAAGAATTACCCCTTGCCTCTTGTTGAATCATCTCTAAAAAAAAGTGTGCCAACTAGACAGAGAGTCTTTTTTTAAACCTACAAAAAAAAGAGAAGAAAAAAGTGAGGGAGATATACTAAGGGTTATATTACCATATAATGCACAACACCGTAGGATCCAATGTATTATTAAAAGACAATGGCACTTTTTGAAAGGGGACAAGGTAATAGGCCCATATATCCCTATGGTACCACAAATAGTATATAAGAAAGCACCTAACTTAGGCTTAAAGGTAGCCCCTACAGTGAAATTAAAAAAAAACTAAAAGACCCACAATACCAAATCTATTAGGACTGAAAGGATTTTACAAATGTGGTACTTGCAGGAACTGTCGCGTAACAAACTTTGGGAGAAAGACGACAGAAATAATATCCCCAGTGAACTCATATACATATAAAATACGTGAACATCTGACATGCAGTACCACAAGTGTAATTTACCTAATTAAATGTCCGTGTAATAAAATCTATGTTGGGCGAACAAAAAGAATGTTGAAGACAAGAATTGCTGAACATTTAAATAATATTAATAAATAGGATATATGGATCATCCACTCTCTAGACATTTTAAAGAGTATCATGCACAACAGGTTAAAGATCTCATTTTTTCAGCAATCCAAAAGGTAGAGGTGGATTGGAGAGGGGGTAACCATATTGACAAAATGTCTTGAGTGGAATCGAGGTGGATCTTCGATTTGAACTCCTTGATGCCATATGGACTCAATACAGAATTGGAGATTTTCGGTTTTCTATAGATAGGGTGGGTGCCACTCTCTGACATGTGGTCGGCTGGTATTATTTACGTACACCCGACCGCATCTTGGTGAATGGCTTCCATCCTTGTAATTCACAATCAATATGCACGATAAGTCATAACTGTATCGTGCAATTGGAACCGTCTATGATTTGTCACCTCTATCCATCTTAAATTATGCTTCTTGAATTATGGTTTATGGGATATATAAAATTTTAATGATATTATTAATGGGTGGGATATGAAGAGTGTTAACACTTCCTAATCACTGGTAAGTAATCAATGGTCTGGAAGTATGTAACCACTAGTATGTTTAAGGAGAGATAGATAATATCTAGGTGAACATAATAGGTTTTCATATAAATGTGGTCATGTAATGAAAAAACATGATGAAAAAAACATAAGAAAGGAATTTGCTTCATTAGGATTAAAGTATACAACATTTCAGCAGCAATACATAAGAAAACGCATGAGCCCCAAAAAAACGCATAGGAACCGCAACCTAATCGCAAGTGGAGATTAAGTAAATTGCAAACTGAGATGAAGCTAACTATTATAACTTGTGTTTATCTGTGTCTATTGGAGAAGGAGGCATGAAAATGAGAATTAATATAGGATGGATATCCTACATTTAGAACTGCAAAATAGGGTCCAGCCCGGGATTTCATTACAATCAAATGGACCATACAAATTGGAGTTTAATGGAAACCGAGTTGACCAATAGCAACTGGACTTGGTGACAATGTGGGTTATAAAAGGAGGTACTTGAATGCGAGCTAAATTACCACTGAGGAAGAGGTCAGAGATACACTGGGACCTCGAAACGCATTTGGGAACAACTAAAAATTAAGCTCCAAATACCTCCTGGATAGCGTACGCTGGAATTCCAGAATTAAGCCTTGGCTTGGTGTGGACACGCAGATCACACTCCTGGTCGAACCACTTCTCAAATTTGTGAATCGAGCTCCGTTCGGCAGCTGCCTTCTATCACGAACCACCCTTTGAACACAATGGGGGAGGATTTCGGAGAGCTCGCGAAGGTAAACTATATCACGCTAACACGTGGCACGCCGTCAACTAAGCGGGAAGTGGTGAGTTATTGACCAATTGAGTGTGTCGGAATACCGGTGGGATAAAGATAAGACGAGGAGCGCATAGTGTTTGGTGGGACGCCACCGTTTACACATGGACCCTGTCCCATCGGTTTATACATTGTCAGACGAAAAGTGACTTACAGGATCTCTATTCCACAGATGAACTGGTCCTCATTAAATATC
Source organism: Bufotes viridis (assembly GCA_033119425.1). NCBI lineage: Eukaryota > Metazoa > Chordata > Amphibia > Anura > Bufonidae > Bufotes > Bufotes viridis. The sequence continues at coordinate 223,739,078 of CM065590.1, forward strand.
AATTGCCCATGTATTATGTGTCCCACGCAGGATAACTATATGCGGTCGCACAGTGAGGATTAATTTTACATAGACATATATGCGATTTCCTCTCTTTTGGGAATATTTTTAGTTATATATTTATCTATTTTTTCTTATCTTTATATTTTCATATGCTTTTTTATTTCTATGTATTTATCTATTTTTATTGGTTGATTATTGATATTAAATCCACTGATTTACTCCAGATTATGAGTGCCATACCGTTACCATTATCTTGATTTCCTCTTAGCGGGTATTTATACTATCCTGGCATTCTAGCACCTGAAGAAACATGACAGGTGCTCAGAAAGTCAGAGCTGCTTCAAAATGCAGAAATTCACTTTTTTGCACCATAGTTTGTAAACGCTATAACTTTTACCCAAACCAATAAATATACCCTTATTGGATTTTTTTTTTATATAAAATACATGTAGAACAATAAATTTAGAGAAAAATTAATATAGAAATGTAGTTTAAAAAAAATTATAACAGAAAGTGAAAAATGTCATTTTTTTGCAAAACTTTCGTCAAAAAAAGTAAAATATCAAAAAAAGTCAAAATGTCAGCAGCAATGAAATACGAACAAATGAAAGCTCTATTAGTGGGAAGAAAAGGAGGTAAAATTCATTTGGGTGGTAAATTGTATGACGGAGCAATAAACGGTGAAAGTAGCGTAGTGCAGAATTGTGAAAAGTGGCCTGGTCATTAAGGGTGTTTAAGCTAGGGGGGCTGAAGTGGTTAATTTTTACACTTTAGTGTAATTTCAGTTGCTTGCCTGCTGCCAGTGTGTGTCAGGCCCACTTCCACAGACTGTAGTGTGCCCACTGCCAGTGCCCACCACTCATACCGGGTGGCACAGTAGCTTGCCGATAAATAAGGCATTTAATTTTTACACATTAGTCTAATTTCAGTTGCTTGCATGCTGCCAGTGTGTGTCAGGCCGACTTCCACAGACTGTAGTGTGCCCACTGCCAGTGCCCACCACTCATACCGGGTGGCACAGTACCTAACACGCGTAGTACCACTTATCTAAAAAAAAATGACAGGCAGAGGCAGTCCACCCCGCAGGGGCCGTCGTGGTCATGGTGCTGTGATTTCCACTGTCCCTGTAATAAATGCCTAGTGTTCAGAGGCCACGTACCCTTAACCCGAAAAATTCTGAGGACATAGTTGACTGGCTTAGACAGGACACCCAATCTTCAACAGCTTCCGCAAAGAACCTTGACGCACCATCCTCCTCCAGCTCAGCTTCGGTCACCTGCTCTTAAGTTACCACGCTCCCGCCCGCCGCCAACAACACCACTACCACCACAGTCACCACAGCCGCTTCACTTGATCCGTCAGAGGAGTTATTTACACATCAGTTGGATGCAATTAGTGATGCGCAACCATTATTGCCAGATGATGTAGATTACAGGGATATGTCTCAGTCAGGCAGGATTACACACATGGACGTACAGTGTGATGATGATGATGATGATGTTGTACCCGCTGCTGCTTCCTTTGCAGAGCCCTTATAAAATCATTATATTTATAAATACAACTTAGATTATACTTTTTCATAGGTGATTTTAAAAATCACCAGCCTGCCAGCGCTGATCATTGGCTGGCAGGCTGGTGACTCATTTCTGCTGCGTCCGGCGGTGCGTTCCACCTGACACATGGATCGCGAAATCTCGCATCTCTCGAGATGGCGCGCCCGCGCGTCCAGGAGGAATAAACCAACCGCTGCCAGGACTCAATCCTGCGTACGGCGGTCGGGACATGGTTAAGGAAATGTTTGAGCGTAAGAAGCCAATGTCACAGAGTCACCCCCTTGCCCGGAGACTGACAGCTGGCTTGACGGAACTCTTAGCCCGCCAGCTTTTACCAAACCAGCTGGTAGAGTCTGAGGCCTTCAAAAAATTTGTCGCTATTGGGACACCACAGTGGAAGGTACCCGGACAAAAATTTTTTCAAAAAAGGCAATCCCAAACCTCTACTATGTTATTGAAAAGGAAGTCATGGCATCTCTGGCATACAGTGTTGGGGCAAGGGTCCAACTAACCACTGATACCTGGTCTGCAAAGCACTTTCAGGGCAGGTATATCACGTACACTGCGCATTGGGTCAACCTGCTGGCGGCTGACAAGCATGGGAATGCGTGGCTCCGCAGCGGAGTTGGTGACACCGCCATGACTTGCAGGCAGGTCTACTGCCACCTCCTCTACTCCTACTCCATCCTCTTCAATATCCTCCTCGGCTGAGTCCTCTTCTGCTGCGGCGTCTGGCTGCACATCAACTGAATCCCCCCCAGCTCCCGAGGGGCTATTCCACATCCCGGATACGACAGTGTCACGCTGTCTTGGGGTTGACTTGCCTGAAAGCAGAGAGCCACACAGGACCAGCACTCCTGTCTGCCCTGAACGCACAGGTGGATCAGTGGCTGACCCCGCACCAACTGGAGATCGGCAAAGTGGTGTGTGACAATGGAACAAATTTGTTGGTGGCATTGAATTTGGGCAAGTTGTCACATGTGCCGTGCATAGCACATGTGTTGAATCTCATCGTACAACGCTTTGTGTCTAAGTACCCAGGCTTACAGGAAGTCCTCAAGCAGGCCAGGAAGGTGTGTGACCATTTCAGGCATTCCTACACGGCCATGGCGCACTTTTCCGATATTCAGTAGCGAAACAACATGCCAGTGAGGCGCTTGATTTGCGACAGTTCGACACGTTGGAATTCAACACTCCTAATGTTCGACCGCCTGCTCCAACAAGAAAAAGCCGTCAACGAGCATTTGTATGACCGAGGTGCTAGGACAGCCTCTGCGGAGCTGGGAATTTTTTTGCCACGTTACTGGACGCTCATACGAAATGCCTGTAGGCTCATGCGTCCTTTTGAGGAGATGACAAACCTAGTCAGTCGCACCGAAGAAGCACCATCAGCGACCTCATCCCATTTGTTTTCTTCCTGGAGCGTGCCCTGCAAGGAGTGCTGGATCAGGCTGTAGATGACCGTGAAGAGGAAGAGTTGTGGTCACCATCACCACCAGAAACAGCCTTGTCATCAGCGCTTGCCGGATCTGTGGCAACGCTGGAAGAGGAGTATGAGGAAGAGGAGTCAGAGGAGGAATGTGGCTTTGAGGAGGAGGAAGACCAACCACAGCAGGCACCACAGGGTGCTCTTTGTTGTCACCTATCTGGGACCCATGGTGTTGTACGTGGCTGGGGGGAAGAACAGACCGTCAATGACATCAGTGAGGATGAGGAACGGGAAATGAGTAGCTCTGCATCCAACCTTGTGCAAATGGGGTCTTTCATGCTGTCATGTCTATTAATAGTTTATTAGAAATAATGCAGACAATTAAAAAAATCCCCATCAATTCCAATACAAAGCAAGTACAGAGCTCAGAACTAAATTATTTCATGATGTCCTAATGGTTTGTTAATTCGACAATGGTTAATCAATTTGACACACGTCTCCGGATAGGGTACGTAACAGGGATTAAACTGATAGGAATAGTACTAGTTAAGACACCACTCATATAGGGTGTCACAGCACATTGCTCTGTGCATGCGCAGTGCCCCAATTTGGGAGTAAGAGGACCGACCAAGCTGCTTTTTCCATCTCCCGATTCCTAAACTCAATTCAGTTGGGTGTATGAGAGTTTGGTCTGTCACTGTGAAGGCAGTCGAAGGTACCTGGCCTAATTTTTTTTTCACAAAAGACAATCCCTGACATGGGACGTAATAGGGATTAAACTGATGAGAATAGTACTACAGAAAATACCACTCATATCGGGTGTGACAGTAAATTGCACGGCGCAGACGCAGTGACCGTGGATTAAAACAAAGGGGAGGGAGCCAGCGTTTTTTTAACCATCTCCCCGTTTGAAAAATAAATTCAATTCACCTTTCGGGAACCCTTGGTGTTGTACGTGGCTGGGTGGAGGAAGAAACCTTCAATGACATCACCGGGACATGGCTAGCTTGGTATCCAACCTTGTGCAAATGGAGAGTTTGCGGTTGTGCAAATGGACTGTCTGCGGTGCATTAAAAGGGGAGTTTGGTCTGTTAATGTCTGTGAAGCGGGCATAACCCTTACACTACCTGATCGATACAACATCATACCTTATCGTATACACACACTGGATGTTTTAAAGCATGTTATTCCAAACAATTTAGGAATGTTAGTTGATTGATGCCCTTTATGGATTAAAACCCGACTCTGCGTCAACTATGTAATTTTCCATGGGAGTTTTGCCATGGATCCCCCTCCGGCATGCCACAGTCTAGGTGTTAGTCCCCTTGAAACAACTTTGAAGCCACTGCTGGGACATCAGATTTAGGGGATGGTTGTTTTGGCAATTGAATTTCACCCCAGAACAAAATCTGTCCTTTGCCGGACACTATTCAACTTGGCCAGCCATAGTTGAAACCACTGATTTATGGTATTGCTATTTTGGAAATTGAATTTCACCTCAGAATGAAAATATATCCTTTGCCGGACAGTATTAAACTTAGCCAGCCACAGCTGGAACACCAGATTTAGGGGATTGCTATTTTGGCAATTGAAATTCACCACAGTAAAAAAATCTATCCTTTGCCAGACTGCACACAGTATTACACTTGGCTAGCCGCAGCTGTAACACCAGATTTAGGGGATTGCTATTTTGGCAATTGAATTTCACCCCTCAATAAAATATAGAAGCCAAGCACCTGATGTAGGATATAGCAAAAAAAAATAAAAAATAGTATTGATGGACTTGGTGGCAGCTTGTGCTGGTGCAGCACAAGACACAAAATAGCCGCCTATCACCCCAGAAAAAAGTGACAGAAAAACGCTCTGTGCAGCCTAAAAACCAGTGAGCAATTAACTAGCAGAAGTTGAATGATTCACAGCTGTAGAGCGATCACTTCATTAAGTGTTTTTGCTGAGTTTTCCCTGCCTAATCTTGCCCTCACAGCAGCTGCATCCTATCCCTACACTAGCGGCGCTACGTGACTCCAGCTTAAATAGAGGCTGGGTTACATGCTGCACTTCGCCAATCACAGCCATGCCATTAGTAGGCATGGCTGTGATGGCTTCTTGGGGGAAAAAAGTAAAACGCTAGCTGATTGGCTGCTGCACAGCCCTTCAGAAAGCGGAAAGTAATTGCCGAACAACAGACCCGAACTCGAACTTTTTTAAAAATGTCCGGGTCCGTGTCCCGAACACCCCAAAATTCGGTTCAAACCCGAACTATACAGTTCGGGTTCGCTCAACTCTACTTGCAAGCTATTAAGAATGCCTGTTTTTCCAGCCACAAGATTCTGTGGTACAGATCACGTGGACAGCCCCGATCACGTGACTTGATGTGATCACGTGGAACAGCATGGAAGGTCCTTGAGATACATCCAGGATTCATCATATACCTCCGTGATTCTCCAGTGAACTACCACTTGTGATACAGATACAGAGGCTTCTGGGGGGATTAAAGTACCATTTAAGTTGAATCAATTACGGCCGCTTAAGACATTAATCATCATATGAGACAATCTTTGAACTGCAATTCTATTAACTGCAACTAATACCGTTTACTGCCTGAACAAACTTCCAACAACCTCACTGGATGGGCAACCCCTTTTATATATGTGTGAGAAATTAGCATGGAAAATATACTCATACATTGCCATATGCCGTCTCTGGGAACCTTTTTGGGGCCTCTAAGGGACTGATCCAGTACCTATATCTTATGGATAGTCCTTTGCTATATGTGAGAACATTATCCCCAATGAGATGGTATTGCAATAGCACGGACATTTTATACGCTCCATTTTATATGCTGCTATCATTTTGTTTACTTTTTTATTTTGTTCGTATTTTCAGCTTTCAGGTTGATCAACCATGTTTATGCATTTTTAAATGTGCATTTTATATGTGTTGACAATATAGTGAATGCATTGCTCCTATATAGTACTTCACTCACCTGTATAACACTTAAACGTTTCAACAGCTATACTAATAAATTCCTTTTATTTCGATTGCATTTTGTGTCCATCTGGTTCCAGTTAGCCGAGTGTCCCCTACATTTACTATTAAACACAAATAATAGTCTGCTGTATCCTTAAAGAGTTAAACATGATTCGGATTTATTGTCTGAAAAATAGCATTGTCATGAATTACATCTTTTATCAATTTCTTTGTGAAAAAAAAGAACAGTATAGGATACATAGTAGTACACTGTACATTAATAATGTACTGCACAGCATGATGTTTTCCATTATTTCTTAGTGTAAAGGTTATCCTACACTTGGGTCAGTAGCTCAGTATTTTTAATATAAAAGGTAAAGTGACCAGAAGCTAGGCACATTGTACTGGAGAGATGGAAAATGATCATTCCTGGAAGTCACATAATGCGGTGAAAAGGTTAATGGAAATTATTGTTACTGCAATGATGAGACTCAATGAAATCTGTACTGTCAAGAGCATTTGTATTACTAACCTCTAGCAATTGATTCTGTCAGTAGATTATTTTGAAAGTTGCTGAGACAAGCACTAGTCTTACAAATATAGTGACCAATTTTTCATTTTAAAACAAGGTTATAGGAGAGGGATCGGGTCAGATGAGAAATAAAACCCAAATTGCTATTCATGGTAAGCGGTAGGGATATAAAACAACAATTTATCATTCTAAGAAAAAAAGAGGTATATATAGTTTATATGCTTAGCAAACCACCTAAAATTAATGTTCTGGTAGTAACAATTACTAGCGCAGGAAATTCCAGAAATGTGGAACCAGGATTTTGTCTACTTTTTACTCTAGCTATTAGAGATGAGTGATTTCTTCTAAAATTTGATTCGGCCGGTTCGCCGATTTTTTTTTTTAAATTTGGTTTGATCCGAATTTAATTTGCGGCGAATCGAGTTAAAAAACAGCTTTTTCCTGGCTGCAGAGAGCCTTTATAGTGGTGTAGAATACTGCGCCTTGCAGTAACACGCATAGGGAGTCTGCTGTGATAGTGAAATAATACTGTGAGTACATATGACTTGCAGATGACAGGCATCACTTAAAATTATTGCACACTTCACTTATTTCGGCAGTCACGGGGTCAAAACTGACCAAATAACTCAAGTATTAACTCAGCCTTACAGTTCGATATTAGCGCCAAGAAGAAGCGCACTCCTTTTACACCGTCGTCAGCTGATTCCACATAGATGTCTACAGAACGTGTTCTATTAAACACTTATACAAGAACAGAAACAGGTTACAAGACACACAAATGTCCCACATAGCAGTGGGAAAATGTCGGACCCTACTACAGTCCGCTCAGCAACATAGCATAAATCCTACACAAAACAAACTGAGATCACTGGACCCAATATAACAAATAATTTATTGATTAAAAATGTTGGTACAAGTATTACAGACGACAACTGATCAAAAAGAGGGAAAATGTGTACAAGACTCTCCTGAGGAACAGATGTATAACAAGTATAAATATAGGGGGGTTGTCCAAAAAAGACCCTTTAGGGAAAGGTAAAAAATATTGGTAACCAATAGTGTGGGAACAAATGCACAGCACAGGCAGCACAGGTGCATGTAATTAAGTGACACGCCCTCCAATCGAAGAGTGCATAAATGGCTGCCAACCAAAGTTCATGTGTGCTGTGCAATGGTGTCCACAAATACATAAGAATTACTGACTAGTCATGATGGTAACAAATGTACCTCTGCTAATAAAGTGCAAGTGCTTACATTAACAGTGACAGAAGAGAACAGTAATGGAGGACAACACATACCCATAAACGATGTAAAAAAGAGATCCTCAGGAGAGCCATATGCCCCAATGCACGTTTCGGCTATGCCTCGCCTCCGGAAGAAGGCATAGCCGAAACGTGCGTTGGGGCATACGGCTCTCCTGAGGATCTCTCTCTTACATCGTTTATGGGTATGTGTTGTCCTCCATTACTGTTCTCTTCTGTCACTGTTAATGTAAGCACTTGCACTTTATTAGCAGAGGTATTTGTTACCATCATGACTAGTCAGTAATTTGGTTGGCAGCCATTTATGCACTCTTCGATTGGAGGGGCGAGTCACTTAATTGCATGCACCTGTGCTGCCTGTGCTGTGCATTAGTTCCCACACTATTGGTTACCAATATTTTTTACCTTTCCCTAAAGGGTCTTTTTTGGACAAGCCCCCTATATTTAAACTTGTTATACATCTGTTCCTCAGGACAGTCTTGTACACATTTTCCCTCTATTTGATCAGTTGTCGTCTGTAATACTTGTACCAACATTTTTAATCAATAAATTATTTGTTATATTGGGTCCAGTGATCTCAGTTTGTTTTGTGTAGGATTTAAACGCTTATACAAGTAGAGCCACCCGACAGAGTGGAGAGGTTGTCAGCAGTATGTTTGTGTTGACGTCACAGATTATTTTTCCCTTCCTCTGATCCATCAGAACACTAACCCCCAAAGAACAGATCCTGTCTGTTAAGCATCCGCTTTCACTCAGTCAGCATGTGGTCAGTAATCCATCAGTATTGCTAATGCCAAAAAAAAAAGGAGTAGATCCAAAACAGAGATGACATGTGAATGAGAAGACCACAGAGTGGCTCAATGACAGAGTCTGGAGGTGGCGGCAGCATCAGGAGGAGGCCACAGAGTGGCACAATGAGAGTGTGAAGGTGGCAGCAGCATGAGGAGGCCATAGAGGGGCAAGGTGACAGTGTGGAGGTGGCAGTAGCATAAGGAGGCCACAGAGTGACCCGGTGACAGAGTAGGGAGGTGGGAGGGAATAACAGTACCAGCTGAAGATGGTGGGTGAAAGAAGGAGCACTTGGCATCAGATGTGTGGCATCAGGCAGCATCAGAATAGTAGCTGAGGCAGGTGGCCAGAAGAAACCGGTCTCTTTTGTCAAAGTGTTGGTTTGTATTGATGAGCGGGAGGTGTCATATTCGATTTTGCGATATTTTGCGAATATTTGATTGCATATTCGTCATATATTCGTTGGAATCGAATATTCGAATATATTGAATGTGATTTAATTATTCGCTCATTCGCGCATAAAGGCAACTTTCCTATTGGGTTGGCTAGCAAGCCAACCAATAGGAAAGTTATAGCCCGTTCAAAATTTAATTCGCAGTATGCAAATATTACATAATGTAATATTCGCGTACTACGAATGAAACTTTGAACGTGGTATAACTTTCCTATTGGTTGGCTTGCTAGAATTAACGAAGATAGAGAACATCGTGCTATATTCGTATTCGTTATCTTTGTTAATTCTAGCAAGCCAAGTAAACTTGCCTATACAGCTCCAAGTTGGATGCGCAATGCGAGAATATTAATTACTTGCATTGCGCATCTAACTTAGAGCGTGGTATATGCAACTTACTTATTGTTTGAAATGGCAAGAAAAAACAGACTGGATCGCACATCCACAATGCTTAACCCTTGATATACGCTCTTCAGCTAAATACTATGATACTAATCCCCCATATCGCATGCAGATAGTGGAGACATTAGTTTACATTTTGATCAAAAGGTAGTAAGCCCACTCACCAACGTCACGGTTGTCTCCTAGAGTGGGTATCTACTCTGTCCATAATCCTGACAAGGCGCCATGCTGCATGGCGACACGTGGCACCATCCCAGCAGGCCGCAGCTACGCAGGCCAGCCAGAAAAGCACCACGACAACAAAGGCCACCATGCAGCATAGCACCGTCTGAACAGGAGCCTAATGCAACCTGCTCAGTACTAACAGAAACCAGGACTAACACTAGTAGGTCACTCACACTCTTATGCAGTCTCCTGCTAATTAATTAAAACCGCCTGTGGCATGTGGGAGGAGTGCTGATGCCAGGAATAAACAAGAAGGAAGATAAACATGTATCCAGTCTGTTTCTTTTTGCCATTTGATACATTTTTATCTTCCTTCCTGTTTATTCCTGGCATCAGCACTCCTCCCACATGCCACAGGCGGTTTTAATTAATTAGCAGGAGTCTGCATAAGAGTGTGAGTGACCTACTATTATTAGTCCTGGTTTCTGTTAGTACTGAGCAGGTTGCATTAGGCTCTTGTTCAGACGGTGCTATGCTGCATGGTGGCCTCTGTTGTCGTGGTGTTTTTCTGGCTGGCCTGCGTAGCTGCGGCCTGCTGGGATGGTGCCACGTGTCGCCATGCAGCATGGTGCCTTCGTCAGATTATGGACAGAGTAGATACCCACTCTAGGAGACAACCGTGACGTTGGTGAGTGGGCTTACTACCTTTTGATCAAAATGTAAACTAATGTCTCCACTATCTGCATGCGATATGGGGGGTTAGTATCATAGTATTTAGCTGAAGAGCGTATATCAAGGGTTAAGCATTGTGGATGTGCGATCCAGTCTGTTTCTTTTTGCCATTTACTTATTGTTTGGCTTGGTAGAATTAACGAATATGACGAATACAAATATGGCGCTATATTCTCTATATTCGTTAATTCTAACAAGACAACCCAATAGGAAAGTTGACTGTACCCAGATCTAAGTTGGATGCGCAATGCGAAAATATTACTTTACATATTTTTTGCAATCAATAGAATAATGAGTCAGTATTCTATTTATTGCAAAAAATAGGTAAAGTAATATTTTTGCATTGCGCATGCAACTTAGAGCTGGGTACAGTCAACTTTCCGATTGGGATGTCTTGCTAGAATTAATGAATGTAGAGAATATAGCGCTATATTCGTATTAGTCATATTCGTTAATTCTTCCCAGCCAAATAATGGTAAAGTAAGTTGCATATACCCGGCTCTAAGTTGGATGCGCAATGCAACTAATATTACTTAAAATTCTCGCATTGCGCATCCAACTTAGAGCTGGGTATAGGCAAGTTAAGGCCCCTTTCACATCTGCATTGTGAGGATCCGGCATGGACTCCCGTCGCCAGAAATGCCCGCCGGATCCGTCAAAACGCAAGACAACTGAAAGCAATTGAAGACTGATCAGTCTTCAACATGCTTTCAGGTTACCATGGCAGCCAGGATGCTACTAAAGTCCCGGCTGCCATGGAAAAGAAGCGGGGAGCCGGGGGAAAAGCTACTTACCTTTCGTGCGGCGGATGGGGTGCTCCTCGATGCCGTCACCGAGTCCCTGCGTCGGATGGATCACATAGCTATGCTATGTGAGCAATGCGCCATATGATCCATACGGGACTTTAGTAGCGTCCTGGCTGCCATGGTTACCATTCTTAAAAGCTAAATGTCGGATATGGCGATGCGCCGAATCGACATTTATCTTAAAGTCGGATACGGATTAATGCTTTTCAATGGGCATTAATTCCGGATCAGTCCTTGCGGCATGTCTTCAGGATTTTTAGCCGGAGGAAAATCCGCAGCATGCTGCGGATTTTGCTATGGCCAAAAAACGTGTCAGTACTGAAATGAAGACATCCTGATGCATCCTGAATGGATTTCTCTCCATTTAGAATGCATTAGGATAATCCTGATCAGTATCTTTCCGTCCTAGAGCCCCAAGGACGGAACTCTAGGACGGAAAGGAAAAACGAAGATGTGAAAGGAGCCTTACTGGGCTTGCTAGAATTACTGAAGATAACGAATACGAATATAGAGCTATGTTCTTTATCTTCGTTAATTCTAGCAAGCCAACCAATAGGAAAATTATAGCCCATTCAAAGTTTAATTCGCAGTACGCGAATACGTACTGCTGCTGATAGAGCTGGAACCCCCCCTGCCACAGCAGCCATGGCAGAGGAACGTGAGCACTGAGGGCCCCTATAGTAGTTCAGTACTTTCTCCCTCTCAGCGGGTGTACAAAAGGCCCCCATTTTGGACCGGTAGCAAGGGTCCAACAAGGTAGAGAGCCAAGTCCTCCATCTGCCGAATGGTGACAATTCAGCTGTCAGTATGCAAGAAAGTGAGCATTTGTGCAAGTGACTCGGATGGACTTCCTACCTCCATATCCACGGCATACTGCCATGGTGTGTCTGGCTCCCCTGCCTCATCTTACTCATTGCCTGTAGCTCCTCTGTCTGCTCCTGCTCCTCCTCCTCTCCTGTCACCTGTGTGTAAAAACACCCATTTCGCTACACATTGCTTGTGCTCCAATATCCTCCTCCTCCAGTTCAGCCCCCACAGGGCTCATGTGGCCATGAGAGCTAGCACCACGTCTCCAGTCCCCTGACCAGCCACATTTACCAGCATCTGTTCCAGGACATGAAGCAGTGGAATGACTTTGTTCATCCCGTAGTCCTGGCGACTGACAAATAACGTTGCCTCCCCAAAGCGCCTGTGCAAACGGCAGGTGTCACACATGAACTGCCACTGGCTGACATCGACGTTACACAGGGGAGTACTCCTGTCTGATTGGATCATCAAGAAATTGTTTATGGTCTTTCTTTGTTCGTATAGTCGGTCTAACATATGGAAGGTGGAATTCCAATGGGTGGAAACGTTGCATATCAGCTTATGTTGTGGGATGCTGTTCTGCAGCTGCAGCTCAAGGTGGGTGTGCTTTGCAGTGCACGAGTGGCTGAAGTACAGGCAAAGTTTCCTGGCCATTTTTAGGATGTCTTGCAGATGGGTGGAAGACTTCAGAAACCGCTTGACAATCAGATTAAACACGTTCACCATACAAGGCACATGGCTCAGCCCTCCTCGATGCAGCGCCGACACCATGTTCTTCCCATTGTCGTTCACCATGGTTCCGATTTGGAGTTTTCGAGGGGAAAGCAAGGATTGAATCTCTTGATGAAGGACAAGGAGCACTTCCTCTCCTGTGTTACTCCATTCACCCAGGCAAACTAAGTGCAGAACAGCGTGACACCGTCGTGCCCTGCATATGCGGTATGTTGGTGGGGCACTGTGAATTGTCCCTGCAGTAGAGGCTGAGGACATGGTGGTGAATGAGGAGGCAGAGCCGGACATTGTCGTAGGACCAACAGTGTGAGAACGTGGAGGCAGAAGCAGCGCCACATGGCCAAGTTGCTGGTGTGGCTGGGCAGGAACCACATTTACCCAGTGGGCCGTAAAGGACATGTATAGAGTTGAGCAAACCCGAACTGTAAAGTTCAGGTTCATACCAAACCTGCACCCGGACCCGAACCCGAACATTTTCATAATAGTTCGGGTTTGGTGTTTGGCAGATTTTATGGCGCTTTTTGAAAAGCTGCTGGGCAGCCAATCAACAAGCGTCTAACTACTTTGCTCTTAGAAGCCATCACAGCCATGCCTACTAATGGCATGGCTGTGATTGGCTAAGTGCAGCATGTGTCCCAGCCTCTATATAAGCTGGAGTCACATAGCGCCGCACGTCACTCTGCTGTTGTTAGTGTAGGGACAGGGAGAGAATAGGAAACAACAAGCTTTGCTGTATACTATCTGATATCAGAATTGTGTTCACTCAGCGATCTACAACCTTTTTTTTTCTTGTGGGTGCAATGGCAGTGTTTTTTTATGAGGCCAGTGACAAAAACTTTTATTTTTCTGTGAGTGTTTGGTGTCTGCGGCCATGTTGTGCAAGTGACATGCACTTGCAGCTGCATATGTGCCAGGGACAGTAATTGAATCCAGTCTTTTTACTTCATTTGGAAAAATGTACCCATTTTTTTAAGTGCACTTGCTCTGTATATCTGCCAGGGAAAGGGAAAAATAATACTGTTACTCTGTTTCTGATTTTAGGGACCTAGGGGGGTGACAATTTTGTTCTGTAAAGTACCCCTGTGCTGCATATATCCTTGTAATTAATTCTATAACTCCATCAGATTCTGGGCTGATTTTATTTATTTTGTTTGTGCTAAAAAGTACATGTGCTATGTGCACTGCATTTGTGATTGTTAAAAAATAATCAGTAAATTTATCTGTTTCACTGTGGGTGAAATATTTTTTTTTAACATAAACTGCCTTTTACTGCCTGCACTGCCAATCTGCTAGCAAAAAATAATCAATTAATCCATCTGTGTCACTGGGGGTTAAAAAATAATATTTTTTAAACATAAACTGCTTTTACTGCCTGCACCTCCAATCTGCTAGTGAAAAATAATCAGTAAATCCACCTGTGTCACTGGGAGTGAAAAAATTCTCTCTTTTCTAACAAACTGCCTGCACTGCCAATCTGCTAGTGAAACATAATCAGTAAATCCATCTGTGTCACTGGGGGTGAAAAATAATATTTGTTTTCCTATAAAGTATCTTATTGCCTTGTACTGAAAATCAAACAAAATCAGTAAATTCCACTGGGATATTGTAGTTGAAAAGAAAATATTTGTTGCCATAAAGCAACCCTGAGGCCTGCGTTGTGTATCTGACATTTAAAAAATAAACAGTAAATCCATCTAAGAGATTGTGGGTGGACATTGCAACGATTGTTAGGCCAGTCATTCAGAAGTGGCTTGAAGGTGGTGTACCTGCTGCACTACATACCTGACTTGGCAATATATATTCTGTAAATTAGGTGGCGTACTGATTGTTGGGGGATCTGTGCCCCTCATTTCTTTCAAAGTGGTGTGGCCTTAACCAATCTTTTATCTTTATCACACTACCAGGGCCTATTGGGCAGGGACCAAAGTGTAATAAATTCATCTGTCTCATAGATGTGTGACCTAAACCAATCTTTTCTGTTTATGACACGGGCACGGCGTACCTGACAGGGAACAAGTGTTATTAAATTTGTATGTTACTTCGTTGGTTGACCGAAAAGAATGAGGAGAGCGTCAAATAAGGGATGTACCCCTTATTTGTTTACAAGAACCCCTGCACTGCATACCTGACTTGGAAATATATTCAGTATATTAGGTGGCGTTCAGATTGTTGGGGGATCTGTACCCCTTCTTTCTTTCAAAGTACCCCTGCACTGCAGAACAGACAGGGAACTTAATTCAATACAATTGGCGGTTACACTGTTGCCTAACATAAAGTCTTTTTTGGCTGTGAAGGTAGACCACAAGACATAGGGAAATATAAAAAAGAAAACAAAGAGTAAGTGGCTGTGGTATAACAATGGTTGGGTGAAGCCGGTATACATGTCTATTCTGCATAAGGTATGAACAAGTCTGGTGGGAACCATGCCTGGTTCTTTTTAATGAAAGTGAGATTGTCCACATTGGCTGTGGACAGCAGGCTGCGCTTGTCTGTGATAACGCCTTCAGCTGTGCTAAACACATGCTCACCTCCAAGGTGTAAAGGTCAAGCTCAGGCTATTTGCCCAATTTGGAGACCCAGAAGTTGAATGCGGCAGACCCAGTGGCGTAGCTAGAAATGACTGGGCCCAACAGCAAATTTTTGAATGGGGCCACACTCCCCCAGTAATTTTTTCACAACTTTCATGCCACCCCCATTCCAGTAGCTACGAAAGATGGCTCTCTCAGACCAGGCCTGGCAGCTGTTCCATCCGTTTTCTACACTGTCTATACTGCCATTGTATATAATTTCATTGTATTATACTGTTGAGGGGGCCCTGACAAAGTCTTTTAGTCTTCCTCCTCCTGGATGCGCTGCTTCTGGGTCAGGGCCCCAAAGCAGCCGCTTCCCCTGCTTCCCCTGTAGCTACGCCTTTGGGCAGACTATTTCACCATTTTGCTGAAATGCTGCCTCTTGCTAAGACATTCCATATCTGCTGTTGTCGCTGGTTGTTGTGGCATGGTGACAAAGCTTTTCCAAATTTCGGCCATGCTAACCCTGCCTTCTGAGGTGCGGGCGGTAACCCAGCTGCATTGGTGACTTTTTCCTCCTCCTCCTCTGCCTTCGCCTTGTGCTTTCCCTGAGCCCCCGGTGTCAGGTGTGAATGCCATCAGCAGCGCATCTACCAGCGTTGGCTTCTTCCGATCACGCTTCAGTGATGGAAATAAGGACGACACGTTGTCCTTGTAACAGGGATCCAGAAGGGTGGACACCCAGTAATTAGCACAAGTTAGAATGTGGGTGTAACTCGCCAGTCATTGCGCAGCCACTGCAGCATGTAGTCGCTCATGCTTGCCAGGCTGCCTAGAGGCAACGACAAGCTGTCCTCTGTTGGAGGTGTATAGTCTGTGTCCTTTGTATCCCCCTAGCCACACTTAAGTGATGGCCATGAGCTGCTTTGGGTGCCACCCTAGTGTGAACATGGTTTCATCTCCTCCTCCTCCTCATTCTCCAGAACTGTGCCCTGGCTGGACAATTGTGTACCCATCTGGTCTATGTTGGTGCTGGAACACACCCTCCGAGCCAGCTGTATATGACTGGCCTAGTGGCCTTAAAAGTTAAGGGTAAGCATGTATATAGTTTTTTTTTTTGTACATGTAGTTTATGTGACTTATAGTTACTTAAATATGTTTATAAGTAAATTTGTAAATAGTTTGTAAATGAGCATTAAGGAGTGGTTTGAGTGAAATGTGGGGGGTGTAGGGTTGGAGGCTGGTCGGGTTAATTTTCTCTTTTTTAAATGTTCCTTGTATAGTTTTAGTTACCATTAATAATAAAAAGTCCTGATAACCGTGGAAATGTTACCCAACAATTTTACCGACAAATTTCACATCTGCAGCTCAGGCCGCAAGGGTCCTTGACCACCAATAAAAGTGAATTTGTCCCACCAGAATCTAAGAGCTGGATTAACTGAATTGATTTCAGGTGTTCAGGAATTTCTGCACCAACTGATTCAGCACATGTGCTGGGCAAGGGATGTGTGTCAAACTAGCTAGGCCCAGAGCTGCTATGAAATTTTGCCCATTATCGCACACCACCAGGCCAGGCTTGAGGCTCAGTGGCACCAACCACTCATCGGTCTGTTGTTCCATGCCCGTCCACAGCTCCTGCGTGGTGTGGGGTTTGTCCCTCAAACTAATGAGTTACAGAACGGCCTGCTGTTGTTTCCCCTGGCTGATGTTGGTGGTGAAGGTGTTATGCTGAGTGGATGAAGAGGTGGTACAGGAGGAGGAAGCAGAGGAGGAGGAGGCGGCAACAGGAGGAAAAGTGAAATGCCCTGTAATCCTCGGTGGCGGAAGGACATGCGACAAACTGCTATCTGCCTCAGGCTCAGCTGCCACTGCATTTACCCAGTATTCAGTTAGTGAGATATAATGTCCCTGCCCGTGCTAACTGGTCCACGTAGCAGTGGTTATGTGGACCTTGCCACAGATGCCGTTGCACAGTGCGAACCTGATTTTGTCTGCCACTTGGTTGTGCAGTGCAAGGATGGCTCACCTGGAAAAGTAGTGATGGCTGGGCAACCCATACTGAGGGACAGCCACCGCCATAAGGTTTTTAAAACTCTCCATCCATCTCCTCTGCATGTATATAGTTTTGTTTGTTCATTTAGTTTATCTGAGTTATAGTTATTTAAATATGTTCATAGGTAAATTTGTAAATAGTTTGTGAATGGGCATTAATGAGTGGTGTGAGTGAAATGGGGGGGGGGGTATAGGGTGGGAGGCTGGTAGGGTTGATTTTCTCTTTTTTAAATGTTCCTTGTATATATTTTTTTACTATTTATAATAAAAAGTCCTGATAACTGTGGAAATGTTAACCAAAAGAAGGCCACAGATGGCGTTGGGCTCTGCGCACCTGATTTTGTCCGCCAATTATTTGTGCAGGGAAGAGATGGCTCATCTGGAAAGTTAGTGGCGGCTGGGAACCACGTACTGTGGGACAGCCAACACCATAAGGTTTTTAAAATCCTCCTTCCATCTACACCAGACAGAATGACAGCATTTCAAAGGACCAGGAATTTTGAAATGCTGGCATTCAGGGCCAGGGATCGCGGGTGGGTAGGGGGGTACCTCCTCTTTCTATTTCTCGTTCTCTCAAGTGTTTGGGAGAACAGCTGATAGCTGAACACTTCCATGGGATACACTGGAGATGCTTCGTGACGGTGACAGATGTGGTGGCGTTGCTGCCACCTCCTCTATTTGCTGGTTGGCTGGTGCCACTCTCACCTACTTGGGCTCAGGTTTAGAATGTTTATTTTTAATTTGTATGTATTTTATGTTATTATAAGTTATTTCCCTATCCAAATTTGTTTGCTTGGCACTTGTCCTACTCTTAACCCCATTTTGCTTCCTTTTCCAGCCCTCTAGCCCTTTCCAAGACATTTTTACAGCCATTTTAGTGCCCAAAAGTTCGTGTCTCCATTGACATCAATGGGGTTCGGGGTCAAGTTCGTGTCCCGAAAACGAACTATGCAGCGAAGTTCGGGCGAAATTCGGCCGAACCCGGCGAACCTGAACTTCCAGGTGTTCGCTCAACTGTAGACATATATTGTCCTTCACCATAGTTAAAGCTACTGACCAATTTTCCCAAAAAAGGCTGTGCCAAAAATAAATGTCACCACTGAATGGCTAATCGACGCCATTATTTGGTCCATACCAATCACTCATCAATTTTCCCAAACAAGGCTGTATTACAAAGAAATTTCACTATTAAATGACAATGTAAATTCACCGCAGAACGACTAATAACACATACTTATTTTTGCTATTAATACAGCGCAACAATGTCTGTATGAAAAAGTAAATTCACAGCAGAACGGCTAACACGTACTTATTTTTCCTATTAATACACCCCAACAATAGCTGTATAACAATGTCAGTTCACTGCAGAACGGCTAACACGTACTTATTTTTCCTATTTATACACCCCAACAATAGCTGTATAACAATGTCAGTTCACTGCAGACCGGCTAATAAGACGTATTCTTTTTCCTATTAATACACCTAAAAAAAAAAATATATAGCAAACACTATTCATTGCAGAATGGCTAATAGGACATATGTATCTATACTATTAATTGACCATGTAAATGTCTGTAGTACAATGGAACGTCACCGCTGTACTGCAAATATTTTTTTTTACCACTAATACACACCAAAAAGGGCTGCAATTTCTCACCTCAACACACAATAGCTAAACCCTTTGTCTTTTTCCTCACTAATACACGCCAAATAGGGCTGTAGTTTTCCCACTTCACCACACTATGGGTAATAAGCCCCCCCCCCACTAATACACGCCAAAAGGGGCTTTAGAACATATAACTGCACCGCTGAACCACAAAAAGGCCCTTATTTTTTTAGACATGTAAGCCACAAAATGCATTAGAATATTTAACTGGACCGCTGAACGGCAAATAGGCCCTTATTTTTTTACACTTATACAGGCCACAAAAGGCATTAGAACATATAACTGCACCGCTGAATGGAAAATAATATATATTTTTGTGCCACTAATACACGCCAAAAATGGCTTTAGAACATATAACTGCACTGCTGAACAGCAAATAGACCCTTATTTTTTTACACTTATACAGGCCTCAAAATCCATTAGAACATATAACTGCAGCACTGAACGGCAAATAGGCCCTTATTTTCTTCCACTTATCCACTCCACCAAAGGTTTTAGAACATATAACTACACCGCTGAACGACAAATATATTTTTCTTTTGCACTAATACATGCCAAAAGGGCTTTAGAACATATAACTGCACTGCTGAACGGCAAATAGGCTCTCATTTTTTTCCACTTATACAGGACACAAAAGGCTTTAGAATATATAACTACACTGCTAAACGGCAAATATATTTTTATTTTTTCCCACTTATACACTCCAAAAAAGGCTTTAGAATATATAACTGCATCGCTGAACGGCAAATATATATTTTTCTTTTTTTCACTTCTACACTTCACAAAAGGCTTTAGAACATATAACTGCATCACTGAACAGCAAATATATTTTTCTTTTTTCCACTTATACACGACACAAAAGGCTTTAGAACATATAAATGCACCGCTGAACGGTAAATAGGCCAATATTTTTTTTTCACTTATACACAAAACAAAAGGCTTTAGAATATATAACTGCACCACTGAACAGCAAATATATTTATCTTTTTTCCACTTATACACTCCACAAAAGGCTTTAGAATATATAACTGCAAAGCTGAATGGCAAATATATTTTTGTTTTGCCACTAATACATGACAAAAAGGGCTTTAGAACATATAAATATACCGCTGAACGGCAAATAAAATTTATTTTGTGCTACTAATACATTAATATTAATAATAATTTTCGCACTTCACCACACAACGAATAATGAGCCCTTTTTTCCTACTAATGCAAAACAAAAAATGTTTTAGAACATACTGTATAACTGCACTGCACAAGAGCAAATAAGACATAGAAATATTTTCTTGTAAACGGAAGCATATAATAATGTTTTAACTGTAAGTACATTGAAAAATTGGGCAGGGCATAAAAATTTCAATAAATGCTTCCGCAAAAACGGAACAGATACGGAAGACATATGGATGCAATCCGTATGCATTCCGTTTTTTTTACAGCCCCATTGACATGAATGGAGCCACAGAACGTGATTTGCGTGTAATAATAGGACAAGACTCAAAATGTAGCAGAACGGAAAAACGGAAATACGGAAACGGAATGCATACGGAGTACATTTAGTTTTTTTTTTGCGGACCCATTTAAATATATGGTTCCGTATACGGACGGTTTACTGAACGCAAAAAACGGCCCGTATACGGAACTGCAAAAAAAGTTTGTGGGAATGAGCCCTGATGTTCACAAAAAGCCAGAGCAGTGAAAGGAAGGTGCACCCTTTATTTCCTTGAGGCACATTCTGATGTTGGTAGTTCAGTATATTTACATACAGTGAGGTACAGATATATGATGTAACCGGCTGATTTTGTGTGTTTTACATATATATATATATATATATATATATATATATATACATACATAAACTGCAATAATCATTCTGTATTCCAGTAAAAGACCCCGTCCATCATTACATTACATACATCCCACACTTAATTTGCATTTGTTATGAGTTCTGAGTTGTTTGTCTAAATTCTGAACATTGTGTGATTACAGGGGCTCCCGTTCCCTCTGTCCACCGCAGGCCTTCAACAGAGGATCTGGAGGTGGTTGTGTTGTCCACCGAGGAGGAGGAGGGAGAGGAGGAGAGCAGGCTGGACCTCCCCAGCAGCAGCATGAGGCGCCAGCCCCACCTGATGTGAGCGAAGAGGTGGAGTGGAAGAGGCTGGACCCTCCCAGCAGCCATACCCCCCCCCCCCACTGAGCTCCTAATGACGATGAAGAGGAGGAGGATGTCGCCCGCCCTCACTGGGAGAGTAAATATTTGCACATAGCAATATAATTCTGTTTCCATGCCAGTTAATCTGAAATGCAAGTAATTAAATTTTTTTCTTTGTCATAACAATACTGATTAATTTAAAAAAAAAATGCGGCAGATGCTGCAGGGGCACAAAGCCGACATGCATGAGATGCGAAGTCTGATGTCCAAGCAGATCCGGAAGATGGAGGCGCTGCACCTCAAACGGATAAAGGAGATGTTTGAACTTCATGACCAACTGAAAAAGTTGCCATAGAGGCATGTTTGTAAATAAATATTTTTTTTCTGTTGTAACGTGTGCTTTCGTTTTTTAATATTGTTCTGTTTTCGCATAAGTTTGAATGATAAGGTTGCAGTAAGGCCCCTTTATTCAAGGGTCAAACTCATAAGGATCAGGACAGACAGTAGCAGCAGCAGGTAAATGGTAATGGTGTAGTATAAGGCCTACACATAGCTGGGCCAAAATCATTAGGACAGACAGCAGCAGCATGTAAATGGTAATGGGGTAGTATAATGCCTACACATAGCTCGGCATAAAGCATCAGTACAGACAGCAGCAGCATGTAAATGGTAACAGGGTAGTATAAGGTCAACACATAGCTTGGCCAAAGTCATCAGTAAAAACAGCAGCAGCAGCATGTAACTGGTAACGGGATAGTATAAAAGGCCTACACATAGCTTGGCCAAAGTCATCAGGACAGACAGCAGCAGCATGTAAATGGTAACGGGGTAGTATAAGGCCTACATATACCTCGGCCAAAATCATCAGGACCGACAGCAGCAGCAGAATGAACATGGTAACTAGTGTTGAGAGCGAATATTCGAATAGCAAATTTTTTTAGCGAATGTCGTCACTTCGCTAATTCGCAAATATTTCGAATATAGAGCTATAAATTCGATTTTTCAAATATTGTTTTTTTTTTTTAGTCATATTGTTTTCTTTCCCACTTCCCAAAAGTAGTTCTTACCTGTCCTGAGGATTCCTGGCTGCTCTAGTCAGTGCCCATTGCCGCTTCTGCCGACTTCCGTGCTAATGGAACGTCTCCATACTAAAATGTACGGTCGGATTTGAGAATTACGTTGAAATCGCAATGCGATTAATATAACTTGAATTAATCGCATAGCGATTTCAACTTATTCAACTTAGACCTGGTTTACTATGGTTGGCTTGGTAGAATTAGCGAATATGACAAATGTATTCGTCATATTCCTCAAAACGAAGATAACGAAGCATTCTCCATCTTCGTTTTAGCAACCATAGTAAACCATGTCTGTTGAAATCGCAATGCGATTAATTCAAGTTATATTAATCGCATTGAGATTACAACTTAGCACTGCTATCTTACATACTAGGTTAGAATTAACGATAACTAATAAGGAATATAGCAGCAGTGCTAAGTAGAAATCGCAATGCGATTACTTCAAGTTATATTAATCGCATTGCGATTTCAACTTAGAGCTGGGTTTATAATGGGTCAGCTTGCTAGAATTAACGAAGTTAACGAATATGGAATATAACAGTGCTAAGTCGAAATCGCAATGCGATTAATATAACTTGAAGTAATCGCATTGCGATTTCAACAGACATGGTTTACTATGGTTGCTAAAACGAAGATGGAGAATACTTCGTTATCTTCGTTTTGAGGAATATGACGAATACATTCGTCATATTGGCTAATTCTACCAAGCCAACCATAGTAAACCAGGTCTAATTTAAAATCGCAATGCGATTAATTCAAGTTATATTAATCGCATTGCGATTTCAACGTAATTCTCAAATCCGACAGTACATTTTAGTATGGAGACGTTCCCATGGTGATGGGGACGCTCCATGAGTATGGTTGGTTTGGTAGAATTAGCGAATATGACAAATGTATTCGTCATATTCCTCAAAACGAAGATAACGAAGTATTCTCCATCTTTGTTTTAGCTACTTATTCGTCAACTTCGCTAATTCTAGCAATCAAATAGGAAGGTTGACTATAGAGACAGCTGTGTTTAATTTACTTGATAATTATTATAATATATTCTTTTTATTAAAAAAATAATAATATAATCGCATAGCGAATTAAACACAGCTGTCTCTAGTCAACCGTCCTATTTGATTGCTAGAATTAGCGAAGTTGACTGATAGGTAGCTAAAACGAAGATAGAGAATACCTTGTTATCTTCGTTTTGAGGAATATGACGAATACATTTGTCATATTCGCTAATTCTACCAAGCTAACCATACTCATGGAGCGTCCCCATCACCATGGGAACGTCTCCATACTAAAATGTACTGTCGGATTTGAGAATTACGTTGAAATCGCAATGCGATTAATATAACTTGAATTAATCGCATTGCGATTTCAAATTAGACCTGGTTTACTATACTATAATTCTATCAAACCAATAGGAAAGTAGCCTTAAGTTAAAAATCGCAATACGCGATTATTTAAATCGCATATTAATCACGATAACTAGAATAATGACGAATATTCGATTTCAACGAATATGAAACTAATATTCTGTCGAATATTTGCGAGTTTCGTTGAAGTCGAATATGGCACCTGCCGCTTATTACTAATGGTAACGGGGTAGTAAAAGGCCTACACATAGCTGGGTCAAACTAAGTCAGAATTTAGATACCTATGAAAGCAGAAGGTTCTTTGTTTGTGGCAGGAATATGTTCATAGGAATGGGCCCCCGCCAGACCAGGGCAACACCAAAAATAAACTTATGCACCTCTGGCAGCAGGTTCTTTGTCTACAGCAGGAATGTTTTCCCATGCATACAAATAGCAATATATTCCGTTGACAATTTCTTTTTCAAAGGATTTCTAAGATTGCAAAGCCCACAATTATATTTTTTACAATATATATATATATATATATATATATATATATATTTATATATATAAACACATGCCACAGCACAGCCTCCAGAAAATGTACGTTTTTTCACCCCAACATGAAGTTTCAGTCCACACAATGGGACCTTTTTCAAGCAGTGTCAAAATTGAATGGTGCCAAGTACAAATACAAACTCAGGTCATTATTTGTAATTAAATTATTAATAGTTTTCATGAAATAATTTTTTTGATTAGTAGTGTATCTAAAAAGAAAAAATCCTGTAAAAAAAATTGACATAATATACAAGTATACATAATGTGAAGAGATTAAAAACTTCATGTGAATCCATAATATGTGCTTAATTCATCAAAATTACATTTAAAAATAAATTATGTCCATAACCAATTGTTTCATTACAATATCAGGTGTACCGATTAAAAACATAATGGAGGGGGCCAAGAACTAACCAGCATGGATCCAATATAGCATCCCATTTCTTTAACAGCGCATGTCGGCACATTGCTTCAGCATTACATAAGAGACACGAGATCGCATCGAAAGATGAACACACATAGGCCGCAAACATCCATAGTGTTCGCACCTGAAATTGAACGCAAGCTGAGCCACAAAAGCATCCTGTCTATGCGGTCACATGATAGCAACCATGGAAATGAGAAGAATAACTCCCAAAATGGTGACATGGCTTCAAGAATATTATATATACCACAGTTTATATTGCAAAGCGAAAAGGTTTGATTATATAAAAATTACATGTGCAAGTTATCATTACATTGTTAAGAAGTCGTATAAAATGTAAATGTATATATAGATATATACATGTGGCAATAACGCTTTATTCCCAAAACTGGATATCCACACGGATGAGTATAACGCCAGTCACACCCAACCATGTGGAGAGGTTAACATGGAAGTCAGGCATCCTGTTCAGGACAACAGACAACACTATGTTCGAACCTAAATCCTTATTAAAACGAATAAGAAAATAATAAAATAATAAAATTTAATTAGGTTCCTAATAATTGTATTTTATTCAAACAAATCTTTATATATACAGTATATATATATATATATATATATATATATATATATATATTTATATATATATTGTAACAACTCAGGATCATATAGCTCTTCCAGATCGCCGTCTTAACACCTTAGACGGTTGGCACACATCAAGAAGCCACTCCACCACTGTAGATTCGGGTGCAAACTGGCCACGACCAGCTTTATTTTCATAACAGCAATACAAAGAAATCATAAAAATAAACCTCAGCTGTCTGGCCACTGACTACACAGTACATACTCCCTCTCTAGCGGGATCCGGGTCTACCACCCAGCTCCCCAAAAACACCACAGTGCTTACCACACAGGGTTAAGGGGTCCTGGCTCCCACAGGCCTTGACACAGCCTGCTCCTTTCCCAGACTAGGAGCCCTGATTAAGGAGCTCAGCCAAGATTAGTCCAAGCTCCTCAGCTGGCTGCTAATTATCCCCATTACCTGCCTGACTGCTGCAGACAGTGGGAAAAAACTATTTTCCTAACCTTTCTTGTTCTCACCCAGCTTGCTCTGGGTGAGATACGCCACTTGAATGGCCTTCCTATGGCCTTCTGGCAGCTCCACTGCCACAATATATATATATATAGAAAGACAAAAGATGTGGCAGCATAGACTGAGCTGTCCGGTGCAGGCTCAAGTAAAGGGATAAGCAACCCAATCTTCAATATTGTCAAAAAAGTAGAGCAGCACACCAATATAGTGCAAAAAAGGTGTTGTTCTTTATTCACACATTAGTGCAGGCGACGTTTTGGCTCTAAACATGAGCCTTTCTCAAGCGGGCTTGAGAAAGGCTCATGTTTAGAGCCGAAACGTCGCCTGCACTGATGTGTGAATAAAGAACAACACTTTTTTTGCACTATTTTGGTGTGCTGCTCTACTTTTTTGACTATATATATATATTGTGGCAATGTGAACACTGATGTGTGCGGTGAAGCCCCGGGGAAACCTTCAGACACGGGGAAACCTTCAGTGAAAGCCCCAAGTTAAGTAGCCATTAAGCTAGTTGGTGGTCACTAAAATAATTAGTATAGCTGGCTCTAGCTAGTTCCAGGGCGGGCTTTTACTGGGAACAGGTAATGTGCTGGGTGGGTGCCTGTTCCCCATGCTCCAGTCCGGGGTTTCGGACATGTTTGTGTCCATTTAGTCCTGCTGCTGGACAAGGTGTGTCCCACTCTGGAGAGAGTTTTGGAAACAGAATCTGGCAGAGGCTTTGTGTGAGTGGTCTCAGCCAGGTTGGCTGAGGGGCCACGAGGCTAGGCGATAGCCTGAACTTTGGGGACGCAGTGATGCCTGCGGGTACAAGGGTCACAAGGCCAGAGTCGGGAAGACTACTGGGCCACACTCCCCAAAGGCACTGGACTTGCTACAGTCAGGAGGCTGCTGGACTGCATGGGTGAAAAAGCCGCATGTTGGTACAGTGTGTGAACGATGTTTGTTCAGTGAGGTTGGATTATCCCTGTTTAGTTAGAGCCCAGACGGGCAAGGTGTTTTATTTTGTATTTTGTTATCTTTGCTATGCCGTGTGCCACAATAAAAGCAATGTTTGGCCCCTAAAACTGCGGTGGACGACAATCCTTGTGCAAATGATCCCCGAGACCAAAGCTAATCCCTTACAATATATATATAATTATATAGACAATATATGATGAACAGAGCACATGCGCAAAAGTGAAGCATGCTCACCACTTTAATAGAATTCCAATACTCGATAGTTGATAAAGTCCAAGGGCAAATAAGTGGTCCATGCTGGTTGTCCTCAGCAGGATCAGGACAGAAAGTAGCAGCAGGTAATTGTTAATGGTATAGTATAAGGCCTACACCTAGCTCGACCAAACTCAGCAGGAGCAGGACAGACTACAGCAGGTAAATGGTAAAGCTGCAGTCTAAGGCATACACATAGCTGGGCTAAACTCAGCAGGAACAGAACAGACAGCAGCAGGGAAATGGTAATGCTGTAGTATAAGACATACACATATAGTGTCGGACTGGGGTGCCTAGGGCCCACCAGTGGAATTGACTCCACTGCTACCACTAGCATAAACAGAAATATTACTTGTAGATTTTTTGGCCTCACCTTTGAGTCTGACCTGAGGGGACCAGCTGATTTCTGCACATTTTACCGCATTAAATGGGTGACAAGACAACCCCTTTAAATTGATTAGATATGCCATAACTGTATGACCTGTAGGTTTGAGAATAAGTGTACAGATAATGTCAATAATGCCACCATCTCAAGATGTGTAAGGATGCCAGTGGTCAGGCTTATAGAAAATCTGTCACCACATGCCTCCATAGTAATCTATGTCAACTGTCACATGTACTCTGGTACCCTGATTCCAACGCTTGTTCCCCTATCCTGACCGGTGCTGGCATTCCTGAGAAATTATTGATTTTCTTATATGCAAATGAGCTGTTTGGTGCAACAAGAGCATCAGCATTACACCAAAATGACCACCCTTCAGTGGGCAAGGGAGATGTGTTCTGAAATTGGTGCACGCACAGTACAGCCATGATGATTGCCCTGGCGGGACCCGTCACTGAGAACTGGGGGGGGTCAGAGCTGGACACAATAAGGAGCAGAGGCTTTGGTAACACAGTGATGCCCTAATTGCACCAAACAGCTCATTTGAAATCGGCTCATCACCGATTTCCCAGGAATACAGCTGAAACCCACTGGCATAAGCAGCACATTTCTCCTGTTTCCCATTCATAGCAAAGAGTGATCACATGATACCCTCCAATGGTAGTCACTCTTTGTAGCAGCTCTCCACTCTGACTTTGTATAATGACACAACACAGGGGACATTCCCGCATACAAATACATAGGGGGTGACTAGTTCTACAAGTTCCTAGAGTTTGTTAACGTGAAGGGTCCCTTTAAGAGAGCGCAACCTAGCAATATACAGAATGGGGAGTTTCCCTTTAATTGCGGAAAAGCTCTAAGGCTACTTTCACTAGCGTTTTTGCTGGATCTGGCTTCTGTTACTGATAATACAACCATCTGCATCCGGTATGAATGGATCCTGTTGTATTATTTTTAACATTGCCAAGACTTATCTGTCATGAACTCCATTGAAAGTCAATGGGTGACGATCCTTTTTCTATTGTGTCAGAGTTAAACGGATCCGTCCCCATTAACTTGCATTGTGGCTCATGACGGATCCGTCTTGCTCCGCATCCCATGATGGAAAGAAAACAGCAGCTTGCTGCAGTTTGCTCTCAGGTATGGGAATGTAACCAAATGGAACGGAATGCATTTTGGAGCATTCCGTTCTGTTCAGTTATGTTTTGTCCCCATTAACAATGAATGGGGACAAAACGGAAGCATTTTTCTCCAGTATTGAGATCCTATGACGGATGTGAATGCTGGAAAAAAGAAACGCTAGTGTGAAAGTAGCCTAAGAGAGGCTGATAATGCATCATCCCTCATATTATGGCGTACAGTATCATACATGCTGTGTATAACACATCACCTCACCCGTACCCGCTGCTTCTCTCCAGTAACTTCCGCTTTCTGCTGTCATGTGGCACAGCAGTCAATCACAGAGCGCTCTGTTCCTCCAGTCACGTGATACCACTTCTCTTTTTCCCTGCTAGGTAAAATCGCGTCTCGAGTTACATACAACTGCCGGTAACTTACCCTAAAAAAAGAATGCAGCTGTGCTTCATCTTTGTGGACTTGACATAGAAATTCATATCCTTTAGGTTCATGAAAAACGTACAGTAATCGGTCCTATACAATGCAGATATCTGCGAAAAAAATCCAGCTCACCAAAATCCAAGCGATTCTTTATTATAGTTCATAAAAAATTCCAATACATCAGGACAGACATATGACACCGTTACGCGTTTCGGGCCTCTTACAAATATGGGCCCTTCATCATGACTGGTGCAACATACAAAAAGAGACATCTTAAAAGCCCAACTCACACCTGAATCCCTAATTGCCAGGTCACATGGTGCAAACACCTGTGCCGACTAGATCAGGAAAAAGGAGCAGGGTGCTCTAAAGTACACAAAGGTATAGATAAAATATATACCATATAAAATCAAAGGAAAATGACATACTCTCTCAATACTGTAATATCAGATCATACTTCCTATTTAAACCTTGCGGGATGCGTGTTTTTAATTTAAACATCCAGTAGGATTCCCGGTTCAATAATTTTCTCTTCCTGCACATTTAAGCCTTCTAACAGGGATTTTTATCCCTTACAATCCCGTTCGCCAGCCCTTGACAGATTTCAGGAGCTGGTAGAAATGGATTTATGTAAACTCCATGAAAGAAAAACAGGTACAGAGGGAGGCTTTATATCCCCAAATCTCACTAAGGGGAACAATGTGCGTTAAAAACTTTAAAATGCAGAGAGGATATTATAGTCAAGCAAGCTGACAAGGGGGGAGCGGTTGTCGTCCTGGACAAAGGTATATACAAATGCCAGATATTAAATATGTTGAGTGATAATTCAGTATATAAAGTCCTGGGCGGCAACCCTCTCCCTTTGTTTCAGAAAAAACTGCAGGATCTTTTAGTACTGGGAGTTAACTCAGGTTGTCTTTTGCAAAAGGATAAAGATTACATTTATGTGGACAGCCCGGTTATCGCTATATTCCATGCGTTACCCAAAGTGCATAAGGATGTTTTTCCGCCGCCACTTCGACCTATTGTGGCAGGAATTGGCAGTTTTTCTGAACGCCTATCTGAATGGGTTGATTCACTTCTTCAGCCCCTGATTCCCCTCATTCCAGGATATATTAAGGACACCATGTCAGTTTTGGGATCCATGCGTTCCTTCCAATGGCAGGAAGGTTACGTCTGGATTACGGCTGACGTGGTGTCCTTGTATACTAACATACCACATGATTTGGCTCTGATGTCATTGCGGTGGTTCTTGCGAACCTACAGCAATTACACTGAGTCTCTCAGAGAATTTCTGGAGTTGGCTGTTGATTTTCTACTACGTCACAATTTTTTCATGTTTGATGAAGATTATTATTTGCAGTTGTCGGGGGTGTCGATGGGGGCCAGGTTCTCCCCCTCCATAGCCAATATTTTTATGGCATGGTGGGAGAGGACCTTTCTCCTCATCGACACCCTTCCATTTGGGGGTCACCTGCGGTGGTATGGTCGCTATATCGACGACCTGCTCATGATTTGGTCGGGCGATGTGGCGGCCATACCGCTGTTTGGTGGATACCTTAATTCATGTGTCTCTTCCATAGCTTTTTCTTTGTGTTACAACAGGGATTGGATTGTGTTCCTACAGGGCAATATCCCCAAAACATGTGTGGAAACTATAATACACAGGAAGGATCTGGCTGGCAATACCACATTATATGCCACATCATGTCATCCAAAACATGTAGTAAGAAACATTCCCAGGGGGGAGCTGTTGCGCATTAGACGAAACTGTTCAGACCCTGCGGTATTTGAGCAGGAGAGTAATGAACTCATGAAAAGATTGACAGCGAGGTCCTATGTGAAACGTCATATGCAGACACACAAAGATCAGGTGGCAAGGTTAGATCGAGATTCTCTAATCACTCAAGCTGACCAAAAAATTGGGTATAGGAGAAAAAAGAATAACAAGCACAAAATGCCAGTTACCTTTGTCACACAATATAGTGTTGAATATGGAGAAATCTGTAAAATTATTCAGAAACACTTGCCAGTTTTGAAATACGAAAATGAATGGTTTAATATTATCGATGATGGGATTAGGTGTGCAGCCAGAAGGGCTCCAACTATAGGTAATATGGTCAGTCCCAGTCTGTTCAGGGAGGGGGTAAAAATTATACCAACCTGGCTAGCCACCAAGGGTTGCTATAAATGTGGCCATCATATATGTCTCTGTTGTGATTACCTATATGTGGCTAAAGTGGTTGTCTCTTGTGCAGATGGCCAAGAGCACATGATAAATAGTTACATTAATTGTAACACAAGAAATGTGATTTATGTCATCATGTGTAGTCTCTGCAACCTACAATATGTGGGCTGCACATCCAACCCCCTGAAGGTTCGCATAAGAAAGCACATATCTGATGTGCCGCACTATCGCACCCGGAATGTTTCAGCCGCCAGTGCACATTTTGCGGTTGTGCATGGCGGCGACACCAGTAAACTCAGAGTACAAGGTATTGAAAGGGTGTTCGTGCCAACCAGAGGAGGGGATATGAAGAGAAAATTATTGAACCGGGAATCCTACTGGATGTTTAAATTAAAAACACGCATCCCGCAAGGTTTAAATAGGAAGTATGATCTGATATTACAGTATTGAGAGAGTATGTCATTTTCCTTTGATTTTATATGGTATATATTTTATCTATACCTTTGTGTACTTTAGAGCACCCTGCTCCTTTTTCCTGATCTAGTCGGCACAGGTGTTTGCACCATGTGACCTGGCAATTAGGGATTCAGGTGTGAGTTGGGCTTTTAAGATGTCTCTTTTTGTATGTTGCACCAGTCATGATGAAGGGCCCATATTTGTAAGAGGCCCGAAACGCGTAACGGTGTCGTATGTCTGTCCTGATGTATTGGAATTTTTTATGAACTATAATAAAGAATCGCTTGGATTTTGGTGAGCTGGATTTTTTTCACATTACTTCGATGTGTCCACCAGAGGACTATTCCGTGCTTCCATTCAGCGGTCATCAGGGGTGAGCTGCCTTTGCCTTGTTGCAAATAACCTTTCTACCAATGCAGATATCTGGAGGGAGAAGATTGCAGGGCTTCCAAGGAGAGATGGGGTAGATAGATATATACATGTTGTCCAATCCATCATGCTATAATCTATCTATCGACCCCATCTCTCCCAGGAAGCCCTGAAATCTTCTCCCACTCCTGACATCTGCATTGTATAGGACCGAATTACTGTACGTTTTTCTTGCACCTACAGGATCTGATTTTCTATGTCAAGTCCACAAAGAAGAAGCACACCTGCATTCGTTTTGTGGGGTAAGTTTACCGGCATGTAACTCGAGAACACATGGTGCCTTTAAAACAGACTACAAACTCCGCTCTGCTAGATGACAGTGTAGGTGCTCCCTGGTGCCTGTTAGCCCCTTCCTGGTGAAGTCTGCCCCGGGCTGTGTGACACTACCCCCTGTGTGTGGCCAATCCTCGCAGCTTCTGTGCTCAGACGGGCAGAGGACGGCTGGGTGCTGCCGATGGCTGGAGCCCAGCGTGTGTTACGCTGATCATGTATGGGTCGTGCGAGTGCCGATAACCATGCCTCCTCACAGACAAAAGAAGGATAAGAGAGCCGATTCTAAACCCCACCAGTCCTGCTGCCCTCTGGATTGCAGGAATCAGCATGCGGCAGGTTGCGTTACCGCAGTGTTCTTCTCCAGAGTCAATGTGCCTGAAATGGAAACTAAGAGCAGATCGGTGTTGGCAGCATGTGGAGCGCTGTGAGCCAAATGGTATCTGAGAGGTCAATTTTCCAGTATGGTTTATGTATGGAGGGCAGTGTCCAGAGATCGCACAGAGGACTATGGGTAACACTATACTAGGGCTGAAACGATTAAAATCAATTGAATCGAGTAATTCAATACAAAAATCCAATGTCGTCAAGTTCCCTTGCTATTTAAGATCGACTGTTCCTACTAATGTTTATGCAGTACTGTTCTAGCGCCTGTTATTCTAAAAGGCTTAATGTGTGGTGTATATATACAGAAAATCACAGGGCAGCACTCCTAGCTTCAAGTAGTTCAGGTGCCAGCGTTATCACCTTGGTCCTGGGGTCCAAACACAATCCAAATAAATATAACTCAGCACTGCTTGGATAAAAAAGTGAAAAAAAAAATGTATATTTTTTCAACACATGTTAAAACAGGCAACGTTTCAGCTCTCTCACAGAGCCATGATAATGGCTTGATAATGGCTCTGTGAGAGAGCTGAAGCGTTGCCTGTATCAACATGTGTTGAATAAATATCAGTTTTTTCACTTTTATCCAAGGAGTGCTATGTTATATTTATTTGGAATATATATATATATATATATATATATATATATATATATATATATATAGTTAATTGAATGAATAAATAAATAAGAGTTTTAATAAATTAATGAAAAGATAGATAAAGAACTCATTGATTCATAAAAAAAATAAAAATGATTAGCCACATAAATACATAAAGAAATTCAACAATAGAGAAATATATAAATAAAGTCATAAATAAATAAATACATAAATAAATGTATCAATAAATACATAAATAAATGTATCAATAAATATATAAATAAAGTGATCAATAAATAAAAAAATTCATCCCTAAATAAAAAAAATATAAAAATGTATCCAGAAAAATATATAGAAGTTAAAAAACAACGATGTTTGGGAGGGAGAGCCAAGAAGAGGGATTGACAAGGGACCCTTCAGCACTCTGAACAGACTCTGGGGGCCAAGAAGTCGCTGCCGATCCAGGACTCATTTATTTTGATAAATGTCAGTCTGTCCACGGAGTCTGTGGACAGACGGGTCCGCTTGTCTGTGACCATATCACCTGCCGTGCTGAATGTCTGCTCAGACAGTACACTGGAGGTTGGCAAGACAGCACTTATAGCACATACTGAGCGAGCTCACGGCAACTGTCCAGCCTGGAAACCCAGTACTCCATGGGGTCGTCGGTGCTCATGCTGTTGGAAGTACCGATGGACCCCATGTAGTCTGCCACCATGCGGGCCAGCCGCTGGTGGTGACTGCTGCTGCTGCTGGATCACGCAGACTGGTAGAACAAACTCATCTCACCTATAAGATCACCTACTCGGCTGGAGCTGCTTGGGCCAGCCACCTGCTGGGTGAGATGAGCGGGGAGAACTGGAGCGTGAGGCTGAGGGTTTGCCTGCTCCAGTTGGAAGAGCAGACAGGCCCGCAGGTTTTGCATACTGGCATCCCTCCGGCTGGCTGGGATGAACTGCTTGCAGCAAGGGTGGCCAACCAAAAAGCATCCCTCTCCTTTATTTTCCTGACTTGGGGGTCCCTTCGAAGGCATCGCAGCATGTGGGAAGCCATGGGGAAGAGGACAGCCCGCTTTGACTCTTCTTGGCTGCCCGGGACCATGACATTTTGGTCCTCCTGCTGCTGCTGCTGCTACCTGTGGGAGTTGCCTCACCCACGGACTAATGGTGCCCCCAGCATCGGCTCTTCCTCCTGACCAGGCCTCCTTATCCTGGGTCTGGTTTTGGTGGAGCAGTGTTGCTTCTTTTTTCTCCACCAAGGCACTCTCCCCAACATCGAGCAGGCCTTATAGTGTCCTGTCCAGCAGGAACACTATGGGGAGCACGTCATTGAGGCCGACATGCTCTCTGCTGACTATCTTGGTTGCCTGCTCGAATGGGGCCAACATGTGGCAAACCTGGTGTATCTGCTCCCACTCCGCATTGATGATGTGAGGTAGTGGGTGTGATGGCCCGGAAGTGCCTTGGTCCAGCAGGTACACTTTCACCACCCGTCGCTGCTCACACTGCCTCTCCAGCATGTGCAGGGTGGAGTTCCAACGTGTCAGCCTGTGAGGTTGCAGGCTGTTGTCCTGCTGCAGTTTGGACAAGGACGTGGTGGCTGTTGAGTAGCATAGTAATTGGCTGGCAATCTTCCGTACACTTTGCACGATGTCGCTCAACCTTGGGTATATGCGTAGGAACTTCTGTACCACAAGGTTGAGAACATGTGCCATGCAGGGTACGTGTGTTAGACTGCAAGCATGGAAGGCGGCGAGGAGGTTGCTGCCATTGTCACAGACAATCATACCTGCCTGGAGTCTTCAGGGTGACAGCCACTTGTGGACCTGAGCCTGGAGGGCGGCCAAAACATCAAGTCCAGTGTGTCTCCGTTCCCCTAAGCTCTTAAGCTGGAGCACTGCCTGGCAGCGGATGTGCCCCACAGTTGTGTAGCTACGGAGACTCTTGCTGGGGGGCTCAGCAGCGGTGGAGACAATGGCCAAAGGGGTAGGGAGTAGAGATGAGCGAAAACCTGGAAGTTCGGGTTTGGGAAGTTCGGCCGAACTTCCCGAAAATTTTTGGGTTCGGGATCCGAACTCGACCCAAACTTTATCCCGAACCCGAACCCCATTGAAGTCAATGGGGATGCGAACTTTTAGGCACTAAAAAGGCTGTATAATAGTCCAGAAAAGGGCTAGAGGGCTGCAAAAGGCATCAAATTGTAGGTAAATCCCCTGCAAACAAATGTGAATAGGGAAATGAATTAAAATAAAATAAATAAAAATTAACCAATATCAATTGGAGAGAGGTCCCACAGCAAGGAATCATGTGTCATATCACCCACCACTGGAGAAGGCCACTTTCAGTTATTTCGGCCCCAGAACCCAGACAGAGGAGAGAGGTCCCACAGCAAGGAATCATGCGTCATATCACCCACCACTGGAGAAGGCCACTTTCAGTAATTTCGGCCCAGCACCCAGACCGAGGAGAGAGGTCCCACAGCAAGGAATCATGCGTCATATCACCCATCACTGGAGAAGGCCACTTTCAGTTATTTCGGCCCAGCACCCAGACAGAGGATACAGGTCCCACTGCAAGGAATCATGCGTCATATCACTCACCACTGGAGAAGGCCACTTTCAGTTATTTCAGCCCAGCACCCAGAACGAGGATACAGGTCCCACTGCAAGGAATCATGCGTCATATCACCCACAACTTGAGAAGGCCACTTTCAGTTATTTCGGCCCAGCACCCAGACCGAGTATACAGGTCCCACTGCAAGGAATCATGTGTCATATCATCCACCACTGGAGAAGGCCACTTTCAGTTATTTAGGCCCAGCACCCAGACAGAGGAGAGAGGTCCCACAGCAAGGAATCATGCGTCATATCACCCACCACTGGAGAAGGCCACTTTCAGTTATTTAGGCACAGCACCCAGACAGAGGAGAGGTTCATTCAACTTTGGGTTGCACCGCAAGATCATGGTAAAGTTAAAAAAATGAGGATTCAATAAAGAAGTGCCCCGGAGTACAAGAATACATGTTTGAGGGGGAGGCAGTTATAAATGTCTATTCTGCACAAGGGAGGCACAGGTCCTGTGGGATCCATGCCTGGTTTATTTTTATGAACGTCAGCTTGTCCACATTGGCTGTGGACAGGCGGCTGCGTTTGTCAGTAATAACACCCCCTGCCGTGCTGAATACATGTTCAGACAAAACGCTGGCCGCCGGGCAGGCCAGCACCTCCAAGGCATAAAATGCTAAATCTGGCCACGTGGACAATTTGGAGACCCAGAAGTTGAATGGGGCCGAACCATCAGTCAGTACGTGGAGGGGTGTGCAGACGTACTATTCAACCATGTTAGTGAAATGCTGCCTCCTGCTAACACGTTCCGTATCAGGTGGTGGTGCAGTTAGCTGTGGCGTGGAGACAAAACTTTTCCACATTTCTGCCATGCTAACCCTGCCCTCAGAGGAGCTGGCCGTGACAGCTGCGTTGGCGACCTCTTGCTCCTCCTCTGCCTTCGCCTTGGGCTTCCACCTGTTCCCCTGTGACATTTGGGAATGCTCTCAGGAACGCGTCTACCAGCGTGCGCTTGTACTCGCGCATCTTCCTATCATGCTCCAGTGCAGGAAGTAAGGTGGGCACATTGTCTTTGTACCGGGGATCCAGCAGAGTGGCAACCCAGTAGTCCGCACACGTTAAAATGTGGGCAACTCTGCTGTCGTTGCGCAGGCACTGCAGCATGTAGTCGCTCATGTGTGCCAGGCTCCCCAGAGGTAAGGACAAGCTGTCCTCTGTGAGAGGCGTATCGTCATCGTCCTCCGTATCCCCCCAGCCACGCACCAGTGATGGGCCTGAGCTGTGTCGAGTGCCACCCCGCTGTGAACCTGCTTCATCCTCATCCTCCTCCACCTCCTCCTCATCCTCCTTGTCCTCCAATAGTGGGCCCTGGCTGGCCACATTTGTACCTGGCCTCTGCTGTTGCAAAAAACCTCCCTCTGAGCCACTTCTAACAGACTGGTCTGAAAGTGCTAAAAATGACCCCTCATCCTCCTCCTCCTCCTCCTCCTGGGCCACCTCCTCTTCCATCATCGCCCTAAACGTTTTCTCAAGGAGACATAGAAGTGGTATTTTAATGCTGATAACGGTGTCATCGCCACTGGCCATGTTGGTGGAGTACTCGAAACAGCGCAACAGGGCACACAGGTCTCGCATGGAGGCCCAATCATTGGTGGTGAAGTGGTGCTGTTCCGCAGTGCGACTGACGCGTGCGTGCTGCAGCTGAAACTCCACTATGGCCTGCTGCTGCTCGCACAGTCTCTCCAGCATGTGCAAGGTGGAGTTCCACCTGGTGGGCACGTCGCATATGAGGCGGTGAGCGGGAAGGCCGAAGTTCCGCTGTTGCACAGACAGGCGAGCAGCGCCAGGATGTGAACGCCGGAAGCGCGCACAGACGGCCCGCACTTTATGCAGTAGCTCTGACATGTCAGGGTAGTTGTGAATGAACTTCTGCACCACCAAATTCAGCACATACGCCAGGCAAGGGATGTGCATCAAACCGGCTAGTCCCAGAGCTGCGACGAGATTTCGCCCATTATCACACACCACCAGGCCGGGCTTGAGGCCCACCGGCAGTAACCACTCGTCGGTCTGTTGTTCAATACCCCGCCACAACTCCTGCGCGGTGTGGGGCCTGTCCCCCAAACATATGAGTTTCAGAATGGCCTGCTGACGTTTACCCCGGGCTGTGCTGAAGTTGGTGGTGAAGGTGTGTGGCTGACTGGATGAGCTGGTGGAAGCAGAGGAGGAGGAAGCCGAGTAGGAGAAGGAGGCTATAGGAGGCAAAGAATGTTGCCCTGCGATCCTTGGCGGCGGAAGGACGTGCGCCAAGGAATTCTCCACCTGGGGCCCAGCCGCCACTACATTTACCCAGTGTGCAGTTAGGGAGATATAGCGTCCCTGGCCGTGCTTACTGGTCCACGTATCTGTGGTTAGGTGGACCTTGCCACAGATGGCATTGCGCAGTGCACACTTGATTTTATCAGATACTTGGTTGTGCAGGGAAGGCACTGCTCTCTTGGAGAAGTAGTGGCGTCTGGGAACAACATACTGTGGGACAGCCATGGACATCAGCTGTTTGAAGCTGTCTGTGTCCACCAGCCTGAATGACAGCATTTCAAAGGCCAGTAGTTTAGAAATGCTGGCATTAAGGCTCAGGGCTCGAAGGTGGCTAGGTGGGAATTTACGCTTTCTCTCCAAGGTTTGTGAGATGGAGAGCTGAACGCTGCCGTGTGACATGGTGGAGATGCTTGGTGACGCAGGTGGTGTTGTTGGTGGCACATCCTCTGTTTGGTGGGCGGCAGGTGCCAACATTTCTCCCAAGGCGGAGAAAGAGGCCGAGGCAGCAGCAGAAGAGGGAGCAGGGGGAGCCAGAGTGAGTTCCTTGCTTTTAAGGTGTTTACTCCATTGCAGTTCATGCTTTGCATGTAGATTCCTGGTCATGCAGGTTGTGCTAAGGTTCAGAACGTTATGCCTCACTTCAGGCTCTGATGGCACAGCGTGCAAACCACTCGGGTCTTGTCGTCAGCACATTGTTTAAAGAAGTGCCATGCCAGGGAACTTCTTGAAGCTGCCTTTGGGGTGCTCGGTCCATGGTGGCGGTGGCCAGTAGCAGGCGAACTCTCTTGGAGGCGGCTGTTCTGCTTTTGCCCACTGCTCTCTCTTTTGCTACGCTGTTGGCTCGGTCTCACCACTGCCTCTTCCTCTGAACTATGAAAGTCAGTGGCACGACCTTCATTCCATGTGGGGTCTAGGACCTCATTGTCCCCTGCATCGTCTTCCACACAGTCTTCCTCCCTGACCTCCTGTTCGGTCTACACACTGCAGAAAGACGCAGCAGTTGGCACCTGTGTTTCGTCCTCATCAGAGACTTGCGGTCTCCGATGAGGTGGTATTCCCATGTCCTCATCATCAGGAAACATCAGTGGTTGTGCATCAGTGCATTCTATGTCTTCCACCACTGGGGAAGGGCTGGGTGGATTGCCTTGGGAAACCCTGCCAGCAGAGTCTTCAAACAGCATAAGAGACTGCTGCATAACTTGAGGCTTAGACAGTTTCCCTGATATGCATGGGGGTGATGTGACAGACTGATGGGCTTGGTTTTCAGGTGCCACCTGTGCGTTCTCTGCAGAAGACTGGGTGGGAGATAATGTTGTGAACATGCTGGATCCACTGTCGGCCACCCAATTGACTAGCGCCTGTACCTGCTCAGGCCTTACCATCCTTAGAACAGCATTGGGCGCCACCAAATATAGCTGTAAATTCTGGCGGGTACTGCAACCTGAGGTAGTTGGTTAACTAGGACGTGTGGCTGTGGCAGAATGGCTACGTCCTCTCCCAGCACAAGAGGGTACACTAACACCACCACGACCGCGTCCGCGTCCCTTACTAGATGTTTTTCTCATTGTTACCGTTCACTAAGCACCACAATAAGAAAAAAAATATTTGGCCCAATGTATTGATTTCAAATTCAGGCCTTTTTTTTACAGGCACCTAACACTATCTGCCTATTTATTTATGTAGCGTATTACACTAATCCAGGCACAGCAGTAACCACTGATTTAGGGGAATATCTGTTTTAGGGCTAGTATTTAGGCCCTGGATGAAAGGTATACTTTTATGGACAGATTTAAACTTGGCCTGCAACAGCTCGGACACCAGATTCACGGTATTGCTATTTTGTCAATTGAATTTCACCCCAGAACAGAATATACCCTTTTACGGACAGATTATCACTTGGCCTGCAACAGCTGGGACAGCAGATTCAGGGTATTGCTATTTTGGCAATTGAATTTCACCCCACAACAAAATATATGTTTTTGCGGACACTATGAAACTTGGCCAGCCACAGCTGAAAACACTGATTTATGGTATTGCTATTTTGGCAATTGAATTTCACCCCAGAACAAAATATACCCTTTTACAGACAGATTAACACTTGGCCTGCAACAGCTGGGACACCAGATTCAGGGTATTGCTATTTTGGCAATTGAATTTCACCCCACAACAAAATATATGTTTTTGCGGACACTATGAAACTTGGCCAGCCACTGCTGAAACCACTGATTTATGGTATTGCTATTTTGGCAATTGAATTTCACCCCAGAGCAAAATATACCTTTTACGGACAGATTAACACTTGGCCTGCAACAGCTGGGACACCAGATTCAGGGTATTGCTATTTTGGCAATTGAATTTCACCCCAGAACAAAATATATGTTTTTGCGGACAGATTATCACTTGGCCTGCAACATCTGGGACACCAGATTAAGGGTATTGCTATTTTGGCAATTGAATTTCACCCCAGAACAAAATATATGTTTTGGCGGACACTATTATACTTGGCCAGCCACAGCTGAAACCACTGATTTATGGTACTGCTATTTTGGCAATTGAATTTCACCCCAGAACAAAATATACCCTTTTACGGACAGATTAACACTTGGCCTGCAACAACTGGGACACCAGATTCAGGGTATTGCTATTTTGGCAATTGAATTTCACCCCACAACAAAATATATGTTTTGCGGACACTATGAAACTTGGCCAGCCACAGCTGAAACCACAGATTTATGGTATTGCTATTTTGGCAATTGAATTTCACCCCAGAACAAAATATACCCTTTTACGGACAGATTAACACTTGGCCTGCAACAACTGGGACACCAGATTCAGGGTATTGCAATTTTGGCAATTGATTTTCACCCCACAACAAATTATACCCTTTTACGGACAGATTATCACTTGGCCTGCAACAGCTGGGACACCAGATTAAGGGTATTGCTATTTTGGCAATTGAATTTCACCCCAGAACAAAATATATGTTTTGGCGGACACTATTATACTTTGCCAGCCACAGCTGAAACCACTGATTTATGGTATTGCTATTTTGGCAATTAAATTTCACCCCAGAACAAAATATACCCTTTTACGGACAGATTAACACTTGGCCTGCAACAGCTGGGACACCAGATTCAGGGTATTGCTATTTTGACAATTGAATTTCACCCCACAACAAATTATACCCTTTTACGGACAGATTATCACTTCGCCTGCAACAGCTGGGACACCAGATTATGGGTATTGCTATTTTGGCAATTGCATTTCACCCCAGAACAAAATATATGTTTTGGCGGACACTATTATACTTTGCCAGCCACAGCTGAAACCACTGATTTATGGTATTGCTATTTTGGCAATTGAATTTCACCACAGAAAATAATCTATCCTTTGCCAGACAGCAGACAGTATTATACTTGGCTAACCAAAGCTGGAACACCCGATTTAGGGGATTGGTATTTGGGCAATTGTATTTAACCCCTTAATAAAATATAGAAATTGCTATCCTGAGTTTCTAGGGGTGACAATTAGCACAGCCAAGCCCCTGATGTAGGATATAGCAAAAAAAAACTAGTATTGATGGATTGATGGACTT
The DNA here is from genome assembly GCA_033119425.1 of Bufotes viridis. Lineage (NCBI taxonomy): Eukaryota > Metazoa > Chordata > Amphibia > Anura > Bufonidae > Bufotes > Bufotes viridis. The sequence goes on from CM065590.1 coordinate 223,780,544, forward strand.
GGTGGCAGCTTTTCTGGTGCACCACAAGTCACAAAATAGCCGCCGATCACTCCAGAAAATAAGTGACAGAAAAACGCTCTGTGCAGCCTAAAAACCAGTTTGCAAGTAGCTAGCAGAAGTTCAATCATTCACAGCTGTAGATCGATCACTTCATTAGGTGCTGTTGCTGACTTTTCCCTGCCTAATCTCGCCCTCACAGAAGCTGCGTCCTCTCCCTACACTAATCAGAGCATCGTGACGTGCAGCGCTACGAGACTCCAGCCTAAATAGTGGCTGGGTCACATGCTGCACTTGGCCAATCACAGCGATGCCATTAGTAGGCATGGCTGTGATGGGCTCTTATGGCAAGAAGTAAAACGCTAGCTGATTGGCTGCTGTGCAGCCCTTCAGAAAGCGGGAAGTAATAGCTGAACAACGAACCCGAACTTTTTTGAAAAAGTTCGGGTTCGGGTCCGTGTCCCGGACACCCCAAAATTCGGTACGAACTATGCTCGAACTGTTCGCTCAGCACTAATAGGGAGAGCAGCAGTTTTCCCCTGAACACCCTAGGATGGCACCACAAACTGAGATGCCGCCATATCTGGTGATCCCTCCCCGGCATCTCGGAGGGATACCCAATAGGCTGTAAAGCTGATGTATCATCCCTGCCCATGTCTGCTGGTCCAGGCATCCATTGTCAGATGCACCCTGTCACTGACAGCGAGATCCAGTGAGAGGGATACATTCTGCACTCTGGTGTAGGGCAGCAACGCCGGTCCTTTCAAAGAAATGATGGCTGGGGATGGCGCTATCTGGGTTGGGCCTACTCCAACATCTGCCGGAATGGATTGCAGTCCACAATCTGACCTCCTGTCAGATGGGGTGGTGCTAGCTTGTGCCTGTTGGGGCTTGGTGCTCACAGGTAGAGCCAGCACTTGCTGCTGCGGCTTTTGCCGCTGCCTCCTGCTGCCATTACCAGTGGAGCCCCTGCCACTGGGTTCCCTGGTGACCCACCTTTTGCCATGGGTGCCTACCTTCCTCATCAGTGCTGCTGTCACCTGACAAGGGAGGTGGCACCCATTCTAAGTGACCCTCCTCTTCATCCCCTGAATTGTCAGACCCAAGATCGACCAGTGGTTGACTGAGGGGAACAGCAGACATGGAGCCTCTGACCATGGCTCCGCTGTCCCTTCGCTGATGCCTGGGTCTTACTAGGTGCGGGGGTTCTGTGGCTGAAAATACCCGCACCAGTTGGAAGAGATGTTACTGGGGTACTGAAGGGCAGTACCCCCTCCTCCTCCTCCATCCCTTCCAAAAGGTCCTGAGCATCCGGACTAAGCTCTAGCTCACTCTCCTGCATTACCACCCCCAAGATGTCCCTCTCACTGTCGCTGTCAAACAGCATCGGGGTCGAGTCTTGGGGGCTGGGAGCTGGTTGCTGCAGGAGGCGGACAGCCGGAGGAGAGGACAGCCGGAGGAGAGGATCATGGATGAGGCGGACGCCCCTGCCACCTGCGCCTATCCCTCCGTGGATAGAGGAGCGGTCCCGTGCTGGCAGCGGTCGAGCACTGGAACCAACTCCCTTACCACGACCTTGGCTGTTGGCACGACCAAATCCACTCATGATTTGACCAAATGACCACAATGTTTTTAAACAACAGAAAAAAAAATATAGAAAGAAAATAATGAGGGAGTTTTGGCAAACTATATTTGGTTGGGGACAATAGGGCAAAAATGAATTAAAATAGACACGAAACCCTAAGACTTTTTTTGCCACAGGCAAAAGACGCTGACAGTAATCCCTCCCTAGCACACGAAACCCTAAAGCAGTAACACTAAAACACAGCCAAATACTTTTTTTTTTTTCACAGACAAAAGACGCGGACAATAATCCTAGCACACGAAACCCTAAAACACAGCAAAATACTTTTTTTTTTTTCACAGACTAAAGAGACAGCAAAAGACTACACTTTACTATATCTCTATCTAACTAATGTACCTAACACCCTACACTGGAACCTATCAGCTACACTATTCACTAACTAACCTACACTATCTACCACTAACTATCTGGATTATATATATGACTGACCTAAGGGTACTTTCACACTTGCGTTGTGAGGATCCGGAAAGCAGTTCTGTCGCCGGAACTGCCTGCCGGATCTGGCAATCTGTATGCAAATGGACAGCATTTGTAGAAGGATCCAGATGCAGATCTGTCTCACAAATGCATTGCAATAACGGATCCGTCTCTCTGGTTGTCATCCGGAAAAACGGATCCATTTTTTTTTTACATTTTTAAAGGTCTGCATATATGCAGACCGGAAGAACGGATCCGTCAATGTGGTATTTTTAATGCCGGATCCGGCACTAATACTTTTCAATTTCAATTAATGCCGGATCCGGCATTCTGGCAAGTGTTCCAGAATTTTGGCCGGAGATAATACCGCAGCATGCTGTGGTATTTTCTCCATCCAAAAAACATGCAGTGACTGAACTGAAGACATCCTGAATGGATCAGTTATTTTCCGGTATTGAGCCCCTAGGACGGAACTCAATACCGGAAAAGAATAACGCTAGTGTGAAAGTACCCTAACTAACTAATGTACCTAACACCCTACACTGGAATCAGCTAACCTACTCACTAACTAACCTACACTATCTACCACTAACTATCTGGATTATATATATGAGGTATCAGATGTAATATGACACAGTAATTCAGCAAAGCATAAAAATCACACTCCTCTCTCTCACACAACTGCATGAAACAGCAAAAAATGGCTGCTGGGGACGTTCTTATTTAGTAAGGGATAGGCAACTTTCCTATTGGTTGCTAGGGATGTTGCTAATCTCTGACAAAGATATTGCAGCCTTCTCATTGGCCCACAAGCTAGAAGCAGGGAGGAATCATGTGTACTGTTTAAAAAAAATGAATATTTGAAATTACGAATATATAGCGCTATATTCTAAATATTCGCGAATTCTCGAAGTGGAGATATTCACAATAAAAATTCACAATACGAATATTCACACTAAACACTATTTAAGACTGTCGGGAGCATTTATCAAAGGTACTGAGGTATCTTTTTCTTAATAAATTAAGTGCATCTCACTCCGGCGCAAAAGGGGAATGCCAGTCTTGATAAATGTCTCCATTCTACATTTACACTATTTTCCTATTATAAGCGGTATTAGTAAATTTGCCCCAATGTATTTTGCATGTCAAGATTGTACATTCCAGCCATGCTCTAAGCAGATTATGATCTATACAGATCGGAGATGATAACTGACAGGTACTACTAAGAAGGGACACAGCATGACAGCAATAATGTGTTTTCTTCCCTGTGTGAATTAGGCACACATTACAGTTTTAAACAGAATATTGGAGACACTTTTTATAAGTTTGAGGTAAAAGAAATTACATTTAAAAAATAATAATTATACACAATATACAGTACTGCAATAGAAGAATAGAAGAAACACAGATTCTGCCATTCTGTATTGTCACGAACAGGCAACTGTTAAACATTATTTCATGAACCAAGGAACAGAGTATAAAAATGTAACTAGCTGACACATATTCTCAGTTCTATACAGTATATTCCATGGAAGGAAAAGAAAAAAACTTCAGACTAGAGTCTCCTGGAATTCATTGTAGCTTGACTCCACTCTGCTTTTAGATATAGATCTTTTTTTTTTCTATCAGAGCTTCTTACCTCCCACGCATTTCTCTTAAGAGATATTGTTTCTGATTACTCTGTAGTCTTGGGTCTGCAGTGCTTTTAAGCATTATTACATCAATTATTTTAAATATGTCAAAAATTTTAACGATTTTCTAATAATTTCTATAAAAAAAATCTGGCAGACAAATTGATCAGAAAGATTTTTCTATGTACTATTTTTTATAAGGATTAGCCTTCAGACAGTAATTCGTTTATGAGGGATAGCTTATGCGTATGTCTGTAAAAAAATGTTTAGCTTACAGTTACAGGTTGCATGTCATTCCTTTAATACATAAAAAAAGATGTGAAATATAAACCATAAATTTGTTGCAATTAAATAGTATTGGAAGCAGTGGTGCATGTACAGAAGTGGGGGGACCCCATGGCAAAGATGAAAAGTAGCCCCTATTGTATTGTGGGGTTTTGACACAAGAATCTTTTTTCCTCCAAACCTTTACTAACAGTGTAGTTTCTATTGAGAAGGGAGATCTGTGCAGGTTTTCACCACACAATACACAAGAAAAGTGACAAACCATGGGTAGTTTACTCTTTCCAAGATCCCAAAGTAGCTGCATGAACTTTCTCTAATGCTAAACATGCACTTGTTAGTAAACAAGATTAAATGTACACAGTTTTTTGTAGTGTCAGTCACCTGTATATCCTGGCTTATGTTTAACCCCTTAGGATCCAGCCAGTTTTCATTTTATGGACCAAACCAAATTTTACAAATCTGACACAAATATCACAAATATGTCACTTTATGTACTAATAACTTTTACTTATCTAACTGATTCTGAGTTTTCTCATGACACATTGTACTTCATGTTAGTGTTAAATTTGGGTTGATAAGTTTAACCTTAATTTATAAAAGAAAATAAAACTTTACAGAAAAGTTGTAAACAATTGCAATTTTCTACATAAGAATTTTTCTGCCTTTAAAACATACTTTGTTAAAAGTTATTAATGTCTACTTTATGTTTTGTTACTTCATTTTGCAAAGGTCATTTGTTGAAGACTTAGAATTTTAAAAGTAATTTTTTTAATTTTTCAAGAAAAAGCACCATTTCAATTATAAAGTGATTTGGAGGGACTTCCATAATAGAAACCACCCAAACATGACCCCATCACCTCTCAAATTATTCAAAACTGCTTTTTATAAATTTTGTTAACCCTTAGGTGTTTCACAAAAATTAAAGGAAAATGGAGGTGACATCTCTAAATTTCCATTTTTTTTTGTAGATTTTCCATTTTAATCCATTTTTCCTGTAATACAGCAAGGGTTAGCAGCAAAACAAACCTCTAATATTTACAATATTACCCTAATTCTGCAGTTTACAGAAACAACCCATATGTTATTGTAAACTACTCAAATGGCACACCTCAGAGCTCAGAAGGGAAAGACCTACCCTTGATTTTTCAAGGGTAGATTTTGCTGAAATAGAAGCAACCCTGAGGTACCCCTACAGTGAAATCCCCCAAAAATTGACCTCATTTTGGAAACTACACCCCTCAAGGAATTTATTGAGTGGTGTAGTGAGTGTTTTTACCCTACAGGTGTTTCATAGAATTTAGAATTACATATTTTACAATAAAATTTTGCTTTAGCCCCAGAATTTTTATTTTCATAAGGGGTAACAGGAGAAAAGAGACCGCAAAATTTGTTACATATTTTCTCCGGAATATGGCAGCTGGTTGTAAACTGCTGAATGGGCACATTGTAGGACTCAGAAGAGAAAGAGCACATGCGCATTTTAGGCCTAGTTTGGTGATTAATATAGCAGTGGCCGACAACTTCAGAGGCTCTGCGGTTAAATAAAAAAAGAAATCCCTCAAGAATTTACCAAGGGGGGGAAAGTCACTTTGAGCCAACAGATGTTTTGCAAAAATTAATTCACAGAAGTGCAAATTGCATTTTTTAAAACAGATATGCCATTTCAGTACTCTGTGTATGCCAATGTGAAAATTAAACCCTCTGATTATTATGCTGTGCTTCCTGGTATTATAAACACCATAAATGTGGATCTAATCTTTTGCCTTGACATATAGCAGTAATAGAACACCGTGGCATTTGAGGCCTAATTTGAGGCTATTTATGCATCTTGGGGGTAATCTTAGGCATATTCCTGAGGTGGATTGTGGCGCAATGTTCCTTTGCACTGCAATCTGCGACTTTTCCCAACTCACACTAGGTTTAAAAAAGTCGGCAGTGAAGGGGATGGGTCAGTAGGCCCGTCTCATTTACAATTTTTTTATCCCTGTTTTAGGCATAGAAAATGGTCTAAATGTAAGAAAGCTAGAAAGCAATCTTACACTTAGAAGCGCCGATGGATCCGCCAAAGTTATGTAGAGGCCTCTGTCTCTAGATGCCAGTCTTAATAAATGTGCCCCTTTGTGCTGACAACTGTAGAGGCTCTGGGGTGAAATAATGAATGGAACCCCTGAGAAGTGACCCCATTTTGGAAACTTCACCCATAAAGTTATTAAGGGGTAGAGTAAGGATTTTGACACCACAGGTATCTTGCCGAAATTAATGTGCAGTAGTGGGTGTAAAATAAAAAATGTTAATTTCCCACATATATTGCATTTAAATGTCCAATATTTTGTGCCCAGACGGTGAAATCTGAGAACCACACAACACTTCTTGAATAGAGAGGTCGCGAACATAAAATTTTCCGTTTGCGAACGGCGAACGCGAATTTCTGCAAATGTTCGCGAACGGGCGAACTGGGCGAACCACCATAGACTTGAATAGGCAGACAAATTTTAAAACCCACAGGGACTCTTTGTGGCCACAATAGTGATGGAAAAGTTGTTTCAAGGGGACTAACACCTAAACTGTGGCATGTGACAAAACTCCCATGAAAAATTACGTAGTTGACGCAGAGTCGGGTTTTAATCCATAAAGGGCATAAATCACCTAACATTCCTAAATTGTTTGGAACAACGTGCTTTAAAACATCCAGTGTGTGTATTACGATCAGGTATGATGTTGTATCGATCAGGTAGTGTAAAAATTATGACCGCTTCACAGTGACAGACCAAACTCCTCGTTTAACGCACCGCAAACAACCGCAAACAGTCCATTTACACAACCGCAAACTCCCCATTTGCACAAGGTTGGATACCAAGCTAGCCATGTCCTGTTCCTTGTCCTCACTGACGTCATTGAAGATTTCTTCCTCCACCCAGCCACGTACAACACCAAGGGTCCCCGAAAGGTAACAACAAGCCCCCTGGGACGCCTGCTGTGGTTGGTCTTCCACCTCCTCAAAGCCACCTTCCTCCTCTCACTCCTCTTCTTCAGACTCCTCTCTCTGCGTTGCCGCAGGTCCAGTAATCGATGACGACAAGGCTGCTTCTGGTGGTGATGGTGACCACAACTCTTCCTCTTCATGCTCATCTACGGCCTGATCCAGCACTCTTCGCAGGGCAAGCTCCAGAAAAAAACGCATATGGGATGAGGTTGATAATGTCCTCCGCAAAAGGACACATGAGCCTACAGCTATTGTGCATGAGCGTTCAGTAACGCGGCCAAAAAATACGCAGCTCCGCAGAGGCTGTCCTCTTTTTTTATGAAAAAAATCTGTTCTTACACGTTTAATCTCTGTTGTGTCCCTTATCAGGTCCAGGGCCGGTGTAGTGAATAGATTTTTGTAACCGGGAAAAAGACCCATGCTCGGTCAACTTCGTTTTAATTTTAGGTCACTGCGCGTGCACCGTGCAATGTACTGAACCACCCTAGATGAGTGGTGGGCAGTGGACACAGTACATTCTGTGGGCCTGACACACACTGGCAGGCAACTGCAATTATATTAAAGGGTAAAAATTTAATGACTTTTTTATCTGCAAGGTACTGTGCCACCCTATATGGGTGGTGGGCAGTGGGCACAGTACAGTCTGTGGGCCTGACACACACTGGCAGGCAACTGCAATTATATTAAAGGGTAAAAATTCAATGACTTTTTTATCTGCAAGGTACTGTGCCACCCTATATGAGTGGTGGGCAGTGGGCACAGTACAGTCAGCGGGCCTGACACACACTGGCAGGCAACTGCAATTATATTAAAGGGTAAAAATTAAATTACTTTTTTTATCTGCATGGTACTGTGCCACCCGATATGAGTGGTGGGCACTGGCAGTGGGCACAGTACAGTCTGTGGGCCTGACACTCACTGGCAGGCAACTGCAATTATATTAAAGGGTAAAAATGAAATGACTTTTTTTATCTGCAAGGTACTGCGCCACCCTATATGAGTTGTGTGCACACAGTACAGTCTGTGGGCCTGAGGCCTCTCACACACGGGCAGGCAACTGCAATATATATATATATATAGAAAAAAAATAATGAAAGCAGATGCTGTCCTTACAGCAGATGAGTCTTTGAGGACTGGAGTGGACACAGAACACTGGCCTAGCTAACGCTTTCCCTATCAATTCAGCAGCAGCACTCTCCCTGCTCTAACTAACACTGCAGCTTAAGAATGAATCTAAGATGGATGTTGTCCTTGCTTTTTGATAGGAGATGGGAGGGTCTGGGAGGGAGGGTATGCTGATTGGCTGGAATGTGTCTGCTGACTGTGAGGTACAGGGTCAAAGTTTTCTCAATAATGACATATAGGGGGCGGACCGAACATCGCATATGTTCGCCCCCTGCGGCGAACGAGAACAAGCGATGTTCACCGGTGAATAGTTCGGGACATCTCTATTCTTGAATTGAAATGCTATATTCTACTGTATTGGAACTGTCAGTGGGCCCAGGGCCGTAGCTATAGAGGAAGCAGGAGTAGCAGCTGCTTTGGGGCCTGAACTCAGAAGGGGCCCATCCAGGAGGAGGACTAAAAGATTTTTTTGTCAGGGTCCCCTTAACAGTATTATAAAATAACATATAGAGAGACACTGAAGGAAATGGACGGAGCGACAGCCGGGCTTCGTCTGAGAGAGCGATCTTGACTAGCAACCGGAGTGGTGGTTGCATGGGAAGAAGGGGTTGCGAAGAAGTTGCTGGGGGGGGGGGTGGCGGGCTATTCAAAAATTTGCTTTGTGGCCCAGTGATTTCTAGTTACGCCACTGAGTCCGGCAGGCTTCCGTAGCTGGCAGGCCCCCGATGCCTCATCGGGGATCGATGGCGTCTGAGAGGGAGCTCCCTCCCTCTGCAAACCCCTTAGATGCGGTGATCAGGATAGAGCTGTAGGCCTGTAAATAAATGTAAAGCGTGAATGTCTTCTCATACCAAATACATCTCAATCATTTTTAATTACAGCTTGTGTATTTGCTTGAAGCTATGTTCCGATGATGAAACTTAAGTGTTCATCATTTTCTGTCATTCTGAAAAAGATCACATCGTACTGTGTTTTTTCTATATTTTTCCTTAAGAACAGAAAAATTGAAAAGTACTATAAATATCAAATGCATGATAAGAATGCTCAAAAAGAGCAATATATTTCAGTAGTTGCTCCTGCTACTTTGTAAAATAGGCATTTCTTATGTTCACCTCTTATAACCCATTGGAGCTACTTGCCACAGCTTGATATAAATTTAGATTGCCTGGTTTTGCATTTAAGTCACTTGTTTTTTTTTAGGTGCCTATATGATGTACAAAGCCAGCTGGCTGTTTAATAGAAAAGAGAGAACAATACTCACTTATCCTGTATAAAAAACCCCAAGGTTAGCAGAGTTCTTGAAGTTTAATATGGGGGGATTCTTTTATGTTATATTGAATCCTCTATGGCATTATCTCAAGGTTTCCACAGCTTTATTTTTTATTCACAGAAAAAGTCATTGGGACATGTTTTCTGTGCCCTAACATCAGCTTAGACATCAGGCATAACCAAGCTGATGTGATAACGTGAATTAACGAATTTTTTTCAGGCAGAATTTAAAAAAAATGTCCACCTGCTGTGTTGCTATTCAAGTGTCACTTCTGTACCTGCTGCATTGCACTTCCCGTCTCAACTTGACACAGATGGAAATTTTAGGAAGGGCACGAGCAGCCAATCACTGGCTAAGGTGGGTCACCGCTAAAGCCAACCATTGGCTGAGCTGGCCTTGCCTAGTGTTTCCAGTAGTGATGAGCGAAGTATTCTAAAATTCGATTTGGCTGCTTCGTCGAATTTTACTAAAGATTTGCTTTGTGACGAATTACTTTGTAAGTAGTGGGTGCAATGACAGGGAGAGGTGATTGCGCCAATCCCCATCATTGTACCCCTCAGACGCCGTGTTCATAGCTGATTGTGATATCTTATGGCAATATTGCAATGTAAAATGAAAAAAAAAAAATTACATCATACTTTCCTCATCCGTTTGCTCTCAAAGGACCGGCCGCCGCCATCTTGATTGAAGATCTGGCGCGGCCCGTGATGACGTTAACGTCGGACGGTGTGGTGACATCATATGTCACTGCGCTTGGGATTAAGTGAGAGATCTTCAATTAAGATGGCAGCAAATGGATAAGGTAAGTATGTTTTTACACCATTTCAGGAAAAATCAATTCGCTACCATGAAGCACAGGAAAATCGGTTGTGCGAATATTCCCTTAAATTCGGATCAAAGTCCACTTAGTGAAATTCGATTCACTCAACACTAGTGGGAAATCGATGGGGGTACAGCATCTTTGGTATTTTTAATATGTTCTGACTTTTTTTTTCCCCCAGAAAAATCCTTTAAATTTAAGTGAGTAATAATAAAATGCATAATAATGCTTAATAAAAAATGAGAATAAATTACAAATTTGTGCTTTTATTCACTGTGTAATGTTGTGTAATATAACTAAAGAAATATAATACTATGATATACTATACAATACTTATACAGCATATTATATGTCTATTCAGTTTACTGTACGTAGATGTGAAGGGAAGGATTCATTACCTGGTATGTCTGTATGTTAAACATCATCAGCAGGAGAAAACATAATTTGTAATTAGCTCTAAATCTCAAGGGGAGATGGAATGTCAGTTTTGATAAATAAAATACAGCCACATCTCTGTCAAGCCTCGTAACATTGTAATCTCTCCATTAGCGCAATAGTTGCTTTGGGTAACTTTGAAATTACCAATTGTTTAGTCAATATTTAGATCCCTTCCAATGTATTCTTATATTCATCACATTACTTGTAATATTAATTGAAATTCAATTTGACATCTAAAAGAGCAGCGGATCTCTACATAGCAGAGGAAATTTACATTTTAACCCTTTAAAGATACAGCCTAGTTTGGAACTAAAGGCTACAGCAACTTTTTATCAATTTTTTATCCTTTTTTTTAAATCTATTTCAAAAGCCATAATCTCTGTTTACAAATAAGCTTATTGTTTTATTTTTAACAAGCTGTATTTTCTAATGCTGCCATTTTAGTCTACCTCTAAAGTATTGCATTAGGATAAGGCTATACAGGAACTTGTGTTGCGTGACATTTTCATAATGATAGTCAAAGGTGTCGCACTGCGACATTATGACATGTTGTTACTGTGATACAACAGTTGCAAAAAATTCATCCAAGTGGGATTTCTGTGCAACTTTCGCATTGCAGCATGTCGTAGTGCGGCACCATTGACTATCATTATAAAAAATGTCATGAGACATTGGAGCGACATGAATGTCGAATGTGGACCCTTTTTATACATGTCTCCATGCAGCCCTAGCGTTACTCTTAAAAAATTTCTTGTGGCATGACAAAATTCTAATCAACAACACAATTCCACTATTGTTCTTACAGTTTCGCTCTTACATTATTCACTGCATGGTGAAAATAGCATGTTGACCTTATTCTGCAGGTCAGTATAATTATGGACATACCAAATACCAAAAGATTGCTTTGTGTCACCATATTCTGGAACTTTAACTGTTTGTTTTTTGCAGGGTGATCTACGGTATACTGTAGTTTTTATTGATACCATTTTGAGATAAATGCAACCATTTAATATTTTTTTAATTCAATTTTGTGGACACAGTGATGGCAAATATTTTTATTATTATTTAATTTTTTAAATGTGTGAGGGCAGTGTGTAATAAAGGCCGGAACATGGCAGGCCTAGGGGTGTTCAGAAGAACCCGCTATCATGACAACTACTCGACGCTCCACAATTGCATTCGTGGGTTACCAACTGCTCAGATGCTGCAGTCGCTATTGACTAAGGCAGTGTTTCCCAACCAGTGTGCCTCCAGCTGTTGCAAAACTACAACTCCCAGCATGCCTGAACAGCCAAAGGCTGTCCGGGTATGCTGGGAGTTGTAGTTTTGCAACATCTGGAGGCACACTGGTTGGGAAACACTGGACTAAGGTATCTGTGGGTTTACATTTCCGGGAACAGAGATATCTCTGATCCTGACAGTGAGAGCAAAGTGCATGCTGTATAGCACCGTTATGTACTATTACAGCACTGAGTGCTAACTAAATACACTCAATAATGCAATAGTACCTCACTGATTGTGAAGGGGTTAAAGGAAGACATTTGAAAATATACCTGGTTTATATGTCCATTGATAACGATTAGAGAGGAGCGAATTTCAGGAAAAATTCAATGTGCACCAAATCCGAATTTCCTCACTCTTTATGGTAATGAATCACATTTTTTTCTAAAAAGGCTGCTGCACGTGTTTAGAAATGGAGCAAGGAACTCTGGGAATGAGTGATCATCCACAATGCTTGCTTATGGCCAATCAGCAGCCAGCCAGCCCTGTGATGTCACAGCCCTATAAATAGCCTCAGCCATCTTGGACTCAGCCATTTTCCAGTGTCAACAGGTGGTAGAAAAAACTTTAAAACTTTTATTTTGCTGTATAGAAGTTCAGGGAAAGGATAGGGAGGAATCAATCCACAGTATTGAAGCAGAACAGGGTTCAGTAGCGGAGGTTACAGCCTGTGTAATAGGAACAATCCTATTATACCTTGCTGCACTGACTGGGGATCCAAATTGCCATTATACAGCTCTGTAATTTCAGCAAACCTGTCTTATTAGGGTGCAAGTGCTGTCTGATACAGGCATTAACAGGGTTTATTACAAGGAAATATTTCTATGTCTTATTTGCCCTTGTGCAGTGCAGTTATATGTTCTAAAGCATTTTTTGGCTGGTATTAGTGGGAAAAAGGGCTTATTAGCCGTTGTGTGGTGAAGTTAGAAAATTAAAGCCCTTTTTGGCGTGTATAAGTGGCAAAAAAAAAAAAGTATTTGCCGTTCAGCGGTGCAGTTACAGTGGATATAAAAAAGTCTACACACCCCTAGTAAAATATCAGGTTTCTGTGCTGTAAAAAAATGAGACAAAGATAAATCATTTTAGAACTTTTTCCACATAACTGCATATATAACTGGGTATGTAGCTGTGTTCAGAATTAAGCAATCACAGTCAAAATCATGTTAAATAGTAGTCAGCATAAACCTGCCTTCATTTACAGTGATTAACCCCAAATAAAGTTCAGCTGCTCTAGTTGGTCTTTCCTAAAATTTTCTTAGTCACATCCCACAGCAAAAGCCATGGTCCACAGAGAACTTCCAAAGCATGAGAGGGATCTCATTGTTAAAAGGTATCAATCAGGAGAAGGGAATAAAAGAATTTCCAAGGCATTAGATATACCATGGAACACAGTGAAGACCGTCATCATCAAGTGGAGAAAATATGGCACAACAGGGACATTACCAAGAACTGGACCTCCCTCCAAAATTGATGAAAAGATGTGAAGAAAACTGGTCTGGGAGGCTACCAAGAGGCCTACAGCAACATTAAAGGAGTTGCAAGAATATCTGGCAAGTACTGGCTGTGTGGTACATGTGACAACAATCTCCCGTATTCTTCATATGTCTGGGCTATGGGGTAGGGTGGCAAGACGAAAGCCTTTTCTTACGAAGATAAACATCCAAGCCAGGCTACATTTTGCAAAAACACATCTGAAGTCTTCCAAAAGCATGTGGGAAAAGTTGTTATGGTTTGATAAAACCAAGGTTGAACTTTTTGGCCATGATTCCAAAAGATATGTTTGGCGCAAAAACAACACTGCACATCCCCAAAAGAACACCATACCCACAGTGAAGCATGGTAGAGGCATCATCATGCTTTTGGGCTGTTTTTCTTCAGCTGGAACTGGGGCCTTAGTTTAGATAGAGGGAATTATGAACAGTTCCAAATACCAGTCAATATTGGCACAAAACCTTCAGGCTTCTGCTAGAAAGCTGAACATGAAGAGGAACTTCATCTTTCCGCATGACAACGACCCAAAGCATACATCCAAATCAACAAAGGAATGGCTTCACCAGAAGAATGATTAAAGTTTTGGAATGGCCCAGCCAGAGCCCAGACCTGAATCTGATTGAAAATATGTGGGGTGATCTGAAGAGGGCTGTGCACAGGAGATGACCTTGCAATCTGACAGATTTGGATTGTTTTTGCAAAGAAGAATGGGCAAATCTTGCCAAGTCAAAATGTGCCATGCTGATAGACTGATACCCAAAAAGACTGATTGCTGAAATCAAAAGGTGCGTCAACAAAGTATTAGTTTAAGGGTGTGCACACTTGTGCAACCATATTATTTTATTTTTATATTTATTCTTCCCTCCACCTAAAAGATTTCAGTTTGTTTTTCAATTGAGTGGTACAGTTTATAGGTCACATTCAAGGTGGAAAAAGTTCTGAAATTATTTATCTTTGAGAAACCTGACATTTTAACGGGTGTGTAGACATATTTATATCCACTGTATATGTTCTAAAGCCTTTTGTGGCGTGTATAAGTGGAACAAAAAAATAAGGGCCTATTTGCCGTTCAGCGGTGTAGTTATTAGTGTTGAGCGAGCATGCAACACCAGTCCGGCTAGAAGATCGCAATGCTCGGCACATCGCGGAGTGTGTCCGAATACCGCGTGTGCTCGAGCGCGATGCTCGAGTCTCAACCCCGCACGTTTGTTGGCTTCTACGCAGCCAATAGATGTGCATGTGAGTACTGCCCCTCACTGTAATGCCATAGCCATGTTGGTTACTGGCATTACAGTGATTGGCTGGCCGTAAAGCGTCATCGGGTGCTATAAAGCACTCGATGACACGTGGTTCGGCTTAGTCTTAGTCAGGGAGAGCTGTGCTGTAGAAGGGACAGATAGTGTAGGGAATTTAATTTTATTTTTTTGTTAGGCAGGGTTGGAGTTAGAGACCCCAAAATCCTTTTTAAGACTATGCTTGTATCTGGCAGCAATATATATTATCAGCGCGACCTGCGCTACATTGCGTGCAATTGTAGAGACCCAAAAGTCCTTTTAAGGACTATTGTTGTATCTAGCAGCAATATATATTTTTAGCGCAACCTGTGCTAAATAGCGTGCAATTGTTTGTCCGCTGGAGACAGCGACATTATCTGCGCTACATCTGCTGTGTAACTTGTGTGCGCAGCCTAAAAATATCTGTGACATCCAGTGTACTTTTTCTGTAGACGGTGTCTGCTGCGTACAGTGACATTACCTGTGCTACATCTCCTGTATACTGTTTGCGCATGCTCTTTTCATCGCCATTCCTTAATTTGGGCCTCTTGCCAAGCCTGCTTGAAGAGGGACATGAGGAGGTCTTGGGCCCTGATTCCCAAACTCTTGAGCATCCACAGTCAGAAGAAGATGGCATTGGGGAACGGCAATTAGTGTTTCACAAGGTGGATGATGATGATGAGACACAGTTGCCAATAAGGCCTCTTTCACACAGGCGTCGCGTGTGAGTGCCGGAAAAGATGCAGATGTGCACGCATGATTTTTCAGAGTGAGTGCAAAATGTTTCAATGCGTTTTGCACGCGCGTGAGAGAATTCGGTGTGTTTGGTGAGTTCATTTATTTATTTTTAACCCCTCCATCACTATTTTACTAAGCATTCTGTATTGAGAATGCTATTATTTTCCCTTATAACCATGTTATAAGGAAAAATAATAAAGATTGGGTCCCCATCCCGATCGTCTCCTAGCAACCATGTGTGAAAATTGCACTGCATCCACACTTGCTTGCGGATGCTTACGATTTTCATGCAGCCCCATTCACTTATATGGGACCTGTTTTGCGTGAAAAACGCACAATATAGAGCTTGCTGCGATTTTCACACAACGCGCAAGTGATGAGTGAAAATCACCGCTCATGTACACAGCCCCATTGAAGTAAATGGGTCCAGGTTCAGTGCGGAAGCCTCACGCATTGCACCCGTGCGGAATTCTCGCCCGTGTGAAAGGGGCCTAAGTCAACCGCAATTAGTGTCTCAAGAGGTTGATGATGAGGATGAGACACAGTTGTCAATGAGTGAGGTTGTTGTTAGGTCAACAAGTCAGGAGGATGACCAGAGGGAGGAAGTGGAAAAGGAGGTGGTGGACGATGAAATCTCTGACCCAACCTGGGAAGGGGGCTAGCCGAGCGAGGACAGCAGTAAAGAGAAGGAGGGATCTGCAGCACCGCAACAGGCTGGAAAAGGCAATGGGATGGCAAAAGGGAGAAGGCGGGCCACACCAAACAGACCCGCAACTGTTTCCCAGAGCAGTCCCTTGCGGGAGGGGTAGATGTTCCGCAGTCTGACGCTTTTTTGATGAAAGTCCGGACGACAAAAGAATTGTCATTTGCAACCTGTGCGGTACCAAAATGAGCAGGGGCATGAACAATCGCAATCTCACCACCACCAGCATGATCCGCCACATGGCATCAAAGCACCCTAATAGGTGGGCCAAATGCCTGGGTCCACAATCAGTGTCTGCGGGTCACACCACTGCCTCCTCTTCCACTGTTTTATGTGTTGCCCAATCCTCTGTCCAAGACTAAGGCCCAGATGCCTCCCGCCCTGCAACTGGACTTTCGCAAGCACCACACCCACTTCTGTGTCCAAGTGCAGCGTACAGATGTCTATACTTTGAGGCCTTGAAACGAAAGCGCAAATACCCAGCCACCCAGTCACAGGCCATACCACTAAATGCTCACCTCTCCAAATTGCTGGCCCTCGAAATGTTGCAGTTTAGGCTTGTGGATAGAGTTGAGCGGACACCTGGAAGGTTCGGGTTCGGCTGTTCTGCTCCAAGGCATACAGGGCAAGCTCTGGCCATTTGAACAATTTGGAGACCCAGAAGTTGAATGGGGCAGAACCATCAGTTAGTATGTGTAGGCGTGTGCACGCGTACTGTTCCATCATGTTGTTCAAATGCTGACTCCTGCTAACATGCTCCATATCAGCAGTTTGGGCCGGTGTTGCAGCGAGGTGACAAAGCCTTTCCACATGTCGGCCATGCTAACCCTGCCTTGTGAGGTGCTGGCGCTGGCACAGCTGCATTGGCGACCTCTTCCTCCTCCCCTGCCTTCGCCTTGTGCTTCCACTTGTCCCCCAGCGTCAGTCTGGAATGCTCTCAGGAGCGTGTCTACCAGCATGCGCCTGTAGTCGCGCATCTTCCGATCACGCTCCAGTGTGGGAATTAAGGACGGCACATTGTCTTTGTAACGGGGATCCAGCAGGGTGGCCACCCAGTAGTCAGCACACGTTAAAATGTGGGCAACTCTGCTGTCATCGTACAGGAACTGCAGCATGTAGTCGCTCATGTGTGCCAGGCTGCCTAGAGGTAAGGGCAAGCTGTCCTCTGTGGGAGGTGTATCGTCTGCGTCCTCCGTATCCCCCCAGCCACGCACCAGTGATGGGCCCGAGCTGCGTAGGGTGCCACCCCGCTGTAAACATGATTCATCCTCGTCCTCCAGTAGTGGGCTCTGGCTGGCAAAATTTGTACCTGGCCTCTGCTGTTGCAAAAAACCTCCCTCTGAGCCACTTCTAAAAGACTGGCCTGAAAGTGTTAGGAATTACCTCTCTTCCTCCTTCTCCTCCTTCACCTGGGCCAAATCCTTTTCCATCATCGCCTTAAGTGTTTTCTCAAGGAGACATAGAAGTGGTATTGTAACGCTGATAACGGCGTCATCGCCACTGGCGATGTTGGTGGAGTACTCAAAACAGTGCAACAGGGCACACAGGTCTCGCATGGAGGA
This sequence comes from Bufotes viridis, assembly GCA_033119425.1. Lineage (NCBI taxonomy): Eukaryota > Metazoa > Chordata > Amphibia > Anura > Bufonidae > Bufotes > Bufotes viridis. The sequence goes on from CM065590.1 coordinate 223,798,204, forward strand.
CCAGTCATTAGTGGTGAAGTGGTGCTGTTCCGCAGTGCGACTCATCCATGCGTGCTGCAGCTGAAACTCCACTATGGCCTGCTGCTGCTCGCACAGTCTCTCCAGCATTTGCAAGGTGGAGTTCCACCTGGTGGGCATGTGGCATATGAGGTAGTGAGCGGGAAGGCCAAAGTTAGGCTGTAGAGCAGACAGCCGAGCGGCGGCAGGATGAGAACGCCGGAAGCGCGCACAGATGGCCCGCATTTTATACAAAAGCTCATGTCGGGGTAGTTGTGAATGAATTTCTGCACCACCAATTTCAGCACATGGGCCAGGAAAGGGATGTGCGTCAAACCGGCTAGTCCCAGAGCTGCAAAGAGATTTCGCCCATTATCGCACACCACCAGGCCGGGCTTGAGGCTCACTGGCAGCAACCACTCATCGGTCTGGAGATAATGTGAACGTGCTGGATCCATTGTCGGCCACCCAATCGACTAGTGCCTGTACTTGCTCATTCCATACCATCCTTAGAACGGCATTAGGCCTGACCAAATATCGCTGTAGATTCTGGCGGCGACTGGGACCTGAGGTAGTAGGTTCAGTAGGACGTGTAGCTGTGGAAGAACGGCCACGTCCTCTCCCTGCACCAGAGGCTCCACCAACACCACGACCATGACCGCGTCCCTTAATAGATGTTTGCCTCATAGTTTGCGTTCACTAAGCAAAGTAAAAAGTGGTTGAGTCTGTTAAAAGTAATTATCCGCCAATAAAAACCCTGATGTAGGGTATTGCACAAATTTTTTTTTTTTGAAACTCTATATGACAGCGTTATTTGTGGCCTAAATTTCACAGTAAGTTATGCACCTATAATCCCAGATGTGCAGTATATCAGAGTTTTTTTAACCCCAGTAAACAAAAGCCATATTTGTGGCCTAAATTTCACAGTAATTTATGCACCTATAATCCCAGATGTGCAGTATATCAGAGGTGTTTTCAACCCTAGTAAACAAAAACCGTATTTGTGGCCTAAATTTCACAGTAATTTATGCACCTATAATCCGAGATGTGCAGTATATCAGAGTTTTTTTTTATCCCCAGTAAACAAAAGCCGTGATTGTGGCCTAAATTTCACAGTAACTTGTGCACCTATAATCCCAGATGTGCAGTATATCAGAGTTTTTTTTTTTAACCCCAGTAAGCCAAAGCGGTATTTGTGGCCTAAATGAACAGTCCCTTATGCACCTATAATCTTAGATGTGCACTATATGAAACAGAGTTTTTTTTTCACCCCAGTATGGCCCAGTATGAGAAAGCCGTATTTCTGGCCTGAATGTAACACTCACTTATGCACCTATAATCACAGATGTGAACTATATGAAACAGAGGTTTTTTTTTCACCCCAGTGTGGCCCAGTTTGAGAAAGCCGTATTCCTGGCCTAAATTGAACAGTCACTTATGCAGCGATAATCCTAGATGTGCACTATATGAAACAGAGGGTTTTTTAAACCCCAGTGTCTCAAAACAGTATTTCTGGACTTGCAGACATGCAGATATCCTGTGCTGGTGCATAAAATGGCTGCCGAGTATGTATTGACTAGCTGTAGGAAAAAAAGTTTATTTTCAGTAGTAGTTTGCTTAGGGCAGGCTTAAAACAATTGTGCACTGCACCCACAAAACATATTTGCTGTAGATCGTTGAGTAAAGAAGTAGTTCTTCATAAGATTCCTCCCTGATCTCTCCCTCACAGCAGCTGCAGACTATCCTTACACTAATCCGAGCAGAGTGACGGGCGGCGCTATGTGACTCCAGCTTAAATAGAGGCTGGGTCACATGCTGCAGTTGGCCAATCACAGCCATGCCAATAGTAAGCATGGCTGTGAAGGCCTCTTGGGGCAAGTAGTATGACACTTGTTGATTGGCTGCTTTGCAGCCTTTCAAAAAGCGACTAGAAATCGCCGAACACTTTTACATAAATGTTCAGGTTCGGGTCCGAGTGCCGAAAAACCTAAAGTTCAGTACGAACCTGAACTTTACAGTTCGGGTTCACTCAACTCTACTTGTGGACCTGAGGCTTTACGCAGCTTGATGGTGGGGGCTGTCCCTCGTTACTCAGTCCCCAGCCGCCACTATTTTGCCCGCTGTGCCATCCCCGCCTTATACCAGCATGTGTCCTGTAACATCACCCGTGTCCTGACCAACACAGTTATTGGGAAGGTGCACTTAATGACTGAGACATGGACAAGTGCTTGAGGCCAGGGATGCTACATTTCCCTGACAGCACACTGGGTGAATGTCGTGGAAGCCGGGAGCGATTCGTAGCCTGGGATGGCACAGGTGCTACCGACGCCAAGGCCTACTTCCATCATCAGGTTTTCCGCCACCACCTACATTAGTGGCTACAACCCCCCCTTCTCCTCCTCCACCTCCTCCTCCACTTCCACCTCTGAATTCTCATCTTGCAGCACCAGTCAGCCATCAGTCAGTAGCTGGAAGCAGTGTAGCACTGCCGTGGGAAAGCGGCAACAGGCCATGCTGAAACTTATTTGCTTTGGTGACAAACAGCACATTGCCGCAGAGCTGTGGTTGGGTATAAGGGACCAGACTGAGCTGTGGCTCTCGCCACTCAACCTACAACCAGGCATGGTTTTATCTGATAATGGCAGTAACTTGGTGATGGCTTTGGATATTTCTGCAACTGAATTTCACCCCAGAAAATAATATATCCTTTGCCGGACACTATTAAACTTGGCCAGCCACTGCTGGGACACCAGTTTTAGGGGATTGCTATTTTGGCAATTAAATTTCACTCCAGAACAAAATATATCCTTTGCTGGACACTATTAAACTTGGCCAGCCACTGCTGGGACACCAGATTTAGGGGATTGCTATCTTGGTAATTGAATTTAACCCCAGAAAATTATCTATCCTTTGCTGGACACTATTAAACATGGCCAGCCACTGCTGGGACACCAGATTTAGTGAATTGCTATTTTTGCAATTGAATTTCACCACAGCAAAAAATCTATCCTTTGCCAGGCAGCAGACAGTATTACACTTGGCTAGCCACAGCTGGAACACCAGATTTAAGGGAATTGTTATTTTGGCAATTGAATTTACCCCTCAATTAAATATAAATTTCTATCCTGAGTTTCTAGGGGTGACAATAAGCACAGCCAAGCCCCTGATGTAGTATATAGCAAAAAAAAAAAAAAAAAAATAGTATTGATGGACTTGGTGGCAGCTTGTGCTGGTGCACCACAAGACACAAAATGGCCGCCGATTACCCCAGAAAAAAGTGACAGAAAAACGCTCTGTGCAGCTTAAAAACCAGTGAGCAATTAACTAGCAAAAGCTAGATCGATCACTTCATTAGGTGTTTTTGCTGAGTTTTCCCTACCTAATATCGCCCTCACAGCAGCTGCATCCTAACCCTACACTAATCAGAGGAGAGTGACGTGCGGCGCTACGTGACTCCAGCTTAAATAGAGGCTGGGTCACATGCTGCACTTGGCCAATCACAGCCATGCCATTAGAAGGCATGGCTGTGATGGCTTCTTAGGGCAAGAAGTAAAAAGCTAGCTGATTGGCTGCTGTGCAGCCCTTCAGAAAGTAGGAAGAAATTGCCGAACAACGGACCCGAACCCGAACTTTTTTGAAAATGTTCGGGTCCTGGTCCCGAACACCCATAAATTCGGTACGAACCCGAACTATACAGTTCGGGTTCGCTCAACTCTACTTATGAATATATATACAAACTGATTCAGACCCCACTGCAGACGAGAGATCATCACTTAAGTTTGTGGTAGTTTCTATCCTAGGAAGGGGCAATAATCTCTGAGCATTTAGGAGACTGATTGCTTTGGGGTAAAAGCTGTTCTTCAGCCTAGTGGTGCGGGCATGTAGGGCTCTAAGACGTCTTCCAGATGGTAGGGGGGAGAAAAGGCTGTGGCCGGGGTGAGTTGGATCCCCGCAGATAATCTTTGCCCTGTTGCTGCAACGAGCAGTCATCCAGATGTCATCCAGTGATGGTAACTGAGTACCAGTGATTCTTCCAGCCATTCTGATGATGCGCTTGAGGGTCTTCTTGTCCTCAGAAGAGCAGCTAGAGTACCACACTGGAATGCAGTGTGTGATAACAGATTCTATGGTGCACCTGTAAAAATTGACTAGCAGCTGTTTTGGGAGTTGTGTCTTCTTTAGACTCCTCAGAAAATAAAGCCTCTTAAGGCCTTTTTTGGTAATTTCTGTTGTGTTTCTTATCCATGACAGGTCCTGACTAATATGAACTCCCAAGAATCTGAAACTTTGAACAATCTTTACATTTCCACCATTAATGCTAATGGGATGGTGTCCATTTAGTTTTTTCTTCCTAAAATCCAGAATCAACTCCTTTGTTTTCTTGGTATTGAGTATGAGGTTGTTGTTCTTACTCCATCTCTCTAGGTTCTCAGCCTCTTTCCTATAGGCTGTTTCATCATTGTTGAAGATTAGGCCTATCATGGTCGTGTCATCTGCAAACTTTATAATGGTATTGGTATTGTGAATAGGTTTGCAGTCATTTGTGAAGAGCGAGTAAAGGAAAGGGCTCAACACACAGCCTTGCGGTACCCTAGTGTTTAGTTTTAAGGATGAAGAGAAGTGCTTGCCCATGCGTACGATTTGTGGTCTTTTTGTAAGGAAATCCAGTATCCAGTTGCACAGGTGTGGGCTGAGACCCAAGTTGTTCAGTTTCGTTGCCAACTTGTTTGGAGGGATGGTGTTAAAGGCGGAGCTGTAATCAATGAACAGCATCCGCACATAGCTATCTCTCTGCTCCAGGTGTGACAGTGCAGTGTTAAGAGCAAGTGAAACAGCATCCTCAGTTGACCCATGTGCTCTGTAAGCAAACTGGTATTGGTCCATGGAGGTGCAGATCTTGCTCTTCATGTGCCTGAGGACAAAGCACTTCATAACAATAGGAGTGAGAGCCACCGGGCGATAATCACTTAAGGTTAGATGGTCAGCTCAGCAGCAGGCCCTCGCTAGAGATGTCCTGAACTATTAGCCAGCGAACAGTTCCCGGCGAATACCGGGTGGCACAGTACCTTGCACGCATAGTACCACTAATACTAAAAAAAATGACAGGCAGAGGCAGGCCACCCCGCAGGGGCCATCTTGGTGATTTTATCCTCCACTTAGTTGTGCAGGGAAGGGACGGCTCACCTGGAAAAGTAGTGGTGGCTGGGAACAACATACTGGGGGACAGCCCCCGCCATCAGCTGTTTGAAACAGTCCCTCTCCACCAGACGGAATGACAGAATTTCAAAGGCCAGTAATTTTGAAAAGCTGGCATTCAGGGCCAGGGCTCGAGGGTGGGTAGGTGGGTATTTTCTCCTTCTCTCCAATGTTTGGGAGATGGAGAGCTGAATGCTGCCGTGTGACATGGTGGAGATGCTTGGTGATGGTGTCGTATGTGGTGGTGTTGGTGGAACATCCTCTGTTTGCTGGTCGCCAGATGCCACGGTGATGCCAGAGGTGGAGGAAGAGGCCAAGCCAGCAGCAGAAGAGGGAGCAGGAGGAGCATGAGAGAGTTCCTTGTTCTTAAGGTGTTTACTCCACTGCAGTTCATGCTTTGCATGTAGATGCCTGGTCATGCAGGTTGTGCTCAGGTTAAGAACGTTTATGCCTCGCTTCAGGCTCTGATGGCAACATGCAATCCACTTGTGTCTTGTCGTCAGGACATTGTGTGAAGAACTGCCACACCAATGAACTCCTTGGAGCAGACCTTGGTGTGCTCGATGCCTGGGTGCGGTGGACAGTAGCAGACGTACTGTCTCTGGAACGGCCGCTGCACTTTTGCACCCTGCTCCCTCTTTTGCTGTGCTGTTGCGTCTGTCCGACCACCGCCTCTTCCTCAGAACTGCACGCCTCACTAGCACGACCTTCAATTCAGTCTGGGTCTAGGACTTCATCATCCTCCACATCATCTTCCACCCATTCATGACCCCTGCCCTCCTTGTCAGTCTGCACATTGCAGAAAGCCACAGCAGTTGGCACCTATGTTTTGTCATCTGCAGAGATGTTTTGTGGCTTTATTCCCATGTTCTCATCCTGCAACAAAAGTGCAGCATCAAAGTTGAGCATCAGTGCATTCAAGGTCTTCCTCTACTGGGGCAGGGCTAGGTGGATGGGCTGGGAAAACACTGCCAACAGAGTCATCAAAAAGCATGAGACTTTCCAGCATGATTTGGGGCTCTGACTGCTTGGCTGATTTGGAAGGGGGTAAGGTGGAAGACTAATGGCCATGGGTTGCAGGTGCCAACTCTGAGCTTTTTGCAGAGGACTGGGTGTTAGATACTGTGAAGGAACTGGAGGCACTGTCGGCCACCCAATCTACTATTGCCTGTACATGTTCTGGCTTCACCATACGTAGAGCGGCATTTGGGCCTATCAAATAACTAGTGATGAGCGGCAGGTGCCATATTCGATTTTGACGAAATTCGCAAATATTCGATAGAATATTCGTTTCATATTCGCCAAAACCGAATATTCGTCAATATCGCGATTAATATGCAATTTAAATAATCGCGTATTGTGATTGTAACTTAAGGCTACTCTCCTATTGGTTTGATATCTAGAATTGGCGAATATGACGAATATTCGTCATATTCCTCAAAACAAAGATAACGAAGTATTCTCCATCTTCGTTTTAGCTACCTTTTCGTCAACTTCGCTAATTCTAGCAATCAAATCGGAAAGTTGACTATAGAGACAGCTGTGTTTAATTCGCTATGCAATTATATATTATTTTTTTTTATAAATATAATAATTATAATAATTATCAAGTATTATAATTATTTTATTTATTTAAAAAAAAGCAAAGTAATATAATCGCATAGTGAATTAAACACAGCTGTCTCTGTAGTCAACTTTCCTATCTGATTGCTAGAATTAGCGAAGTTGACGAATAAGTAGCTAAAACGAAGAATGAGAATACTTTGTTATCTTGTTTTTGAGGAATATGACGAATACATTCGTCATATTCGCTAATTCTACCAAGCCAACCATAGTAAACCAGGTCTAAGTTTAAATCGCAATGCGATTAATTTAAGTTATATTAATCGCATTGCGATTACAACTTAGCACTGCTATATTACATATTAGGCTAGAATTAACGAATATGGAATATAGCAGTGTTAAGTTGAAATCGCAATGCGATTAATATAACTTGAAGTAATCGCATCGCGATTTCAACTTAGCACTGCTATATTCCATATTCGTTAATTCTAGCCTAATATGTAATATAGCAGTGCTAAGTTGTAATCGCAATGCGATTAATATAACTTGAATTAATCGCATTGCAATTTAAACTTAGACCTGGTTTACTATGGTTGGCTTGGTAGAAGAAGATGACGATTGACAAATGGATTATGTAAAACTACTTTTGGGAAGTGGGAAAGAAAAAAATATAACAAACAAAAAAAACGAATATTCGAAATAGCGAATATATAGCGCTATATATGCAATATTCGCGAATTAGCGACGTGCCGATATTCTCAAAAAAAAATTCGCTATGTGAATATTTGCGCTCAACACTAAAAGTGATGAGGAGTAGTAGTAGGAAGAGCATTAAGAGCTATGGATGCCATTGAAGTCAATGAGAAGGAATGACAGCTTCCTTCTGCAGACGTTGACAAGCTCTGACTGCTTCAGAGATGGAGCGGGCTGATCAGGCAGTAACACTAAATGAGCGGCATGGTTTTAACATGCCACTTTATGATGACGCTCCATGTGTTGACAAAGGGTCAGTGTGACAAACAATAGCACCATGTGCTCCCAAATTACTGTTATCGTTAGTAGTTGCACGTGAAGAGGAGTCTGCAACCTCTCCTTTAAGTCTGTGCTGGCCTGTAACTGCTGACTCACAAAGCTCATTGTCACTAAAAAGCAGGGCACAGCCGGCGGCATATCTTACTTGGCTAGGAGAAGAAGCAGCAAAAGCAAGAGGCAGGTTCAGGACAGGTGAGGGCACAGAGACAGTTTCTGGGCCATGACAACTAAGCATGGTTTCAGAGGAACCCACCAATTGCTGGTTGTGTGTATCTGTTTTCACCTGAGGTGATGTTGAAGAGCGAGTCAACCATTCCAGTACAACTGGATTGTTGGTCTAAACATGACGCTGGATGACAGTGACAGCTCTGGCCCGTAGCTGCGGCTGCGGCTACCACAACCCTTCTTCTGCCAGGTATAGCTATATTTTTGCCACTGCATGTTCCTTTTGAGGGCACAGGCAACTGTCTGTTGGCCATAGTGTATAGTAACCGAATCAGTTAAGTATGAATGGTGCAGCAGGTGAACAAGATAAACAAGGCAATATATCAGACCACCTGTTGAGACTAAGTCTGACACACAGTAAGTCTATGTATAACAGAACAGATTAGGTATGACTGGCGCAGCAGCAGATCAAGATAAACGCAGCGATATAGTAGACCGCCTGTTGAGACTGAGTCTGACACACAGTAAGTCTATGTATGTCAGAACAGATTAAGTATGTATGATGTAGCAGGTGAACAAGATGCAAAGAGTGATTACACTAAGCATGCACTGTCCCTGCAGTCTACCTATACTTTCCCTATGCTCTCCTTACAGTCTAAAAAAAACTCTCCCAACAATCTCCCTGCACTGTCCCTGCACTCTCACTCTCCAATATTTTTTTTTATTGTTTGTAGCAACACAGTCCCTAGTACATTTGGACTTGTCACGTCACTCCCTATGCTCAGCTCATAGTTGTATGGTAAATGGTGATTATTTTAATAGTACATCCATTTTTCGCACTCGGTGATGCCCATTATATATTTTTATTGTTTATTTTGATTTTGGGGGACAGGGTAATTTGACATTTTCAATTTTTTTATATTGTCAAAAACATTTTTTTTTACACTTTCAATAGTTCCCCTAGTGAACTTAAATAAGCAATCATCAGATTGTTTCTCTCGTAGACCCCAATACATTAGCATTGGAGTCTATGAGATTTACACTATGTTCTATTGATCTGTCACGACCCAGGTTTAGGTCGTGCGTGTGGTTGTCAGCGGCAACGTTTCGTCTGCACGGAGGGCTGCTATTCCGTTGCCCTATGTGCGGTTGCCGTTGGCAACGGGTCACCCCCCTGGCGGCGGTGGCTTTTACCTGTGGCCTCGCATACACTGATGTATGTTATCTCCTATGTGTTTTGTTTGGCGCAGGGCCACGGCTGCTCTGTCTTTGGTGTGGTGACATATAGACACACATGCTGGTTGCTGCTAGCAACTTCTGGGAGTGTCACGACCCAGGTTTAGGTCGTGTGTTTGGTTGTCAGCGGCAACATTTCGTCTGCACGGAGGGCTGCTATTCCGTTGCCCTATGTGCGGTTGCCGTTGGCAACGGGTCACCCGCCTGACGGCCGTGGCTTTTACCTGTGGCCTCGCATACACTGATGTATGTTATCTCCTATGTGTATGTGTTTTGTTTGGCGCAGGGCCACGGCTGCTCTGTCTTTGGTGTGGTGACATATAGACACACATGCTGGTTGCTGATAGCAACTTCTTGTGGTGCATGTGTGTCTTTCCCCCTTTCCTGTGCACGATTCCCTTGTTTAGTGTCTTCTGTGTTTGTGTGGCGTGCACGGGGTTAAGGTGTGGCTAAGGTGTGGCTGCATTGTGGGTGTGTCCTCAGGCGTCCTTTAAGTTTCTGTGTTTGGAGCCTGGAGGTCAGTTTGGTTTGTCCAGTCATGGTGTGAGCATGGCTGGAGCTTGTTGTCTGTTCCCCACTTGGATGTCTGCGTGAGCCACCCTTATTTGTTATATTGTTTGCTATGTTGTTCCTTCCCTGGTGAGTGTCTGTGTATCCCTTCCCCACCTGGTTGCTTTAGTATGGTGTGGGTATGTGTGGTGTTTGTTGACACGGTTTGACGCTCCGGAAGGGGCTTGCCCGCCTGGAGGGGTGTGGTACCTACTTGATGGTGTGCTGCCACTTTGGGATCCATCCGCATGCGTCAGTTGTCCGCACGGGAGGTCGGGAGTTCTTGGATCCGCTTTATCTTCTGCGGTGCGGCAGGTAAGAGTGTTTGGTTGTATGCTCTCCTGCGGTACTGGGGTGCACACTGTCAGGGTCCCGGCTGCAGAGGGGCCTCTGGAGACTCCTGCTCATCCGTGTCCCTGGGTGAGCAGGTGGTCTCTGCCCTGTTAGTTCCAGGGTGAAGCAGGGATGTCCAGGGCTTTAGGTTCCTGTCGTATGGGCCCTCCCACCTTCGGGGTCGGCCCTTACACGTAGGAGACGAGGGCCAGCGATAGGGATGTGCTAGATTAGCGGTTCCCTTGTCCCTGCTTTTAGCCCTTTAGGGCCCAGCGGGTTTTCCCCACTTCCCGCCGTGACATGTTCACTATGTTTTATTGGTAACCACTTGTAAATGGGACTGCTCTGTGAGCTCTGTTTCCCCAACAATTAGTTTACATATATATATATATATATATATATATAACCTCAGTAACAATAAATGTGTGGTCAGTTTATATAGTTTATATCGTATGTGCAAAGTGTGTGGTTAAAAGTAGACAGCAGGTGTTTTACCCCAGTAGGAGCAAAGGATCTGGATTTTCTGTGACTTGTAATTACAAATGTCATCATATAAATTACTATGATTAAATAATTTTAAATAACACACAATACTGGATTTTAATCTATGACTGTTACTTGGTTAATAATTTAGATGCTGGAAAACACAAGCCTATAATTCTGTTTTCAATTTTAATTTAAAGCAATGTTGTTTTGTTTAAAATTTTTTGATATTTGTAGTTTAAAAATATGAAATGGGGTTTATGTTAATAATTCATAAAATATACCAACCAAGCTTATATTTAGTTGACATGACAGTCTAATTATAGTTGTGGTTATTATTATTGTTAGAACATAATTTTATTTTACAGTTGTTTTAGTTAGTAAATTAAGTGCTACATTTTAAAATACTAACAGAGCTAGTCTTCCTTATCAAAAGTCAATTGTTAAAATATAAATGAAGTAATAAATATTAGGTTTACAGATCTTTTATTTACAGGATATTACCATGTACATGTTTATCGCGAGACAACATAGAGTTTTTGTCAAGATGTTTTTACTCAGGGTTTTACATAAAATTGTCATAAGACTGGTATGTGTGGACTCATATTTTAACCATTAGCAATTGTCTATGTAATGGTTGTGCTCATTTTCCCAATTTGTGACATTAGCACATTATTCCCTTCATCTTTTCATTACCCACGTGCCATCTGTGCATGTTTAGCGCCACTGTGCCCTGTATTATGTGTTACCACTCATTTACTTTATGGGGGGGGGGGGGGGCTCTGTGCTCAAATCTGAACAAGAGCAACATCTGTATATCCTGCCTGTGATTGGTTAGGCTTCCTCCCTAAAACATTCTGCTAGGTAATCTAGATTGTGAGCCCCATAAAGGGTGGAGCCAGCAGTGCCTAACCACTCGAAAACTACCACTCCATATTCAACCTTATGGAACAAACACAGTACATAAAGTACAGTACATTAACACTTATCCACTTGCAGTAGGGACACTACACATGCCCTTAACCGCTTCCCGACCGCCGAACGCACGGATGCGTCCAGGCGGCGGCAAGTTTGTTCCTCCTGGACGCATCCGTGCGTCATCTCGCGAGAGCCGAGATCTGCTGTGAACGCGCGCGCGCGCGTTCACAGCAGAGCGCGGCTCTGCAGTTGTACTACAGCCTGCCAGCGATGATCAATCGCTGGCAGGCTGTAAATGTAAAATAAATGAGATCAAAGTAGTATATCAGACGCTGTGTTGCTAACAGCGTCTGATATACCTAATACCTGGTCCTCTGGTGGTCCCATTTACTGGGATCGACCACCAGAGGACCAGGTAACTAATGTAAAGTTGCACCAAACACTACACTAACCCCACCCCCACCCCCCTCACTTTATAACCACTATTAACCCCTTGTTAACCCCTGATCACCCCATATAGACTCCCTGATCACCCCCTGTCACTGATCACCCCCTGTAAGGCTCTATTCACATGTCCATATGTGTTTTGCGGTTCAGCGGATCCACAGATCCGTGCCACGGATCCGCAGCGCGGATCCGCAAAACACGGACACCGTCAATGTGCTTTCCGCATTTTGCAGATCCGCACATTGCCAGAACTATATAGAAAATGCTTTTTCTTGTCGCAATTGCGGACAAGAAAAGAGCATGTTCTATATTTTTCTTGAGCGAAATGCAGACCCGTAAGTGCGGATCCGCAATTCCGGATCCGAGCGGGACAAAGTCTGTCCCCATAGAAATGAATGGGTCCGCAATTCCGTTCCGCAAACAGAATTTCGGACGTGTGAATAGGGCATAAGGGTCCCTTATCACCGCCAGTTAGTTAGCTACTTGTTAGGTAGCTAGCGCCCCACCGCACCGCAGTCACTGATTTTGGCAGAGATTTTTCATCCACATTGATCGATGCGAATGAAAAAATCTGTGCCGTTCATTTTTATTTTTTCAGCCCAGCGGCTGAACGGAAAAAAATCTCATTACCCGTATGCTCAATATACGGAGAATCGCAGAAACTCCTAATGCTGGCCATACGTGTAATGATTGCGGAGACCCTCAAATGCCAGGGCAGTACAAAAACCTCACATGTAACCCCATTTTGGAAAGAAGACACCCCAAGGTATTCCGTGAGGGGTATGGCGAGTTCATGTAAAATTTTATTTTTTGTCACAAGTTAGTGGAATATGAGTTAGTGGAATAAGTTAGTGGAATATGAGACTTTGTAAAAAAAAAAATAAAATCAATTTCCGCTAACTTGTGCCAAAATTTTTTTTTCTGTGAACTCGCCATGCCCCTCACAGAATACCTTGGGGTGTCTTCTTTCCACAATGGGGTCACATGTGGGTATTTATACTGCACCTGGCATTTTAGGAGTCCTAAAGCGTGAGAATCCAAATGCGTAAAAATGCCCTGTGAAATACTAAAGGTACTCATTGGTTTTAGGGCCCCTTTGCGCATCTTGGCTGCAAAAAAGTGGCACACATGTGGTATCGCCGTACTCAGGAGAAGTAGGGCAATGTGTTTTGGGGTGTATTTTTACATATACCCATGCTGGGTGAGAGAAATATCTCTGTAAATGACAACTTTTTAAATTTTTTTATACAAAGTTGTCAATTTACAACGATATTTCTCACACAAGTAATGGGTATATGTAAAATACACCCCAAGCACATTGCCTACTTCTCCTGATCTAGCGATACCATGAGTGACACTTTTGCAGCCTGAGTGACAAAGGGCCCAAATTCAATGAGTACCTTTAGCTTTACATGGCTGCTCACAATTAGCCCCGCCCAAAATGCCAGAACAGTACAAACACCCCACATGTGACCCCATTTTGGAAAGAAGACACCCCAAGGTATTCGCTGAGGGGCATAGTGAGTCCATGAAAAATGTAACTTTTTGTCAAAAGTTAGCAGAAAGGGAGACTTTTTGAGAAAAAACAATAAAAAATCAATTTCCGCTAACTTGTGCCAAAAAAAAAATCTTCTGTGAACTCTCCATGCCCCTCATGGAATACCTTGGGGTGTCTTCTTTCCAAAATGGGGTCACATGTGGGGTATTTATACTGCCCTGGCATTTTAGGGGACCTAAAGCGTGAGAAGAAAAATGCATAAAAATGCCCTCCTAAAAGGTACTCATTGGTTTTAGGGCCCCTTTGCACATCTTGGCTGCAAAAAAGTGCCACACATGTGGTATCGCCGTACTCAGGAGAAGTAGGGCAATGTGTTTTGGGGTGTATTTTTACATATACCCATACTGGGTGAGAGAAATATCTCTGTAAATTGACAACTTTGTATAAATTTTTTTAAAAAGTTGTCATTTACAGAGATATTTCTCACACCCAGTATGGTATATGTAAAATACACCCCAAGCATTGCCCTACTTCTCCTGAGTACTGCGACTACACATGAGTGACACTTTTGCAGCCAAGATGCAAAGGGCCCTAATTCCAATGAGTACCTTTAGATTTCACAGGGCATTTTTACTCATTTTGGATTCTCACGCTTTAGAGACCCTAAAATGCCAGGGCAGTATAAATACCTCACAAGTGACCCCATTGTGGAAAGAAGACACCCCAAGGTATTCTGTGAGGGGCATGGCAAGTTCACAGAAATTTATTTTTTTGGCACAAGTTAGCGGAAATTGATTTTTTTTTTTTTTTTTACAAAGTCTCATATTTCACTAACTTGTGACAAAAATAAAATTTACATAAACTCACCATACCCCTCACAGAATACCTTGGGGTGTCTTCTTTCTAAAATGGGATCACATGTGGGGTATTTATACTGTCCTGGCATTTTAGGGGCCCCTAAAGCGTGAGAAGAAGTCTGGAATCCAAATGCGTAAAAATGCCCTGTGAAATCCTAAAGGTACTCATTGGAATTAGGGCCCTTTGCGCACCAGGCTGCAAAAAGTGTCACTCATGTGGTATCGCCGTACTCAGGAGAAGTAGGGCAATGTGTTTTGGGGTGTATTTTTATATATACCCATACTTTGTGTGAAATATCGCTGTAATCGACAACTTTTTAAATTTTTTAAACAAAGTTGTCAGTTTACAGAGATATTTCTCTCACTCAACATGGGTATATGTAAAAATACACCCCAAAACACATTGCCCTACTTCTCCTGAGTACGGCAATACCACATGAGTGACACTTTTGTAGCCTGGAGTGCAAAGGCCCAAATTCCAACGAGTACCTTTAGCTTTACATGGCTGCTCACAATTTAGCCCCGCCCAAAATGCCAGAACAGTAAACACACCCCACAAGTGACCCCATTTCGGAAAGTAGACACCCCAAGGTATTCACTGAGGGCATAGTGAGTCGTGGGAGATTTCATTTTTTTGCCAGAAGTTAGCAGAAATGGAAACTTTATTATTTTTATTTTTTCCTCAGAAAGTGTCATTTTCCGCTAACTTGTGAAAAAAATGAAATGATACATGAACTCACCATGCCCCTCCATGAATACTTTGGGGTGTCTTCTTTCTAAAATGGTGTAATTTGGGGGATATTTATACTATCCTGACATTCTAGCACCTGAAGAAACATGACAGGTGCTCAGAAAGTCAGAGCTGCTTCAAAATGCAGAAATTCACTTTTTTGCACCATAGTTTGTAAACGCTATAACTTTTACCCAAACCAATAAATATACACTAATTGTATTTTTTTTAATCAAAGACATGTAGAACAATAAATTTTGCGAAAAATTTATATAGAAATGTAGTTTTTAAAAAAAAAAAATTACAACAGAAAGTGAAAAATGACATTTTTTTGCAAAAATTTCGGTAATTTTTGATTAATAGCAAAAAAAGTCAAAACGTCAGCAACAATGAAATACCACCAAATGAAAGCTCTATTAGTGAGAAGAAAAGGAGGTAAAATTCATTTGGGTGGTAAGTTGCATGACGGAGCAATAAACGGGTAAAGTAGTGTAGTGCAGAATTGTAAAAAGTGGCCTGGTCATTAAGGGTGTTTACATCAATGTCATTTTACATCAAGTTTTTGCCACAATTTCGGTGAAAAATTCTGTTGGAAACTAAGTTAATCAATAGTTGGTATAGAGTTAATTAGTTAATAAAGTTAATAAATATACTATACAATATAAAAATTTAAACAACAAGTTGCTTATAAAAAAACAATCTCAGATACTCTATTATGTAGTTAATAGAGGGGGGTCCTCTTTTTATCTATACGGAAAACTGTTAATAGATTTGAAAACCATGCATACCTGGGGCATTTGGCTGCACTGCAGCTGAAAATGTGGGTCGCTGTCTATGCATTATATAGAAAGTTCATTTATTTTAACGGGCACTAAGTAATACGTAATTTCCCTTTTGGTGATGCTGCATGGAAAGTGAATATTTGTTGCCAGGCTCCCCTGCAAATTATAGCTAGTTGTTGGGGCACAACAGCAAACCACTCTGTAAACAACTTATTTTTAAGGGAATTATAGCAGAATGAATTAGAAGAAGTAGACACTGCTTGAATTATATTATTTCATAAATTATTCTCAAATATTCTGTACAGCAAACCAAAAAAAGTAATTCATCAACATTTCATGACAGAAGTGTCAATCACATTTTAAAGAATCTATATACAATAAAATGCTTCTTGGCTCCATATGTATTACAAAATATATGACTAAATAATTAATCTAGCCTTCAGCAATATGCCTTTTAAAGCCGTATTTTTCCAAAAGAAAACACTATTTTAGAATTATTTAACTATAAATGGAATGTGATGGAAAGAAACAGATAACCTGTTGGGTGTTTGGCTGGGACTAGATTCCATATGTATTAATGTTTAAATCAAAATATTTTTCTTAATTTTTAATAAGATACAAATTTGCCCTAAAGGAATAGATTTTTGGAGCTTAAAGAGAACATATCAGCAAAACCAACCCCATTAAACAAAGCATACTGTCTGGTAGGGGTGATCTTGCTGAGTAAAATTATACCTGTCTTGTGAAAATCAGTTGTGACAAGACTTTTATTCTTTATACAGATGAAGATTAGAGATGGCCCGAACTATCCGCCGGCGAACAGTTCCCGGCGAACATAGCTTGTTCGCGTTCGCCTCTGCCGGGCGAACATATGCGATGTTCGGTCCGCCCCCTATACATCATCATTGAGCAAACTTTGACCCTGTACCTCACAGTCAGCAGACACATTTCAGCCAATCAGCAGCATGCCCTCCCTCCCAGACCCTCCCACCTCCTGCACAGCATCCATTTTAGATTCATTCTGAAGCTGCAGTCTTAGTGAGAGGAAGGAGAGTGTAGTTGCTGCTGATTTAATTGGAAAATCGATAGCTAGGCTAGTGTATTCAGTGTCCACTCCAGTCCTGAAAGACTCATCTGATCTCTGCTGTAAGGACAGCGTCCTGACAGCACCCCAAAAAGCCCTTTTTAGGGCTGCAACATTAGTCTGCTTTTTTTTTTCCTTTATATACATATTGCTGTTGCCTGGCCTGCCTGTGTGTGAGGAGCTGCAGGCCCACAGACTGTAGTGTGCCCACTGCCAGTGCCCACCCCTGTCATTCCGTGTGGCACAGGACTTTGCATCAAAAAAAGGCATTTAATTTTTACACTTTAATCTAAGGTTAGTTGCCTGCCAGTGTGTGTCAGGCTGACTTCCACTGACTGTAGTGTGCCCACTGCCAGTGCCCACCACTCATACCGGCTGGCACAGGACTTTGCATAAAAAAAAGCATTTCATTTTTACACTTTAGTGTAATTTCAGCTGCTTGCCTGCTGCTAGTGTGTGTCAGGCGACTTCAACTGACTGTAGTGTGCCCACTGCCAGTGCCCACCCCTGTCATCCCGTGTGGCACAGGACTTTGCATCAAAAAAGGCACTTCATTTTTACACTTTAATCTAAGGTTAGTTGCCTGCCAGTGTGTCAGGCTGACTTCCACTGACTGTAGTGTGCCCACTGCCAGTGCCCACCACTCATACCGGCTGGCACAGGACTTTGCATAAAAAAGGCATTTAATTTTTACACTTTAGTGTAATTTCAGCTGCTTGCCTGCTGCTAGTGTGTGTCAGGCCGACTTCAACAGTCTGTAGTGTGCCCACTGCCAGTGCCCACCCCTGTCATCCCGTGTGGCACAGTACTTTGCATCAAAAAAGGCATTTAATTTTTACACTTTAGTGTAATTTCAGTTGCTTGCCTGCTGCTAGTGTGTGTCAGGCTGACTTCCACTGACTGTAGTGTGCCCACTGCCAGTGCCAACCACTGATACCGGGTGGCACAGTAGCTTGCCGATAAATAAGGCATTTAATTTTTAGACAGTAGTCTAAATTCAGTTGCTTGCCTGCTGCCAGTGTGTGTCAGGCCCTCTTCCACTGACTGTAGTGTGCCCACTGCCAGTGCTCAACCACTGATACCGGGTGGCACAGTAGCTTGCCGATAAATAAGGCATTTAATTTTTAGACAGTAGTCTAAATTCAGTTGCTTGCCTGCTGCCAGTGTGTGTCAGGCCCTCTTCCACTGACTGTAGTGTGCCCACTGCCAGTGCCAACCACTCATACCGGGTGGCACAGTAGCTTGCCGATAAATAAGGCATTTAATTTTTAGACAGTAGTCTAAATTCAGTTGCTTGCCTGCTGCCAGTGTGTGTCAGGCCGCTTCCACTGACTGTAGTGTGCCCACTGCCAGTGCCAACCACTCATACCGGGTGGCACAGTAGCTTGCCGATAAATAAGGCATTTAATTTTTAGACAGTAGTCTAAATTCAGTTGCTTGCCTGCTGCCAGTGTGTGTCAGGCCCGCTTCCACTGACTGTAGTGTGCCCACTGCCAGTGCCAACCACTCATACCGGGTGGCACAGTAGCTTGCCGATAAATAAGGCATTTAATTTTTAGACAGTAGTCTAAATTCAGTTGCTTGCCTGCTGCCAGTGTGTCAGGCCCGCTTCCACTGACTGTAGTGTGCCCACTGCCAGGGCCAACCACTCATACCAGGTGGCACAGTAGCTTGCCGATAAATAAGGCATTTAATTTTTAGACAGTAGTCTAAATTCAGTTGCTTGCCTGCTGCCAGTGTGTGTCAGGCCCACTTCCACAGACTGTAGTGTGCCCACTGACAGTACCAACCACTCATACCGGGTGGCACAGTACCTAGTACGCGTAGTACCACTTATCTAAAAAAAAAATGACAGGCAGAGGCAGGCCACCCCGCAGGGGCCTTCGTGGTCGTGGTGCTGTGATTTCCACTGTCCCCGGAATAATGCCCAGTTTTCAGAGGCCACGTACCCTGAACCCGAAAAATTCAGAGGACGTAGATGACTGGCTTAGACAGGACACCCAATCTTCAACAGCTTCCGCTAAGAACCTTGACGCACCATCCTCCTCCAGCTCAGCTTCGGTCACCTGCTCTCAAGTTACCACGCACCCGCCCGTCGCCACCACCACCACTACCACCACAGCCGCTTCACTTGATCCGTCAGAGGAGTTATTTACACATCAGTTGGATGCAATTAGTGATGCGCAACCATTATTGCCAGATGATGTAGATTACGGGGATATGTCTCAGTCAGGCAGGATTACACACATGGACGTACAGTGTGATGATGATGATGATGTTGTACCCGCTGCTGCTTCCTTTGCTGAGGTGTCAGATACAAGTGAAGCGGTTGATGATGACGATGTGTCCACGGATGCCTCGTGGGTGCCTGCTCGAAGAGAAGAAGAGGGGAAAGTTCTGAAGGGGAGACAGAGAGAATGAGGAGACGAGTTGGAAGCAGGGGAGGTCGTCGCAAGGAGTTAGTGGCACAGTCAGACAGCATGTATCGGCACCTGGGGTCAGCCAGACAGCACGCCAGTCAACGCATGCTGTTGCCACCACTAGAATGCCGTCATTGCAAAGCTCAGCAGTGTGGCATTTTTTTGTGTGTCTGCCTCTGATAAAAGCAATGCCATTTGCAACCTGTGCCAAAAGAAACTGAGTCGTGGAAGTCCAACACCCACCTTGGTACAACTGCTTTGCGAAGGCACATGATCTCACATCACAAACGCCTATGGGATCAACACATGAGTACAAGCAGCACACAAACTCAAAGCCACCATGCTCCTCCTGGTCCAGCATCTTCAGCCACGTCAACCACTGCTGTCCTCCCTGCCCCTCTCAACCACCCGCCACTCCATCTCTCACCTTCAGCAGTTCCTGCTCATCTGCCCACAGTCAGGTGTCTGTCAAGGACATGTTTGAGCATAAGAAGCCAATGTCACAAAGTCACCCCTTGCCCGGCGACTGACAGCTGGCTTGACGGAACTCTTAGCCCGCCAGCTTTTACCATACCAGCTGGTAGAGTCTGAGGCCTTCAAAAATTTGTCGCTATTGGGACACCACAGTGGAAGGTACCCGGACGAATTTTTTTTCAAAAGCAATCCCAAACCTCTACCATGTCATTGAAAAGGAAGTCATGGCATCTCTGGCATACAGTGTTGGGGCAAGGGTCCATCTGACCACTGATACCTGGTCTGCAAAGCACGGTCAGGGCAGGTATATCACGTATACTGCGCATTGGGTCAACCTGCTGACGGCTGACAAGCATGGAATGCGTGGCTCCGCAGCGGAGTTGGTGACACCACCACGACTTGCAGGCAGACCTACTGCCACCTCCTCTACTCCTACTCCATCCTCTTCAATATCCTCCTCGGCTGAGTCCTCTTCTGCTGCGGCGTCTGGCTTTGAGGAGGAGAAAGACCAACCACAGCAGGCACCCCAGGGTGCTCGTTGTTGTCACCTATCTGGGACCCATGGTGTTGTACGTGGCTGGGGGGAAGAACAGACTGTCAATGACATCAGTGAGGACGAGGAACGGGAAATGAGTAGCTCTGCATCCAACCTTGTTCAAATGGGGTCTTTCATGCTGTCATGTCTGTTGAGGGACCCACGTATAAAAAGGATAAAGGAGAACGATCTGTACTGGGTGGCCACGCTACTAGACCCCCGGTATAAGCAGAAAGTGGCAGAAATGTTACCAAATTACCGAAAGTCGGAAAGGATGCAGCAGTTCAAAACCAAACTAAAAATATGCTTTACACAGCTTATAAGGGGGATGTCACAGCACAACGGGAATCTAACAGGGGAAGAGGTGAGTGTAATCCTCCTCCTACCACGGCGGCAAGGACTGGACGATTTACAGATGTGTTGTTGATGGAGGACATGCAGAGCTTTTTCAGTCCTACTCATCGCCACAGCCCTTCGGGATCCAGCCTTAGAGAACGACTCGACCGACAGGTAGCAGACTACCTCGCCTTAACAGCAGATATCGACACTCTGAGGAGCAATGAACCCCTTCACTACTGGGTGTGCAGGCTTGACCTGTGGCCTGAGCTATCCCAGTTTGCGATAGAACTTCTGGCCTGCCCTGCTTCAAGTGTCCTGTCAGAAAGGACCTTCAGTGCAGCAGGAGGCATTGTCACTGACAAGAGAAGTCGCCTCGGTCAAAAAGTGTTGATTACCTCACCTTCATAAAGATGAATGAGGCATGGATCCCAAAGGGACTGACAGTGGGGGATACGTTTGACTAACAAAAGGCCTGATTACATGCCTTGGCCTCAAAATGGTCCCCACGCTGCTGTATTTAATGTCTGCATACCGGATGACTTTCGTGAATTCTCCACCACCAACTAGGGTTCAAGCCGCAATGTTTTAGTCACTTTTCTGCCTGGAAAACATAAATTTTTCCGGCCGCTGCTACAATAGCGGCTGCAACAGTGCCATTATTTTTCAGGCATGTGTACATGCCTAATTTTTCTGTCCTATGGTGCAGCACTGTGGCTGCAAAAACAAACAAAAAAAAGGCACATACAAGTGTCAATTCCCCTTCGTGATCGTTACCTTGTTGTGGTGAAGGGGCTTGCGTATCACAATGAAGCAATCATCATCACCTCTATAAGTGTGTTGGCAATGTTGCCACACCCCAGATGATAAGGCCGTTGCTTCATTATGGTCAGACCAAAAGCGATCGGACGGCTGGATAATATTTCATAGAAAAACATTAATTTACCTTTTTTTTTTATATGTTGTATGGGTTTTTAATACATAAAATAAAAAATCATAATAAAGTCTCTTAATAGTTTATTAGAAATGATGCAGGCAATTAAAAAATCCCCATCAATTCCAATACAAAGCAAGTACAGAGCTCAGAACTAAATTATTTCATGATGTCGTAATGGTTCGACATAATTCGACAATGGTTAATCAATTCGACCGGATAGGGTCCGTAACAGGGATTAAACTGATAGCAATAGTACTAGTTAAGACACCACTCATATAGGGTGTCACAGCACATTGCTCTGTGCACGCGCAGTGCCCCAATTTGGGAGTAAGAGGACCGACCAAGCTGCTTTTTCCATCTCCCGGTTCCTGAAATCAATTCAGTTTAGTGTATGAGAGTTTGGTCTGTCACTGTGAAGGCAGTCAAAGGTACCCGGCCTAAATTTTTTTTCACAAAAGGCAATCCCTCATATGGGACGTAACAGGGATTAAACTGATGAGAATAATACTACAGAAAATACCACTCATATCGGGTGTGACAGTAAATTGCACGGCGCAGACTCAGTGACCGTGGTTTAAAACAGAGTGGAGGGAGCCAGAGTTTTTTAACCATCTCCCTGTTCGAAAAATCTATTCAATAAATGGCCCCCAGATTGGGGACGTTAGAGGGATTAAACTGATGAGAATAGTACTACAGAAAATACCACTCATATCGGGTGTGACAGTAAATTGCACGGCGCAGACGCAGTGACCATGGTTTAAAACAGAGTGGAGGGAGCCAGCGTTTTTTTAACCATCTCCCTGTTCGAAAAATCTATTCAATAAATGGCCCCCAGATTGGGGACGTTAGAGGGATTAAACTGATGAGAATAGTACTACAGAAAATTATACTCATATCGGGTGTGACAGTAAATTGCACGGCGCAGACGCAGTCACCGTGGATAAAAACAAAGGGGAGGGAGCCAGCGTTTTTTTAACCATCTCACCGTTCGAAAAATCAATTCAATTCATCTTTTGGGGACCCTTGGTGTTGTACGTGGCTGGGTGGAGGAAGAAACCTTCAATGACATCACCGGGACGTGGCTAGCTTGGTATCCAACCTTGTGCAAATGGGGAGTTTGCGGTTGTGCAAATGAACTGTTTGCGGTGCATTAAAAGGGAGTTTGGTCTGTCAATGTCAGTGAAGCGGGCGTAACCCTTACACTACCTGATCGATACAACATCATACCTGATCGTATACACACACTGGATGTTTTAAAGCACGTTATTCCAAACAATTTAGGAATGTTAGTTGATTTATGCCCTTTATGGATTAAAACCCGACTCTGCGTCCACTACGTAATTTTCCATGGGAGTTTTGCCATTGATCCCCCTCCGGCATGCCACAGTCCAGGTGTTAGACCCCTTGAAACAACTTTCTCATCACTATTGTGGCCAGAAAGAGTCCCTGTGGGTTTTAAAATTCGTCTGCCAATTGAAGTCTATGGCGGTTCGCCCGTTCGCGAACATTTGCGGAAGTTCGCGTTCGCTGACTGAAAATTTTATGTTCGCGACATCACTAATGAAGATTTTAGTGCACTTAGTGGTTGGGCCTAGTCTCTCAGTGCACCTCAGCTCCTCCTCTTTCCAATGCTACCTCCACCCCTCAGTGCACTGAATGCCCTCATTTTTTTTTTTTTTTTTCTAGAGAACACTGAAACCAATTTTCACAAGACAAGTATCATTTTAATCAACATGATGAACCCTACCAAGCAGTATGCCAGTTTTAATAGGCACTCATATATCTGGAGAATCTATTTTGTTTAAAATGTCAATTTATTAGTTCATGTCTCAATAATACGTAACTACTAAAATTCATAAGTGATAGTACATAATCCATTAATAAAAACATACAATAAAATAACATAAATCACAAAATCAAAAATGACGTGATAAGTAATCCAATCTCTGATTATAATGTCAAATGAATGGTATCTCCAAAAGTGATGGTTAATATCCACCAAGAATATAATCAATATGCAGAGTTCTTCACTTGCTAGTACTGCACATTGTTATCTCTCTTCCAAATGTCCTACTTCAGATCGCATTCAAACAGTGAGTTTCAATAGTGAATATAATCGCACTCTGCGAATAATTGCTCATATAATAGCCGATATGATCCCACTCTGCGAATAATTGCTAATATTATCATTGTTAGCTTTTCTGTATAGAGCATACTCACAGATCAATTGCAGTAATGGTGAGACGCTTGATGGTAGGGAAAATGAGCTCTAGGTGGTGTCCCACCTCTTTAGAGTTATATTATTCCTTTACCTCCGTATCATTGAGCGACTTAATTTTTCTGGCTTCCACTGTCTCGGCGTCCCTAGTGCTCCAGCTTCGGTTCACTCCGATCACATGGGAATGAAGCCACTAGGCTATATGGATTTACTTTCAATCATCTGCTCGGAACAGTGGTAAGCCTTAAAGTACTCAATAGTCATTAGTATGTGACTGTCACCTCCCAGTAGTTGTGGAGTGATCATTCATTCACAAATAACTTTCCCAATCGGCAAGTGGTGAATAAGAAGGGCAATCTCCAGCATACACAAAATCCAATGGTGTTACAAAGTCCAGATTCCTCCAAACGCGTTTCGAAGTCCTGTAAGCTACTGACTTCTTCCTCAGTGGTAATCTGGCTCGTATTGCAACACCTTTTTATTCCCTATTTCCTCATTGGATCCAGTTGGAGCCAAATCCAGACCCGGATTGTGATACCAGTTGTAACAAAGTCCCGGCCCGACTAAAAATCACAGAGCAATCTAGTGGCAAAATAATCAGCATTATAACGCCATTTTTTGGGACTATTAACTCTATTCACATCATATAACTGCATTGAGTTTCCATAGAGATACATGTCATTACCATCTTATTCTCAAATTGATAGATCACTAATTGTGGCATCAATGCGGTTTCCATGCGTTTTCTTTCTTTTCTAATGCGTTTTTCATTTTAATGCTGCTAAAATACAATAATTAACAATTGGAATGAAGGTGCCCCCGTCCCTGATTCAGCCACAACCTTATATTCTTCATGATTTTTGAGTTGGATTCACAATTTTTGAGTTGGACTGAGAACTGAAAATGGATTTATATAATTTTATATGTTTTTTTTAAATTAACATGGATTGTAGATTACACCATTTGCCAGATTTGGATGGTAATATTAATTAAACCAAGAGTAAAATGAATTAAGGATATAAAAAAGAAAAAAATAGTATAGATCGAAATAGAATATGGGTATGCAAAAATCCTTCATTCCAATTGTTAATTATTGTATTTTAGCAGCATTAAAATGAAAAATGCATTAGAAAAGAAAAAAAACGCATGGAACCCGCATTGATACCGCAATTAGTGATCTATCAATTTGAGAATAAGATGGTAATGACATGTATCTCTATGGAATCTCAATGCAGTTATATGATGTGAATAGAGTTAATAATCCCCAAAAATGGCGTTATAATGCTGATTATTTTGCCACTAGATTGCTCTGTGATTTTTAGCCGGGTCGGAACTTTGTTACAACTGGTATCA
Source organism: Bufotes viridis (assembly GCA_033119425.1). NCBI lineage: Eukaryota > Metazoa > Chordata > Amphibia > Anura > Bufonidae > Bufotes > Bufotes viridis. Next base: position 223,823,347 of record CM065590.1, read on the forward strand.
CAATCCGGGTCTGGATTTGGCTCCAACTGGATCCAATGAGGAAATAGGGTATAAAAAGGTGTTTCAATACGAGCCAGATTACCACTGAGGAAGAAGTCAGTAACTTACAGGACTTCGAAACGCGTCTGAAAGGAATCTGGACTTTGTAACACCATTTTATTTTGCGTATGCTGGAGATTGCACTTCTTATTCGCCACTTGCCGATTCTGTATTAAGCTGTTTTGAAGTTTTATGGTAGTGTCCAGAAACCTGATTTTTGTATTTGAATAGTTAAGGGTCAGGTCGATGGTGGGGTTAAATTTATTATTGTTCATGGAATCAGTCCAGAATATTAGGAAATCATAAATAAAACAGAAGTAAGCCAAGGGTTTAATGGTGCAGGATAACATTAAGTTGTTTCCCAGTTTTTCCATTAAAAGGTGTGCATATTGTGGTGCGATTTTGCTGCACATACCTCTTCCAGTGTGTTGTAGACATTAGTGTTGAACGAACAGTTCGAGCATCGTTCGGGTTCGTACCGAATTTTGGGGTGTCCGGGACCCGGACATTTTCAAAAAAGTTCGGGTTCGGTGTTCGACGATTACTTCCCGCTTTCTGGAGGGCTGCACAGCAGCCAATCAGCTAACGTTTTACTTCTTGCCCTAAGAGCCCATCACAGCCATGCCTACTAATGGCATGGCTGTGATTGGCCAAGTGCAGCATGTGACCCAGCCTCTATTTAAGCTGGAGTCACGTAGCGCCGCACGTCACACTGCTCTGACTAGTGTAGGGAGAGGATGCAGCTGCTGTGTTATGGCGAGATTAGGAAGGGATTAATTTAGCCAAAACACTTAATGAAGTGATCGATCTACAGCTGAGAATCATTGAACTTCTGCTAGTTACTTGCTCACTGGTTTTTAGGCTGCACAGAGCGCTTTTCTGTCACTTATTTTCTGGGTTGATCGGCGGCCATTTTGTGACTTGTGGTGCACCAGAAGAAGCTGCCACCAAGTCCATCAATCGATCAATACTAGTTTTTTTTTTTTTTGCTATATCCTACATCAGGGGCTTGGCTGTGCTAATTGTCACCCCTAGAAACTCAGGATAGCAATTTCTATATTTTATTAAGGGGTTAAATACAATTGCCAAAATACCAGTCCCCTAAATCTGGTGTTCCAACTTTGGCTAGACAAGTATAATACTGTCTGCTGTCTGGCAAAGGATAGATTATTTTCTGGGGTTAAATTAACCTGCCAATATAACCATACCCTGGATCTGTTGTCCAAGCAGTTGCAGGCCAGATTTCCTAGTATCCGCTTACACACATATTTTGTTCTGGGGTGAAATTAACCTGCCAATATAGCAATACCCTGAATCTGGTGTCCCAGCTGTTGCAGGCCAAGTGTAAATCTGTCCATAAAAGGATACCTTTCATCCAGGGCCTAAATACTAGCCCTAAAAGAGATATTCCCCTAAATCAGTGGTTACTGCTGTGCCTGGATTAGTTTAATACGCTACATAAACAAATAGGCAGATAGTGTTAGGTGCATGTAAAAAAAGGCCTAAATTTGAAATCAATACATTGGGCCAAATATTTTTTTCCTTATTGTGGTGCTTGGTGAACGGTAACAATGAGGAAAACATCTAGTAAGGGACGCGGACGCGGTCGTGGTGGTGTTAGTGTACCCTCTGGTGCTGGGAGAGGACGTGGCCATTATGCCACAGCCACACGTCCTAGTGAACCAACTACCTCAGGTTCCAGTACCCGCCAGAATTTACAGCGATATTTGGTGGGGCCCAATGCCGTTCTAAGGATGGTAAGGCCTGAGCAGGTACAGGCGCTAGTCAATTGGGTGGCCGACAGTGGATCCAGAATGTTCACAACATTATCTCCCACCCAGTCTTCTGCAGAAAGCGCACAGGTGGCACCTGAAAACCAAGCCCATCAGTCTGTCACATCACCCCCATGCATATCAGGGAAACTGTCAGAGCCTCAAGTTATGCAGCAATCTTTTATGCTGTTTGAAGACTCTGCTGGCATGGTTTCCCAAGGAAATCCACCTAGCCCTTCCCCAGTGGTGGAAGACATAGAATGCACTGATGCACAACCACTGATGTTTCCTGATGATGAGGACATGGGAATACCACCTCATCGGAGTCCGCACGTCTGATGATGACGAAACACAGGTGCCAACTGCTGCGTCTTTCTGCAGTGTGCAGACCGAACAGGAGGTCAGGGAGGAAGACTGTGTGGAAGATGATGCAGGGGACGATGAGGTCCTAGACCCCACATGGAATGAAGGTCGTGCCACTGACTTTCATAGTTCAGAGGAAGAGGCAGTGGTGAGACCGAGCCAACAGCATAGCAAAAGAGGGAGCAGGGGGCAAAAGCAGACCAGCTGCCGCCAAGAGTTCGCCTGCTACTGGCCACCGTCACCAGGGACCGAGCACCCCAAAGGCAGCTTCAAGGAGTTCCCTGGCATGGCACTTCTTTAAATAATGTGCTGACGACAAGACCCGAGTGGTTTGCACGCTGTGCCATCAGATCCTGAAGCGAGGCATTAACGTTCTGAACCTTAGCACAACCTGCATGACCAGGCATCTACATGCAAAGCATGAACTGCAATGGAGTAAACACCTTAAAAGCAAGGAACTCACTCTGGCTCCCCCTGCTCCCTCTTCTGCTGCTGCCGCCTCGGCCTCTTCCTCTGCCTCGGGAGGAACGTTGGCACCTGCCGCCCACCAAACAGAGGATGTGCAAGCGACACCACCACCTGCGTCACCAAGCATCTCCACCATGTCACACGGCAGCGTTCAGCTCTCCATCTCACAAACTTTTGATAGAAAGCGTAAATTCCCACCTAGACACCCTCGAGCCCTGGGCCTGAATGCCAGCATTTCTAAACTACTGGCCTTTGAAATGCTGTCATTCAGGCTGGTGGACACAGACAGCTTCGAACAGCTGATGTCCATGGCTGTCCCACAGTATGTTGTCCACAGCCGCGACTACTTCTCCAAGACAGCCATGCCTTCCCTGCACAACCAAGTATCCGATAAAATCAAGAGTGCACTGCGCAACGCCATCTGTGGCAAGGTCCACCTAACCACACACAGATACGTGGACCAGTAAGCACGGCCAGGGACGCTATATCTCCCTAACTGCACACTGGGTAAATGTAGTGGCGGCTGGGCCCCAGGCAGAGAGTTCCTTGGCGCACGTCCTTCCGCCGCTAAGGATCACAGGGCATCATTCTTTGCCTCCTTCTCCTACTCAGCTTTCTCCTGCTCTGCTTCCACCAGCTCATCCAGTCAGCCACACATCTTCACCACCAACTTCAGCATAACCCGGGGTAAACGTCAGCAGGCCATTCTGAAACTCATATGTTTGGAGGACGGGACAGGAGTTGTGGCGGGGTATTGAACAACAGACCGACCAGTGGTTGCTGCCGGTGGGCCTCAAGCCCGGCCTGGTGGTGTGCGATAATGGGCGAAATCTCGTCGCAGATCTGGGACTAGCCGGTTTGACGCACATCCCTTGCCTGGCGCATGTGCTGAATTTGGTGGTGCAGAAGTTCATTCACAACTACCCCAACATGTCAGAGCTGCTGCATAAAGTGAGGGCTGTCTGTGCGCGCTTCCGACGTTCACATCCTGCCGCTGCTCGCCTGTCTGCGCTACAGTGTAACTTCGGCCTTCCCGCTCACCGCCTCATATGCGACGTGCCCACCAGGTGGAACTCCACCTTGCACATGCTGGAGAGACTGTGCGAGCAGCAGCAGGCCATAGTGGAGTTTCAGCTGCAGCACGCACGCGTCAGTCGCACTGCGGAACAGCACCACTTCACCACCAATGATGGGGCCTCCATGCGAGACCTGTGTGCCCTGTTGCGCTGTTTCGAGTACTCCACCAATATGGCCAGTGGTGATGACACCGTTATCAGCGTTACAATACCACTTCTATGTCTCCTTGAGAAAACGCTAAGGGCGATGATGGAAGAGGAGGTGACCCAGGAGGAGGAGGAGGATGATGAGGGGTCATTTTTAGCACTTTCAGGCCAGTCTGTTAGAAGTGGCTCAGAGGGAGGTTTTTTGTAACAGCAGAGGCCAGGTACAAATGTGCCAGCCAGGGCCCACTACTGAAGGAGGAGGTGGAGGAGGATGAGGATGAAGCAGGTTCACAGCGGGGTGGCACCCGACACAGCCCAGGCCCATCACTGGTGCGTGGCTGGGGGGATAAGGAGGACGATGACGATACGCCTCCCACAGAGGACAGCTTGTCCTTACCTCTGGGGAGCCTGGCACACATGAGCGACTACATGCTGCAGTGCCTGCGCATTTTAACGTGTGCGGACTACTGGGTTGCCACCCTGCTGGATCCCCGGTACAAAGACAATGTGCCCACCTTACTTCCTGCACTGGAGCGTGATAGGAAGATGCGCAAGTACAAGCGCACGCTGGTAGAGGCGCTCCTGAGAGCATTCCCAAATGTCACAGGGGAACAGATGGAAGTCCACGGCGAAGGCAGAGGAGGAGCAAGAGGTCGCCAACGCAGCAGTGTCACGGCCAGCTCTTCTGAGGGCAGGGTTAGCATGGCAGAAATGTGGAAAAGTTTTGTCTCCACGCCACAGCTAACTACACTACCACCTGATACGGAACGTGTTAGCAGGAGGCAGCATTTCACTAACATGGTTGAACAGTACGTCTGCACACCCCTCCACGTACTGATTGATGGTTCGGCCCCATTTAACTTCTGGGTCTCCAAATTGTCCACGTGGCCAGAGTTAGCATTTTATGCCTTGGAGGTGCTGGCCTGCCCGGCGGCCAGCGTTTTGTCTGAACGTGTATTCAGCACGGCAGGGGGCGTCAATACTGACAAACGCAGCCGCCTGTCCACAGCCAACGTGGACAAGCTGACGTTCATAAAAATGAACCAGGCATGGATCCCACAGGACCTGTGCCTCCCTTGTGCAGAATAGACATTTATAACTGCCTCCCCATCAACCATGTATTCTTGCACTCCGGGGCACTTCTTTATTGAATGAACCTCTCCTCTGTCTGGGTGGTGGGGCCGAAATAACTGAAAGTGGCCTTCTCCGGTGGTGGTTGATATGACGAATGATTCCTTGCTGTGGGACCTGTATCCTCTGTCTGATAGTGGCCTTCTCCGGTGGTGGTTGATATGACGCATGATTCCTTGCTCTGGGACCTCTCTCCTCTGTCTGGGTGCTGGACCAAAATAAATGAGAGTGGCCTTCTCCGGTGGTGGTTGATATGACGCATGATTCCTTGCTGTGGTACCTGTATCCTCTGTCTGGGTGCTGGTCCAAAATAAATGAGTGGCCTTCTCCGGTGGTGGTAGATATAAGGCATGATTCCTTGCTGTGGGACCTCTCTCCTCTGTCTGGGTGCTGGGCCGAAATAAATGAGTGGCCTTCTCCGGTGGTGGTTGATATGACGCATGATTCCTTGCTGTGGGACCTCTCTCCTCTGTCTGGGTGCTGGGCCGAAATAAATGAGTGGCCTTCTCCGGTGGTGGTTGATATGACGCATGATTCCTTGCTGTGGGACCTCTCTCCTCTGTCTGGGTGCTGGGCCGAAATAAATGAGAGTGGCCTTCTCCGGTGGTGGTTGATATGACGCATGATTCCTTGCTGTGGGACCTGTATCCTCTGTCTGGGTGCTGGTCCAAAATAAATGAGAGTGGCCTTCTCCGGTGGTGGTTGATATGAGGCATGATTCCTTGCTGTGGGACCTCTCTCCTCTGTCTGGGTGCTGGTCCAAAATAAATGAGTGGCCTTCTCCGGTGGTGGGTGATATGACGCATGATTCCTTGCTGTGGGACCTCTCTCCAATTGATATTGGTTAATTTTTATTTTAATTCATTTCCCTATCCACATTTGTTTGCAGGGGATTTACCTACATTTTGCTGCCTTTGGCAGCCCTCTAGCCCTTTCCTGGACTATTTTACAGCCTTTTTAGTGCCTAAAAGTTCGGGTCCCCATTGAGTTCGGGATAAAGTTTGGGTCGAGTTCGAATCCCGAACCCGAACATTTTCGGGAAGTTCGGCCGAACTTCTCGAACCCGAACTTCCAGGTGTTCGCTCATCTCTAGTAGACATATCTCTTTGCCAAAAAGACAAATAGTTGTAGCGGAGGATGAATTTAGTGAGTTGCAATAAAGACTCTGAGACAATATCATTAGCCTCTAGATATGCTTGGGAAGCACTTTATCCATCATCGTGGGATATTAGAATATGTGGATTCAACATCCATGGTTGCCAAGATGGTGTCTTTAGGGAGGGGACCAATGGTTGACAGTTTGTTCAATAAGTCGGTGGTGTCCTGTAGATAGCTTGTTGTATTCCTCACCAATAGTTTGAGGACACACTCTACCCATAATAAAAAAATTCTATGAGGGTTCCCAGCCACCCTGGATTACTCAGTTTATGTATTTTGGGAAGCCTGAACTGTGGAATAGAATTCTCTACATGTTTCCTAAAATACATAAACACATTGTATTACAGTGGTGGTCTGGGTTCTCCACTGTTTCGCTCACCTGCTCCCGGATTCCAGTGGCTCACACCCACCAACGTCACTCTACTCCTTGTCGGCTGTCCTATCTGCCGGATTAGCTCAGGTCTTCCCCACAAGCTGCCAAGGACCAGAGGATAGTTCATTAGTACTAAAATCTCAAAACCCTTCTAAAGGGTTATCGCACCAATGTAAAACTCTTTTTTTCTTAGTTATCTGCTTACTTGCAGAACTATCTTCCCTTTCTTTGGATTAGCAGCAGCTCATCGAGCTGCTATATCTCTCAGGATGGACTGCAATTAACTCTTGTTTAATTTCTTCCTCCCTGCATACAAAATAGTACCACACATATAGCCCCAGAAATACATATGGTATGTAATGCCCAATAATTCTAGACAGATATAGCTATATAGATTTATGAATTTATAAGTAGGGATGAGTAGGGAATTTATTATATTGCAGTAATACTTTATTTAAAATGCTGTATTAATTACATAGTAATACTTTTCATATCACATCATCCCTGAATCTGGTAAAAGTACCATCTGTTAATGATTCTACTAAATTGATCAATCCTGTAGCTTTAAAAGGTATCAGTTGCACGCTGGAGATATGTATCAATAACATTCCTGCTCCAACAAATGTCTAAAGTAACCTTTACATTGCAGTTGTTATTCAAAATCCAATTTGAAAGTTCATCAATGTAAGTATTACTTGGGAATAGGGATAAGTGAACCCGAACTGTATAGTTCAGGTTCGTACCGGATTTTTGGGTATTCGGGACATCTACCCGGACCCGAACATTTTCAAAAAAAGTTCGGGTTTGTTGTTTGGTGATGCTTGCTGAAGGGCTGCACAGTAGCCAATCAGCTAGCGTTTTACTTCTTGCCCTAAGAAGCCATCACAGCCATGCCTACTAATGGCATGGCTGTGATTGGCCAAGTGCAGCATATGACCCAGCCTCTATTTAAGCTGGAGTCACGTAGCGCTGCACGTCACTCTGCTCTGATTAGTGTAGGGATAGGACGCAGCTGCTGTGAGGGAGAGATTAGGCAGGGAAACGTCAGCAAAAACACCTAATGAAGTGATCGATCAACAGCTTTGAATCATTCAACTTCTGCTAGTTAATTGCTCACTGGTTTTCAGGCTGCACAGAGCGTTTTTCTGTCACTTTTTTCTGGGGTGATCGGTCGGCCATTGTCTTGTCTTGTCATTTGTGTCTTGTCACCAAGTCCATCAATACAACAATACTAGTTTTTTTTTTTTTTTTTTGCTATATCCTACATCAGGGGCTTGGCTGTGCTTATTGTCACCTCTAGAAACTCAGGATAGAAATTTCTATATTTTATTGAGGGGTTAAATTCAATTGCAAAAATAGCAATCCCCTAAATCTGGTGTCCCAGCAGTGGCTTGCAAAGTTTAATAGTGTCTGGCAAAGGATATATTTTGTTCTGCGGTTAAATTCAATTTCCAAAATAACAATACCGTAAATCTGGTGTTCGAGCTGTGACTGGACAAGTTTCATAGTGTCCGTCATAGGATATATTATTTTCTGCGGTGAAATTCAGTAGCAAAAATAGAAATACCATAAATCAGTGGTTTCAGCTGTGGCTGGACAAGTTTAATAGTGTCCGGCAAATGATATATTTTCTTCTGGGGTGAAATTCAGTTGCAAAAATAGAAATAAGGTAAATCTGGTGTTCCAGCTATGACTGGACAAGTTTCATAGTGTCCGTCATAGGATATATTTTCTGCGGTGAAATTCAGTTGCAAAAATAGAAATACCATAAATCTGGTGTTCCAGCTATGACTGGACAAGTTTCATAGTGTCCGGCAAAGGATATATTTTGTTCTGGGATGAAATTCAATTGCAAAAATAGCAATACCATAAATCATAGGTTTCAGCTGGGGCTGGCCAAGTTTCATAGTGTCTGGCATAGGATATATTATTTTCTGAGGTTAAATTCAGTTGCAAAAATATAAATACCGTAAATCTGGTGTTCCAGCTGTGACTGGACAAGTTTAGTAGTGTCCAGCAAAGGATATATTTTGTTCTGGGGTGAAATTCAATTGGCAAAATAGCAATACCATAAATCAGTGGTTTCAGCTGTGGCTGGCCAAGTTTAATAGGGTTCGGCAAAGGATATATTTTGTTCTGGGGTTAAATTCAATTTCCAAAATAACAATACCGTAAATCTGGTGTTCGAGCTGTGACTGGACAAGTTTCATAGTGTCCGTCATAGGATATATTATTTTCTGCGGTGAAATTCAGTAGCAAAAATAGAAATACCGTAAATCTGGTGTTCCAGCTGTGACTGGACAAGTTTATTAGTGTCCGGCAAAGGATATGTTTTTGTATGGGGTGAAATTCAATTGCCAAAATAGCAATACCCAAAATCTGGTGTTCCAGCTGTTGCAGGCCAAGTGTAAATCTGTCCGTTAAAGGGTATATTACACTCAGCATGCATCTCCAAGTGTATTTCTTTCCGTTAAAGGGTATATTAGAGTAAGTGTTAAAATACAGCATAATCCTCTACGTTTGAACACACTGTTTTGCATCTCTAAGTGTATTTCTCTCTCCGTTAAGGGGTATATTACACAAAGTGTTAAAATACAAGTGCTGAAAGCATAATTCTATATATTTTTTCACACGCTACTGTGCATCTCAAAGTGTAAATCTGTCCATGAAAGGATACTTTTCATCCAGGGCCTAAATACTAGGCCTACAATTGATAATCCCCTAAATCTGTGGTTACTGCTGTGCCTGGATTAGTGTAATACGGTACATAAATAGATAGCCAGATAGTGTTAGGTGCCTGTAAAAAAAAGTCCTAAATTTGAATTCAATACATTGGGCCAAATAATTTTTTTCTTATTGTGGTTACGGTAAAAATGAGGAAAACATCTAGTAAGGGACGCGGACGCGGACATTGTCGTGGTGTTGTTAGTGGACCCTCTGGTGATGGGAGAGGACGTGGCCGTTCTGCCGAACAGCCACACGTCCTAGTGAACCAACTACCTCAGGTTCCAGTACCCGCCAGAATTTACAGCGAAATTTGGTGGGGCCCAATGCCGTTCTAGTCAATTGGGTGGCCGAGAGTGGATCCAGCACGTTCACGACATTATATCCCACCCAGTCTTCTGCAGAAAGCACACAGGTGGCGCTTGAAAACCAAGCCCATCAGTCTGTCACATCACCCCCATGCATATCAGGGAAATTGTCTGAGCCTCAAGTTATGCAGCAGTCTCTTATGCTGTTTGAAGACTCTGCTGGCAGGGTTTCCCAAGGGAATGCACCTAGCCCTTCCCCAGTGCTGGAAGGCAAAGAATGCACTGACGCACAACCACTTATGTTTCCTGATGATGACATAGGAATACCACCTCATAGGAGTCCGCACATCTCTGATGATGACGAAACAAAGGTACCAACTGCTGCGTCTTTTTGCAGTGTGCAGACCAAACAGGAGGTCAGGGCGAAAGACTATGTGGAAGACGATGCAGGGGATGATGCGGTCCTAGACCCCACATGGAATGAAGGTCGTGCCACTGACTTTCATAGTTCAGAGGAAGAGGCAGTGGTGAGACCGAGCCAACAGCATAGCAAAAGAGGGAGCAGGGGGCAAAAGCAGACCAGCCGCCGCCAAGAGAGTTCGCCTGCTACTGGCCTCCACCACCAGGGACCGAGCACCCCAAAGGCAGCTTCAAGGAGTTCCCTGGCATGACACTTCTTTAAACAATGTGCTGACGACAAGACCCAAGTGGTTTGCACGCTGTGCCATCAGAGCCTGAAGCGAGGCATTAACGTTCTGAACCTTAGCACAACCTGCATGACCAGGCTTCTACATGCAAAGCATGAACTGCAGTGGAGTAAACACCTTAAAAACAAGGAACTGGCACTCTGGCTCCCCTGCTCCCTCTTCTGCTGCTGCCTCGACCTCTTCCTCTGCCTCGGGAGGAATGTTGGCACCTGCCGCCCACCAAAGAGAGGATGTGCCACCAACACCACCACCTCCGTCACCAAGCATCTCCACCATGTCACACAGCAGCGTTCAGCTCTCCATCTCACAAACCTTGGAGAGAAAGCGTAAATTCCCACCTACCCACCCTCAAGCCCTGGGCCTGAATGCCAGCATTTCTAAACTACTGGCCTTTGAAATGCTGTCATTCAGGCTGGTGGACACAGACAGCTTCAAACAGCTGATGGTGATGGCTGTCCCACAGTATATTGTTCCCAGCGGCCACTACTTCTCCAAGAGAGCCATGCCTTCCCTGCACAACCAAATATCCGATAAAATCAAGTGTGCACTGCGCATTGCCATCTTTGGCAAGGTCCACCTAACCAAGGATACGTGGACCAGTAAGCACGGCCAGGGACGCTATATCTCCCTAACTGCACACTGGGTAAATGTAGTGGTGGCTGGGCCCCAGGTGGGGAGTTCTTTGGCGCACGTCCTTCCGCTGCCAAGGTTCGCATCATTCTTTGCCTCCTGTAGCCTCCTCCTCCTACTCAGCTTTCTCCTCCTTATCTTCCACCTGCTTATCCAGTCAGCCACACACCTTCACCACCAACTTCAGCAAAGCCAGAGGTAAACGTCAGCAGGCCATTCTGAAACTCATCTGTTTGGGGGACAGGCCCCACACCGCGCAGTAGTTGTGGCGGGGTATTGAACAACAGACCGACGAGTGGTTGATGCTAATGGACCTCAAGCCCGTCCTGGTGGTGTTCGATAATGGGCGAAATCTCGTTACAGCTCTGGGACTAGCTGGTTTGACGCACATCCCTTGCCTGGCGCATGTGCTGAATTTGGTGGTGCAGAAGTTCATTCACAACTACCCCGATATGTCAAAGCTGCTGCATAAAGTGCGGGTTGGCTGTACGCGCTTCCGGCATTCACATCCTGCCGCTGCTCGACTGTCTGCGCTACAGCGTAACTTCGGCCTTCCCGCTCACCGCCTCATATGCGACGTGCCCACCAGGTGGAACTCCACCTTACACATGCTGGAGAGACTGTGCGAACAGCAGCAGGCCATAGTGAAGTTTCAGCTGCAGCACGCACGCGTCAGTCGCACTGCGGAACAGCACCACTTCACCACCAATGATGGGGCCTCCATGCGAGACCTGTATGCTCTGTTGCACTGTTTCGAGTACTCCACCAACATGGCCAGTGGCGATGACACCGTTATCAGCGTTACAATACCACTTCTATGTCTCCTTGAGAAAACATTTAGAGCGATGATGGAAGAGGAGGTGGCCCAGGAGGAGGATGATGAGGGGTCATTTTTACCACTTTCAGGCCAGTCTTTTAGAAGTGGCTCAGAGGGAGGTTTTTGCAACACCAGAGGCCATGTACAAATGTGGCCAGCCATGGCCCACTACTGGAGGACGAGGAGGATGAGGAGGAGGTGGAGGAGGATGAGGATGAAGCAGGTTCACAGCGGGTGGCACCCGACACAGCTCAGGCCCATCACTGGTGCATGGCTGTGGGGATACGGAGGACGATGACGATACGCCTCCCACAGAGGACAGCTTGTCCTTACCTCTGGGGAGCCTGGCACACATGAGCGACTACATGCTGCAGTGCCTGCGCAACGACAGCAGAGTTGCCCACATTTTAACGTGTGCGGACTACTGGGTTGCCACCCTGCTGGATCCCCGGTACAAAGACAATGTGCCCACCTTATTTCCTGCACTGGAGCATGATAGGAAGATGCACGAGTACAAGCGCACGCTGGTAGACGCGCTCCTGAGAGTATTCCCAAATGTCACAGGGGAACAGGTGGAAGCCCAAGGTGAAGTCAGAGGAGGAGCAACAGGTCGTCAATGCAGCTGTGTCACGGCCAGCTCCTCTGAGGGAAGGATTAGCATGGCAGAAATGTGGAAAAGTTTTGTCTCCACGCCACAGCTAACTGCACCACCACCTGATACGGAACGTGTTAGCAGGAGGCAGCAGTTCACTAACATGGTTGAACAGTACGTCTGCACACCCCTCCATGTACTGACTGATGGTTCGGCCCCATTCAACTTCTGGGTCTCCAAATTGCCCACGTGGCCAGAGTTAGCATTTTATGCCTTGGAGGTGCTGGCCTGCCCGGCGGCCAGCGTTTTGTCTGAACGTGTATTCAGCACGGCAGGGGCCATCATTACTGACAAACTCAGCCGCCTGTCCACAGCCAACGTGGACAAGCTGATGTTCATAAAAATGAACCAGGCATGGATCCCACAGGACCTGTCCATCCCTTGTGCAGAATAGACATTTATAACTACCTCCCCTTAACCATATATTCTTGAACTCCAGGGCACTTCATTATTGAATCCTCTTTTTTTCATTTTACCATTATTTTGCGGGGGAACCCAAAGTTGAATGAACCTCTCCTCCGTCTGGGTGCCATGGCCCTGAGTCTGTGAATGAGGCCTGTGACACTGCAGGCAGACAGGAGTCCTTTTTGGCTGTGATGAGAACATCAACTCCCATAGCATTACCACCTGATGCCACCCCAATCTCCTATTCCACCTCCTCCTCCAAGTTGCCAATTGATAATGGTTAATTTTTATTTATTTATTTTTTTAAAGTAATTTCCCTATCCACATTTGTTTGCAGGGGATTTACCTACATTTTTCTGCCTTTTGCAGCCCTCTAGCCTTTTCCTGGGCTATTTTACAGTTTTTTTTGTGCCCAAAAGTTCAGGTCCCCATTGACTTCAGTGAGGTTCAGGTGAAGTTTGGGTCAAGTTCGGATCCCGAACTCGAACATTTTCGGGAACTTCGGCCGAACTTCTCGAACCTGAACATTCAGGTGTTCACTCAACTCTACTTGGGAACATAGTAAAAATGTACAGATTAACTAACTTCTACGTAAGTGCAAACAAATGTTCTGTGAAATAGTAAAGTAATAGTGGTAATAGTAAAGTGTTTTCATTTTATTCAAAGAGATCCAAAATTCTGCCTTGATTAATTTGAAAATATTATTATTGGAGTTATGTCTCTGAATCCTCTGTTTCCTCTTCACAGATGATAATACTAGGGAAATCTCACTGAAGACAGCTACAGCTTCCATTAAACTGAATTATATATGCATTTTTAGTAAGCTGGTAATGATAGAAGTGTCACACAAAGGTAAGGCTATTTTCACGCCTGCGCTTTCCCTTTCCACTGTTAAGATCCGTCATAGGATCTCAATAGCGGAAGAAAATGTTTTTGTTTTGTCCCCATTCATTGTCTACGGGGAAAAAACTGAACTGAATAAGACAGCATGCACCAGAATACATTCCTTTGCGTTTGGTTTCATCCCCATTGCGGACAGAAAAACGCTGCAAGCATGGGGTACAGAGAAAGACAGATCTGTTATGATATACAATGTAAGTCAATAAAGGCGGATCCATTTTCTCGGACACAAAAGAAAACGGATCCGTCCCCCCATTGACTTACAATTGTTTTAGTGATGGAACCGTCTTGGCTATTTTAGACATAATATAACCGGATCCGTTCATAACAGATGCAACCCGTTGTATTATCATGACGGAAGCATTTTTGCTAATCCAGCAGCACAATATTCACCTTTTTGATTATCTGATGCCACTGCTGCATGCTCTTTATTACTGGAGGGGTTCAAGTAGCTTAGGGCAATAACTTAATGTCCCTGTATAGGTGACTATGGGAGACCAGCAGTTTCTATTTTAGGTAGGTTGTCAGATTAGATAAATATTCAGATTTTTGTCCAAAAACAGCATCATTCTTTTTCTTGGGCTAGATCTGGTATTGCAGCTCAGCCCTATTGAGAAAGGGGTGGAGTGGGGAGAGGAAAGTCTTCTCAAGTCAATCAGAGCACTTTTGTTTTGGGTTAAATTTATTTGGACCTCAATTGAAGTGGACAGTCTGGCCAAATTAGACCAGAATTAAACTTAAAGAAATTAATAAATTTCTAGCCATCATGTAGAGAAATTCATATCATAGCTGCTACAAAGATTCTTCTGGTGTAAAAATTATTTGAGCAAAAATGTACATCTTTTTGAAGGGTTGGGCAAACTTTTCTAGTGTTGAGTGAATCAAAGTATCCGAAGTGGATTTCGATCCAATTTTCAGGGAAAATTCAATTCACTGCAAAGCTGAATTTCCTCGTGCTTCATGGTAACGAATTAATTTTGGCTGAAATGGCGGTAAAAAAAAAATCATACTCTCCTCATCCATTTGAGCATGAAGAGGCTGCCATGGCCATCTTAATTGAAGATCCTGCACGAAATATCGTGCGTAGTGACAAATGGCGTCCCACAGGACAGTGTAATAATGTCATCACGCACCGTACGAGATTATGCACAGGATCTTCAATCAAGATAGCCACGACGGCCTCATTATGATCAAATGGATAAAGTTATTTTTTTTAACCGATTAACCCCTGAAACACCTAATTTTTTATCTCAGATGCTGGAATCACCAATGAACATGACATTTGAGGGGTTCAATGACTGGATCCCGCAATCGCCATCCTCCATCATTGCGCCCGCTACTTACAAAGAAATGTGCTTTGTGACGAAGTAATTTGTCACAGTGCAAATTGCTTTGTGAAATTCAGCTGAATCGAAGTTTTGTAAACTTCGTTCTTCTATAAAGCTTACCACTGTTCCAGAAAGCAGATCAAGTAGATTAAACACCGCTCACCCACTGAGAGACTGACCATTCCAGTGCTGCGACTCATGTTCTCACCTCTATGGTTCCGTTCTGGACTGGAAGTGATGGGGCCACTTGTCCGCTGCAGCCAGTCACTGCCCTTATATGCAAGAAGGGCACATCAAATGCCTTAGTATCAGATTATAACATGGACTGGACAGTTTGCCAGCTATTGCTAGGTATTGCAAGGTATGCAATTTTGGTCATTTTTAGTGTTGATCGAGAACCAAAGTGCTCGGGTGCTCTAGTGGTCAAGTAGAACATTTTGGGATTCTTGGGTGCTCTGCAGAGCACCAGAGCACAATGGAAGTCAATGGGAGAACCCGAGCATTAAACCAGGTACCCCTTGTTTTGAAGAAGATCGCTGTATAGTGAGGGAATCCCCCAGTGTGAGTCCGCGGCTTAGGAGTCCCTGCTCTGGCTCCATATATAGCTATGTCCATATATGTATACTATAATAAGAGTGTGCCTTATTAATTAAAAGATAACTTTTATTAGAAAACCATAAAATATTGTGTGGTCACTCTTACACTAGGTAGTTTTCCCTGTGTCTGTAGGGCTAGCTGGGGTAGAACCAGATGGGGTATAAAGGCTTGGGGGTCTTGTACTTAAACCCTACGGGGGGCTCACTATACCCTGACCCTACAGCTCACTGGATAGTGTAATCCCTATGTGGCTGTAGTTGCAGCACCCGCCCCGAAAAGGGTGACCCCCAGCCTCTGGAACCTCAGCTCTATCTGGCTCTCCCTCTGCTTAATATTTGATGCCCTATCAGTAATAACGTATCCGACGCGTTTCACCACTTTTAAGTGGCTCCTCAGGGATACAAAATGTTCAAGGGGGTACCTGGTGCAGTGGCAGCGCTTCCCCCTGATCTGATTTCTGGCAGTGGCAACGGGGATAAAGAGCGCCGACTTTAAATACCCACATTAAACCCTCCCCACGATGTTACTGGCCAATCCTGGCCCATCTCATCAGAGGGGGGGGCGTGTAGGTTAGGTCAAGAGATTCACGCCCTAATATGCTGCAACTAATCACAACCCTCCGGGGCGGGGGAGCGCCGTGATGTCACACTGTGAAACAGTGTGCGGCACTCACCACCGCGCCTACCGGAAGTGACCTAGTCAGTGGGCGTTCCAGTTACCATGGGGACTTGAACGCGTCCCCGGCTATGTTTACCTGACATCTCAAGTGGGCCGATCGTGTCTCAGAGAATTCAATTACGAGTACGGTAATATACACACAAACCAGAGGGGTAATCTCACTCCTCCATTTACCAGCCGCATCGTTCCATTATCTAGCATACAGCGCTCCATTGTGTCACTAATGCTAATAGGATACACGCAAACCGGTGGGATAATCTCACTCCTCCATTTACCAGCCGCATCGTTCCATTATATAGCATACAGCGCTCCATTATGTCCCTAAAGGGGCGCCCGATTGTGTCCGGGGTAGGGAGTATTACTCAGAACGTAGGCATTTATGTGGACAAAATTATTCGCCCGTTTGTGGAAGCATTGCCATCATACATTCGGGATACATCTGATCTCCTCTTGCGTCTGAATGGAGTTAGTCTTGACGACAATACTATATTTGCCTCCATAGATGTGGAGGCATTATATAGCTCCATTCGCCATGATTTGGGGCTGCAGGCGGTAGAGATGTATCTTTCTACGAGGGACAGGAGAATCGTACCTCATAATCACCTCACATTGGAACTATTGAACTTCGGCCTTACTCGGAACCACTTTGTCTTCGGCGGCCGCTTCTACCACCAGCTCAGGGGCACCGCTATGGGCAGTTCTTGCGCACCGGCCTACGCAAATTTGCTCCTGGGCTGGTGGAGGCCAAATATATCGGGTCTGAGGAGCTGGAATGCTGGCAAGACAGAGTGGTTCTATGGCTGAGGTTCATAGATGACATCTTTGTCCTATGGAGGGGATCTGAGGCTTCCTTCTCCAATTTTGTGGAAATTATCAATCACAATGATCTGGGTTTGAGTTTCACCAGTGAATGTAATTACAACTCCCTACCCTTCCTTGATGTACTAGTGGAAAGGGGCCCGGATAACAGTATTGTCACCTTAGTCTATCGCAAGGCCACAGCTACTAACAGTTTGCTCCACTGGGAGAGCGCCCACCCATACTCGCTTCGCAAAGGTATACCGAAAGGCCAGTATCTAAGACTCCGTCGGAACTGCTCAACTTTTAAAGCATTTAGGAACCAGGCCACTGAGTTAAGAACGAGATTCAGGGATAGGGGCTACCCAGATGGGGTTCTACGTACTGCCTTTGAAACCGCCTGCAGTGAGGAGAGGGACTCTTTGTTGGTCCCCAAGGCAAAACCGAGGGATGGGCAGAAAATGTTTCGTGTCATTGGCACATTTGATAATGCCCACAAAGAGGTAAAAAGGATTCTGACCAGACACTGGGATATCCTTAAAGCGGATCCCGATTTAGAGGACTTTCTGGCACCCTATCCACAGATCACTTTCAAAAAAGGTCGCAGCCTCAGGGACAGACTGGTGAACAGTCATTTTCAACCCCTGGAGGGATCAGATAACTGGCTTTCTAGACGTCCTCTAGGGACATTCAAATGTGGAAATTGTGTGGCTTGTGATCAGATATGGAGGACTAAAACATTTACCAGTTCTACTACTCTAAAGTGTTACACCATAAGAGACTTTATTAACTGCCTCACTACTGGGGTTGTCTATCTGGCCCAGTGTACTTGCCCACTGGATTATGTGGGCAAGACTAAGAGGGAGTTTAGGCGAAGGGTAAGGGATCATGTGAACGATGCCTTAAATAAAAAGGATACACCAGTGGCACGTCATATATGGCAGTGCCACAATGGTGACATCAGATGTATTAAATTTGCTGGCATCCAACAGGTCCCACGGCCAACTAGGGGAGGAGATTGGGACAAAATGATCCTGGGGGGTGAAGCCAAGTGGATATACAGGATGGATTGTGTGACACCAAAGGGACTTAATGAATATCTGTCCTATAAACCATTCCTATGACTTGGCACCCCCCTTTTGAAGTCCAGCAATAGATTTAATCCCCTCACTGATGGTTCCTCTGTTAGGTGTTTGTCCTAAATCCGAGAATCGGTGAATCTAGATCTGTTCACTAAGATATACGTGGGCATTCATATATAGGTGACTTCCTGAGCTTGAGAACCTTGGGGATTATGAATGCGTACTAGGCCACTATGGAATATGCCCCTAGAGGAGGTGTACTAGGATAAAGTATGTTCTATGGTTTGTACTGGGCTGCTCATTATTGGGGGTATTGAGACTCATCATAACTGGAATTGACATGGACCTGCTGGTCGTATTAAGGACTACATTTTACAACTATGAAAGGTCCTGATGAGTTGCAGTTCTGGTGGTATATCACACCACTCTGCAAACCAATAGGTTAGTGGAGATCAGTTGTCAGCTGTCATCCAATGACCCCAGCCCTTCTAATAAAGTAATACAAACCATCAATTTGTCCGTTTTTGGTAAAGTACAGTACAGTTAGTTAAAAAGCCAAATCCCTTCTTCACTAACCCCTGTAAATAAGGGGCTTCAACAAAGGATAGTGTGGCGCCCGTTATTGTATCCTATTAGCGTTAGTGACATAATGGAGCGCTGTATGCTATATAATGGAACAATGCGGCTTGTAAATGGAGGAGTGAGATTATCCCACCGGTTTGCGTGTATCCTATTAGCATTAGTGACACAATGGAGCGCTGTATGCTAGATAATGGAACGATGCGGCTGGTAAATGGAGGAGTGAGATTACCCCTCTGGATTGTGTGTATATTACCGTACTCGTAATTGAATTCTCTGAGACACGATCGGCCCACTTGAGATGTCAGGTAAACATAGCCGGGGACGCGTTCAAGTCCCCATGGTAACTGGAACGCCCACTGACTAGGTCACTTCCGGTAGGCGCGGTGGTGAGTGCCGCACACTGTTTCACAGTGTGACATCACGGCGCTCCCCCGCCCCGGATGGTTGTGATTAGTTGCAGCATATTAGGGCGTGAATCTCTTGACCTAACCTACACGCCCCCCCTCTGATGAGATGGGCCAGGATTGGCCAGTAACATCGTGGGGAGGGTTTAATGTGGGTATTTAAAGTCGGCGCTCTTTATCCCCGTTGCCACTGCCAGAAATCAGATCGGGGGAAGCGCTGCCACTGCACCAGGCGCCCCCTTGAACATTTTGTATCCCTGAGGAGCCACTTAAAAGTGGTGAAACGCGTCGGATACGTTATTACTGATAGGGCATCAAATATTAAGCAGAGGGAGAGCCAGATAGAGCCGAGGTTCCAGAGGCTGGGGGTTGCCCTTTTCGGGGCGGGTGCTCCGACTACAGCCACATAGGGATTACACTATCCAGTGAGCTGTAGGGTCAGGGTATAGTGAGCCCCCCGTAGGGTTTAAGTACAAGACCCCCAAGCCTTTATACCCCATCTGGTTCTACCCCAGCTAGCCCTACAGACACAGGGAAAACTACCTAGTGTAAGAGTGACCACACAATATTTTATGGTTTTCTAATAAAAGTTATCTTTTAATTAATAAGGCACACTCTTATTATAGTATATATAGTCTAGCTGGTGAGTGTATATGGTAGATCACAACCATTACCTATTGATCTCCAATTTGTATGAATTTATGTCCATATATGGAGTCAGTGCTTTGGGACACCCAGTGTATTTAAATCTAATTTAGCCTTTATTTCTGAAAAGTTTCTGCCGGGATTTGAACTGACAACCTTCTACATTAGAGGCAAGGACCTTAACTACTCAGCTATAAAGCTTAATGATAAACTGTGTCAGAAAAACCTCATAGTAGTTTGTCATGTTGTAAGTATTCTTTTACAACACAGTGGTATAACATTTTGTCGGACTGCTCCATGAATTTAATGAAATGGATTATTGCACATGAAGAAACCACCTTGAAAGAGACTCACAATGAGATCAAGATAATGCAAGAAGATTTAAAACATTATGAGTCAAATGAAAGCTTTCAAAGCATGGACACCAAATTAAATGAAAATTTAAACAAGTTGGAAAATACATGCATCGAGTTTAAACAAAGCAAATTTAATCGTGATCTCCTGGACTACAGTACAGACTCGGTGTATACCTGGTCGAGCAACAAAACAGGAACTCCTCGATCTATACTCAAAAAAATGAATCGTTCTAAGACAAAACGGAGTTCGGGTGTGTCCACTGACATGGATTATGTAGAGTCTAATTCAGACAATGTGGATGTTTCCACCCAACCCGAGGGGACAACACTAGGTGGCGTCAGCCACAGGAACCAGGCAAAAAATGCAGGGCGGGGAGTAAAACCCCGCAAAAAGCAGGCAGTATCCGAGTCGCCGGAAATAGCTGATGACATTCCGGTGATTAACCTTTCCTCGACACCCATCTCCATTGCACAGGAGAGGGTCTTGAGGAAAGGTTTCTCTTTCTCCCCGTCCCAAAGTTTTGATTTGTATCATACTATTATAGATGTGAACAGACTTGCTAGGAATAGGACGTTAAAAAAACATTTTTTGTCAATTAATGAGAATGCAAGTACTGATGTGGATCATGTTTTGGAGTTACAAGAACATGATACACCTCAAAGTAATATGGTGCAAAATGTATGTCCCTGTTTCGATTTTGCAGATTTAGCGCAGATCTCCTA
Organism: Bufotes viridis; assembly: GCA_033119425.1. Lineage (NCBI taxonomy): Eukaryota > Metazoa > Chordata > Amphibia > Anura > Bufonidae > Bufotes > Bufotes viridis. The sequence goes on from CM065590.1 coordinate 223,844,210, forward strand.
GCTCCAGGAAACGTGCGGGGGCTCGGACAGGGATTTTGTATGTAATAGGTCTGGAACATTTACAACCTCTAACAAGAGTTTCTATCCCATACAATCCAGGTCCGAAGCCCTTGATAGGTTCCAGGAGTTAGTTCAGAGGGATCTCTGCGCTTTAGAAAACTGATACAGATGAAAAAATATTGAAAAACAATTTAAAAAGGGAGGAAAATAGAGCTCTTGAGGAGCTACAGAACATGTAGGATATTGTAATACATAAAGCTGACAAGGGAGGAGTGGTGGCAATCTTAGATAGTGAGATATATAAAAATCAAATTTTAAATATGTTGAGTGATCAAAATTCCTATCTTAAGTTGGATTATAACCCTCTCCTCCATTGTCAGAAAATACTTTACGATATCCTAGAAAATGGGTATTCCCTAGGTATTCTGTCTAAAAAGGAAACTGAATTCATTTATGTCGAGAATGCAATTACACCTGTGTTTCATGCGCTCCCTAAAGTTCATAAACCAGGTTTCCCCCCTCCGCTACATCCGATTATGGCAGGTATCAGCTCCTATTCCGAAAATTTGTCGGAGTGGGCTGATTTCCTGCTACAACCACTTGTACCCTTAATACCAGGATATCTAAGGGACACAGGCACAGTATTAGAAAAAAAATTCTCCTTTGACTGGCATGTAAATGTTATGTGGGTGACAGCAGATAACACTGCGTTATATACTAATATTCCACCTCAGACAGCCATTATAGCCCTGAAGTGGTTTTTAGAATTTTTCAGCAATTAAGTCCCAAACTTTTTGATGAGACATCATTTTTTTATGTTTAACAAGAGATATTATCTCCAGCAATCTGGAATCCCCATGGGGGCGAAATACTCACCATCGATCACAAACATATATATGGCGTGGTGGGAAAGTAGGTTTCTCTTTTCTGAAAACAACCCTTATAAAGAGTGTTTAAAATGGTATGGTCGATTTATCGATGATATGCTGTGGGTGTGACAGGGGGAGAAAGAAAGAATAGTACAATGTATAGAATACCTAAATAACTGTACTACATCTATTAAACTAACATATGCCAGTGACCCCACATGTAATAAGCAACATTCCAAAGGGAGAAATGGTAAGAGCAAAACGGAATTGAGACTGAGGAGTTGTTTGAAAGAAAAGCGCAGATCATTGCAGATTAAAAGTGAGAGGATATACTCACGCCAGTATTATTGGGGGTATAAATTTTGCTAGATCTAAGGACAGCGAAACCTTAATCTACCTTAAACGGAAAGACAAAAAGAAGGAGATTAATAACAAAAGCAGAAATAGAAGAAATAAAAACAACCGCAATAAAAATCGCAATAAGAATGAAACGAATAATGACAAACCTATCACTTTTGTTACTAACTACAGCAGGGACTATTTTAGGATATGTAGAATTATACGGAAACATCTTCTGGTTCTGAATTTCAACGAGGAGTGGAAAAATATAGTCTCTGCAGGGATAAGATGTGTAGCTAAAAAAGCCCCCGCGGTGGGACAGAAAAAAAGTCCAAGCTTATTTGTGGAAAAAAACCCAAAAATATGTACCTGGCCTAAAACCTGTGGAAACTATAAATGTGGAAGCAGAAAATGTATCTGCTGTCGATACATGTCCATTTCAAAGGAGGTTACATCTATGGCCAATGGAAAAAGGCATGTTTTGAAACAATACATTAATTGTGGTACGGGCTACGTGGTGTATGTCATAACATGTAATGCGTGTAGGCTGTACCACTAATGAATTAAAGGTACGAACAAGGAAACATTTGAGTGATGTCCCTCATGTTATGTCTCGGAATGTCTCAGCGGCAACACAGCACTTTGCCACTGATCACAAGGGCGATGTCTCCGCGTTTTCTGTGCAAGGTATAGAAGTGGTTTTGGCACTGATGAGAGGAGGGTATCGAAAACAGAAGCTTCTCAGCAGAGAAACATGTTGGATGTTTGTGTTGGAAACATGCATACCGAGAGGTCTGAATAGAAAACATGATTTAATATTACAATACTTGTAGAATTTGTGAAAATGTTTTCTTGAATATGTGGATTTGAGTTTTTCTCCACCTCTCCCCCTCCCCCTCTACATGTGCCCTGCTGAGAGTATCACCTAACTCAGGAACACCTTAGTTGGGGTGTGGTTTCCAGTGAAGCAAAGGGGGAGGAGCATACACTATGTTGTATAAAAGTTTTGTTTAGTGCACAATCTATTGTCTTGATGAAGGGCTCAATACTATAGCCCGAAACGCGTCAGTCACATTTTATCTCTCCATGTGATGTATGTCGGATCTTAAACTTTGCAAGCCTAATAAAGAATCATCCATTTTATACGCAAGAAGCTGGAATTGACCTTTTGTTTGTGGATTGCATTAAGCAGCTGGGTTCAAGCCATATCTTCCGTGCTTCAGAAAGGTGACTAGAGGTGAGAGCTGCACTTCCTTCTTCCTATGTAAGTATTCTTATACAGCAGAAGTATCATTTTATATTTCACTGCAGGTTAATATGTAGCTGTATAGCGTAGTTGTTAAGGTTCTTGGATCTAATGTAGAAGGTTGTGAGTTCAAATCCCGGCAGAAATTTTTCAGAAATAGAGGCTAATTTAAATTTATATATTTTATATATTTATATATATTTTTAGTAATTATAAAAAATTGTAGTATATGTAGTCAGTGTATTTAAATCTAATTTATCCTCTATTTCTGAAAAGTTTCTGCCAGGATTTGAAACTTCCACATGAGAGCCAAGAATCTTAACCACTACGCTATACAGCTACATGTTAACCTGCAGTGAAATATAAAATTACACTTCTGCTGTATAGGAATACTAACTACATGACAAACTACTATGAGGTTTTTCTGACACAGTTTATCATTCATTTTAACAGTGGTTAAGGTCCTTGTCTCTTATGTAGAAGGTTGTAAGTTCAAATCCCGGCAGAAAGTTTTCAGAAATAGAGGCTAAATTAGATTTTAATACACTGACTCGAGCATCGCACTCGAGCACATGCAGTATTTGGCCAAACACCACGATGTGCAGAGCATGCTCGCTCAACACTAGTCATTTTAAATGTTCCAGCATTAAATCTGCAGATATTTCCAACCTGATCTAATCTTTATCAAGACTACATCCAAGTAAGGCTAGTATCACACTTGTGGCAAGGAAATCCAGCATGGTGTTGCGGTAGAGAACAGCCTACCTGAGTTCTCTGGATCCGGCATTGCCAGATACTACCTCCTTCATGCCAGACCTCATTAACTATAATGTGGTCCAAAAGAGAACAGGCTGCTACCCAGCAAATATGCTGAGAATCGGCCGGAGAAAAACGGCATGCAGTGGTTTTTGTCCAGTCGATTCACAGCTTTGTCTGCCAGACCTTCTGGCTAGAACACCCGGCCACAAGTTTAAAAGAGCCCTAAGCCCTTCCTTTTTTACTGGCTGACAAGGATTCGCTTTTAGGTTATCACAGTTTTTATATTTTCTTTTCCATTACATGTTTAATTATGAGTGAAATTTATGAATATTCTAATTGCTATATATTTCTCCCAATAAAAGAATATATATTTTATAATGAAAAATACTTCAATTAATACAAGCTCATAATTAGGATTCTCTAAAACTTCATAGCACATATATTGTGTGAGGCAAATATCTCTTTTTATGGCTCAGTCTGATGGATTAAACTAATTACAAACGTAATTAGTTCTATTTTTGCATATGTTAAGCATATGGTAACGCTATTGTTTAATTAGAGCTATAGCTTCCCATTTATATAAATAATTTTGAGTAATTTATGTAGGTTTTAACAATGTTTTCATTGGTGTATAAGATAATGTATAATTTTGTTACTTGGAGAGTGTAAGCAATGTACCTGCAGGGTAATAGGATTTTCAGAATGTCTGAATGTGAATAAACAGCTTTCTGTTGAAATATGCCCAATTTCCTTTTACAATTTCACAAAAAATTTCATATATAGGAGCAGAATTGAATTTGTGTCCTATGCATAGCACACAAACTAATTCCATGATAATGCAGATTGGTGTCTTTCTGTAGACATCGTAGATTCTTCGACTGTGATCATGATAATTTGTAGTTTTTTTTTTTTACTATAACATCTGGGTGGAGTTTGAAGTAAAGAGAAAATCTAAGGCTAATTTCACACTGCCTGATCAGTGTTCTGCATCAGTATTTGTAAGGAAAAACCTGAAGTAAGTCCAAAACATGAAATCGTAAACATAAAAAATATAAAAGTCTTTCTATTATATTTTTCTTTGTAGGTTTCATTCCTGGTTTTGCCTTACAAATATTGATGTAAAATGTGGACCTAAATAAATAAGCGTGACAATGGAATATTTGGAAGAAGTATGCATTTCAGAATACATGCTCAGATTGTACTTAGAATCTGTCTGCTATTGCACCAGTTTTGCTGCTGCAGGTCTCTTGCATGCCATATACTGTTTAACGTGCTGCTCCTAAAGCATCTTTTTTTTGTTTTGCAAAGAAAAAAAAATAGGGGTTAGTCAGCACATCCCAGTGCACAGATGCATGCCGCCATGACTGGAAGCATAAAAGCAAAAACATATACAATATAACAGCACTCTGCAAGCACAAATAATAAACACAATAGTGCCATACTCACTAGTAAATGTACTAATGGTACAATATAAATGTGAGATTCTTGGAGAATACATTTCGTTTAAAATTGTTTGTGCCTATCCGCCAGCATCAAGGCGATCTCTTTAGGACAGGAACCTACACTAAATATTTGATAGAGAGGATAGATGGCTCGACTTTTCAATGCCAATGACCGAGGTGCAGAGGCTGCTGTGTCTGGCTCACCCAGTCAGAAAGAGAGAATAAATCTAAATCAAGTTAGCAGGCAACACTCATATTTGGGGTTTGCTGAAAATATTAGTGTGTTTATTTATTATAAAGCAATAACATTTTTAAAAATGTTTAGATACTAGATTTAACAATAGATTATGGTGATAAGTGTTAGAAAAATTGGTGAGATAGTTATCTAAGGGGAAAAGGAATTAGGCTCTGTTGTGAGATTGCAAGATCTGGTACCAGGTATAGTGGAGAAATGTGTCCGTGTGGTGATTGTGTCTCAATTTAATGCAGAATTTGATGTGATCTCTTTGTATGTAGAAGTAATAAGGGTTCTAGTAGTATATAGTGATAGAATAAAAAATATCTTAAAAATGTCTCAGTCTTTTAAGATGAAAAAAAAAAATATTATATATATATATATATATATATATATATATATATATATATATATATATATATATAGCAGTCTGATTAGGCTGCATTTGTGGGAGGGGCGGAGGCTCTACTTAAACCAGGCACAGCCCCACCTAGGGGCGGGTGTTTTCTCAGTTGCACAGGAGATGCTGGTGTGTCAGCAGGGTGCACTCTCCTCTGCTAGGAGGTTTCTTTTACTACAGTATGGAGCTGGAATGGAGCTTTTCTTCTGCTCGTGGCTACCGTAGGGACGCGTGCGCCATTTATGTAAGTTTATTGAGCCGTGTCCGTCTCTCCGGGCCGGCTGGAATCTGACTTTTCTTGCGAGCGGGAGGCATCGCCTCAAAATCGTCCGCCTCAGCTTCTCAGGTTTGTTTTGTCGGAGTTAAACAATTCCTTTCACTTTGTTTGTCAGGTAATCTGATTTAGTTCCCCTTCTATCTCACGTGTTTTACATTCACGTTGTTTCGCTTTGAAAAGTTACTTCAGCCTGCGTGCGGTAAGGAAGGTTTACCTGGGCTGCATGTGATGTTATGTTGGAGATTGGATGCAGCTGTTGCTTGTTACGGCTCTTGCTATAGAAAATACTTCCCATGTGACCCGCCCCTCCCCCGCAATCAGGGCTGCGTGTATGCTTCAACTCTTTACGCCAGGTTTGCCCTGTCAATTGAGACGCTGCCTTCTCATGTCTGCTCTTTCAACATGCTCATTTTCTGAGCGGTGCTCTCATCCGCTCTCGCTTTACGTTTACGCTCCACGCATGGTCACAACAGCGGGTAAATCTGTTTTATTCTCTGTGCATTTATTTATTTTTCTGTCATCCTGTTTTTGCATTCATACCGCTTTTGCTTTCATATGTTTGCTTACACCACACTCAGACTGGTGTCACACGTCCACTGTTGCTTAGGCCCATTGCAAGAGCGCGTTCATGTCACCGTTAGTTTGTTTTTGCCTCGTTCACTGCAGGCTGCGGTCATACCAAATTTTACGTTTGGCCTATTGCCAGATTTGGGGTTCACACTACCGCTGTGACTCCGGGTTTTACTTTCACATTTACGTCTCAATGTTCCCGCCCATCCATGGCCGCATCTCACGTCTGCTGTTACAGAAAGTTAATACTCCTTTAACGCTCTAGCTGAGTTCACACGTTTTCTGTTACATCTAGTACTACACTCCATTCCCTGCTAGAACTGCGTCTATGCGTTCGCTGTCGCGACGCTATCTTATTCCGCTCACATTCAGGTCTGCATTTTGGTTATACCATGTTTTTTTTTTTTTTTTTCCAGGTTTTACTCATTCCAGGTCCACAGTCACCCATCTGCTGGCACACCATGCTCCCATTCAAGCCACATTCTCCCGTCAGTTTCTACGTCACGGTTGTTTTACTCGATTGTCACACTGAGGCAGTTGGTGGCTCCGGTGCCACTCTCCTGTCAAACATGACGGCATCTATGGTCATTTCCTTTACATCTGTTTTTTCTGCGCGTATACATCAAGTGGGTCTTTTCTCTAGTTGCAAGCAAAAAAAAAAAAAAAAAATCTTTTCTCTGCTCTCCTTTACTTCTGGTTTGTATTCACTAAGATTGCTCCCACTGCCCCAGTTTAATAAGCAGCCTCGCTGGGGCCAGTGGGTCATTAGGGTTTGAGCTTCCTACTCACTACTGTTTCTTTCAAATTTTTCAATTGTTTGTTGCGACAAGGGACTTGACTTTGACGGCTGGTTTCGGTTTTTATGCTTATGTACGTCGTTTGGATTACTATTGTCTATACCTGTCAGCAGTCACGTTCCTTTCCAGGCCACTTTTAGATGTCCCAATTATCCTAGTTGTTGCTTTTTCCATCATGTTGGGCTCACTATTATTTTTCTTAACCCATCACGTACATCTAGGACGGCCTCATGGCCCCGGGGGCCCCTTAATTGCTTGGGCCGCAAGGCCGCGGCGGCTCCTTGATTGCTTTGGTCTCATGGCCGCAGAGGCCCCATGACTGCTTCGGCCTCAGGGAGCAGGGATTCCATGACCGCTCCGACCCCATGGTTTCGGGGGGCATGATGACCGCTGCGGCACCTTGGCATCAGGGTCTCGAGGACTACCTTGGCCTTACGGCTTGGGGACCTCATGACTGCTTTGGTCTCATGGCTCTGGGGGTCCCATGACTGCCTTGGGCTCATGGCGCTAGGGGCCCCATGTCTGCTTGGCCGCATGCCTTGTGGGCCCCTTGGCTGCTTGGCCTCATGACTTGAGGTCCTTGCGATTTCTGTGGCCTCAATGCTTTGCTTTGGCCTCATGGCTATGGGGGCCCCCTGGTGGCTCGGGTCTCATGGCTCGGGGGCCCCTATGATTACTTGGCCTCAGGTTTTGGGGGGGCCCCATGTTCGCTTTTGCTTCATGGCTTGGGGACCCCATGACTGCTTGGCCTCATGGCTTAGGGGCTCACTGACTGCTTCGGCCCCATGGCTTTGAGGGCTCGCTGACTGCTTCGGCCCCATGGCTTTGAGGGCTCGCTGACTGCTTCGGCCCCATGGCTTTGAGGGCTCACTGATTGCTTCGGCTCCATGGCTTCGGGGGCTCGAAGGCTGCTTCGCCCCATGGCTTGAGGGCTCGATGACTGCTTCGCCCCTTTGGCTGGGGGCTCGGCGACTGCTTCGGCCCCATGGCTTCGGGGGCACGATGACCGCTTCGGCCCCATGGCTTCGGGGGCACGATGACCGCTCGGCCCCATGGCTCGGGGCACGATGACCGCTCGGCCCCATGGCTTCGGGGCACGATGACCGCTCGGCCCCATGGCTTCGGGGCACGATGACCGCTTCGGCCCCATGGCCGGGGCACGATGACCGCTCGGCTCCATGGCTTCGGGGCACGATGACCGCTCGGCCCCATGGCTCGGGGCACGATGACCGCTTTGGCCCCATGGCTTCGGGGCTCGATGGCTGCTTCGCTCCATGGCTTGGGGCTCGATGACTGCTTCGCCCCATGGCTGGGGCTCGCGACTGCTTCGGCCCCATGGCTCGGGGCACGATGACTGCTCCGGCCCCATGGCTTCGGGGCACGATGACCGCTTCGGCTCCATGGCTTTGGGGGCTCGATGACTGCCTCGGCTCCATGGCTTGGGGCTCGATGACTGCTTCGGCTCCATGGCTTCGGGGGCACGATGACTGCTTCGGCTCCATGGCTTCGGGGGCACGATGACTGCTTCGGCTCCATGGCTTCGGGGGCACGATGACTGCTTCGGCTCCATGGCTTCGGGGGCACGATGACTGCTTCGGCTCCATGGCTTCGGGGGCACGATGACTGCTTCGGCCCCATGGCTTCGGGGGCACGATGACTGCTTCGGCCCCATGGCTTCGGGGGCACGATGACTGCTTCGGCCCCATGGCTTCGGGGGACCGATGACTGTTTTTCGTCCTGCCTGGTGATCTACCTGGTGGGTTGAACTTCTGTGCATCCAGGTTGATTTGGCCCAAATGTCTCACATCCATATCTGCTTCTTTGTTCATCAGGGCGCAGGCCACTTTTTCCAAAGTCTGTCGGTGGTGCATTCATTGTCTGCCACGCTTCCCCAGGTGTACTCTTCCTTAACAAAGCTCAGCCTGGTCAGGGTCACCTGCCATGCGGGTCAGGCGACTTTTCAGTAACATTAGCCTGTCCGGTATTCAGGCTAGACCCTCGGTTTTAATTAGTACGCATATTATTGAGGCCATTTGTCATAGTTATAACTTCCTGCGGTCTGCCAGTTAGGTATCATATGTACATATGCATTCGTTCTGCATACCACAGGCGGTATCGCTGTACGGCTCCACCCACCAGGCAGTCCTTTGCATTGCGCTCTCCTGTTCTTCTAGTCCCTCGGCAAACATAATTTATTATTCACCATTTTGTACTGCTCCCTCGGCTGGAGAATCTTTTACTGCACGGCTACCTTCACCGGATAGTCGGATATGCTTACTCTCCGGGTTTAGTCTTTACTACACTGTCCCTCTTCTGGACATGCTTCGTTACAACACGGCTTCTTCTGGCGGACTTTGGGTGCCATATGGATTCTTTCCGTTTGCTCCTCATTTCTGCATTGCTTCCTTTGCTGGTCACTCCTTGTTACCATTCCGTTCTCTCTGCGGACAATTTAGTGCTTGGCAGGGATTATGGTAGGTCATTTGCTATGCTCGGCTTACAGGAAGCTGATTCCAGAAACATACTAATAGACTTAATCGTGGTACATATAGGATGGGCGGTGGCGCCACTGCCGCCCAATACAACGTATCGTTATTGTCATTGGAGCGTGGGCCACCCACGGGTGTCATAGCTCTTGTTCATTTTGTTAGGCCCTTGTTCTCTAACTCAACGTCCTTAGCCCATTACATTCCAATCATCCACATACAATTATTTATGTCACACTTGGGCTTCTGTTTTAAACCTATTGTCTGTACTTGTTGCATTCTTCCTCCTACGTTTTCAATCACCATAGTTGGTTGCCCGCTTATGTTTTTCTTCACGTTCAATAATCAATGTGGCCAGCTCACAAACTCATGCCTGGTCGACAGATCACCTGTCTGGCGATGCTCCTCCCCCCCCAGGACCAGACTTCAATTTCCGGAGTTCAAGTCATTGGTGTCATCGGCCACCTACCTTCAGGTTCTCGTACCAAATGACACTCGTCATTAGGTGTCACCGGCCACGTTGGTCTGGTCTCGTGTTCACGATATTCGCCTGTCAGGTTTTTTCAGGAAATGTAGTTATTTTAAGTATCGCATATCACATCGGTCAGGCCCATGTTGTAATCCCGCCCGTATTTTCAATCAGCCAACGTGCGAACTAAATCGCCAGCAGCTTACTGCAATCGCACTTCTTCACTCGCGTGAGGGCATCGACAGGATTCCATATACTACGTTCTTAGCTTATTGCTTTACATCCTCTCCTGGCCTACATGGTATTCTTCGGGCCCTTCTTTGCATAGTCCAGACAGTTAGGCTCTCAGTTCTCCGGTCTTATAAGGCTAGGGGGAATTTGTCAGTGCTCACAACACAACCAAGTCTTCAGGTTTAGTTAGTATCGTCCACGCTTCCTTCTGAAGCGTTTCCCAGTTCCTCCCTCGTGCATTGGGGCAGAATCTGCGACATTCAGCATTCTGTCCTGGCTCTATCCGCAGGATGGATGCAGGCATCATTATGGTTGACTTATGTACCCGAACTCTCGTGGGAGATATGGCTTCGCAGTTTGGATCAGGGGTTTCTTTGTACAGGCCATTCAAGTCTCTTTTCACCCTACATGTCTGGTTTTTGCCCCCTTTTATAGGCTCTACTCACGGACATGGCTACCGGCACACCACTAGCCATTTAGTTAGGTAAGATGCGTATTGCAGTTACGGTGGGTCTCGGTGTTTATCCCACTAGGGCTCTACGGCTTTCGTGTCCGTAGCCCTGACCACAAGTATGGCAGTCTGATTAGGCTGCATTTGTGGGAGGGGCGGAGGCTCTACTTAAACCAGGCACAGCCCCACCTAGGGGCGGGCGTTTTCTCAGTTGCCCCACCCTCCCTCCCTTTCTATTTTCACTTCTACAGGGTATGCCCCTTTTATAGGCCTACCCACGGACATGGCTACCGGCACACCACTAGCCATTTAGTTAGGTAAGATGCGTATTGCAGTTACGGTGGGTCTCGGTGTTTATCCCACTAGGGCTCTACGGCTTTCGTGTCCGTAGCCCTGACCACAAATATATATATATATATATATATATATATATATATATATATATATATATACACATTTTTATTTATTTTTTGAAAGTTTTTATGACTGCCACATTGATTAGGTCCCAGTAGTGATTCTTTAAGTTAGTGGCTGGAGAATTCCTTTTTAGATAGTAAAGTTTTAATTGATTGTTTTGTCTCCAGATATATATCTATGGGATCCGGTGGATAGATCAGGCGATGTAATATCTGTGAGGATGAAAGAAGGTGTCCTGAGCCTAGGTGCGGCGTCCCGCGCTGTCTCTGGCTCAGGATTCACTTACCCGTCTGCTGGGATTGTTCACTGTGCGGCTGCTGGTGGCGTTCTCCTTGTAGCAGGGGTTAGTCTGCTTTGGAGTCCTCGTGGATCATGTGCACGGCCCACGCGTCTGTTGCTAGACTTGATGGACGTGCGTGGGTCACGAGGTAAGATTCCTGCCGGCTGCTTGGGTGAAGCTGCTTTCTTCTTTATCGGAGTGTTCCAGTGTTATCTCTATATTTGAGCCGAGTCCCAGTAAATTATCAGCGCTGTATTGTGTTAGGTTTGTAATCCAATCCTCCAGGTGCTCAAACCTAACACAATACAGCGCTGATAATTTACTGGGACTCGGCTCAAATGTCACTTTTTTCTGGGGTGATCGGCGGCCATTTTGTGACTTGTGGTGCACCAGAACAAGCTGCCACCAAGTCCATCAATACTAGTTTTTTTTTTTTTGCTATATCCTACATCAGGGGCTTGGCTGTGCTTATTGTCACCCCTAGAAACTCAGGATAGCAATTTCTATATTTTATTAAGGGGTTAAATATAATTGCCAAAATACCAATTCCCTAAATCTGGTGTTCCAGCTTTGGCTAGCCAAGTGTAATACTGTCTGCTGTCTGGCAAAGGATAGATTATTTTCTGTGGTGAAATTCAATTGCAAAATAGCAATACCCTGAATCTGGTGTCCCAGCAGTGGCTGGCAAAGTATAATAGTGTCCGCCAAAACATATATTTTGTTCTGGGGTGAAATTCAATTGCCAAATTATCAATACCCTGAATCTGGTGTCCCAGCTCTGGCTGGCAAAATATAATAGTGTCCGCCAAAACATATATTTTGTTCTGGGGTGAAATTCAATTGCCAAAATAGCAATACCCTGAATCTGGTGTCACAGCACTGGCTGGCAAAGTATAATAGTGTCCGCCAAAACATATATTTTGTTCTGGGGTGAAATTCACTTGTCAATATAGCAATACCCTGAATCTGGTGTTCCATCTGTTGCAGGCCAAGTGTTAATCTGTCAGTAAAAGGGTATATTACACTCAAGGTGTATATACAAATGCTGGTGGGGTCATCTTCAATAACTTCACACGCTACCGTGCATCTCCCATTTTATTTCTGTCCGTTAAAGGATATATTACACAAAGTGTTAAAATACAATTGCTGAAGGCATAATCCTACATATTTTTTCACACGCTACTGTGCATCTCCAAGTGTAAATCTGTCCATAAAATGATACCTTTCATCCCGGTCCTAAATACTAGCCCTAAGAGAGATATTCCCCTAAATCATTGGTTACTGCTGTGCCTGGATTAGTGTAATACGCTACATAAATAAATAGGCAGATAGTGTTAGGTGCCTGTAAAAAAAAGGCCTGCATTTGAAATCAATACATTGGGCCAAATATTTTTTTTCTTATTGTGGTGCTTGGTAGTGTTGAGCGAATAGTTCGGGTTCGTACCGAACCCGAACATTTTCAAAAAAGTTTGGGTTCGTTGTTCGGCGATTTCTTCCCGCTTTCTGAAGGGCTGCACAGCAGCCAATCAGCTAGCGTTTTACTGCTTGCCCTTAGAGCCTATCACAGCCATGCCAACTAATGGCATGGCTGTGATTGGCCAAGTGCAGCATGTGACCCAGCCTCTATTTAAGCTGGAGTCATGTAGCACCGCACGTCACACTGCTCTGATTAGTGTAGGGAGAGGACACAGCTGCTGTGAGGGCGAGATTAGGCAGGGAAAAGTCAGCAAAAGCACCTAATTAAGTGATCGATCTACAGCTGTGAATGATTCAACTTCTGCTAGTTATTTGCTCACTAGTTTTTAGGCTGCACAGAGCGTTTTTCTGTCACTTTTTTTTGGGGGTGATCGGCGGCCATTTTGTGACTTGTGGTGCACCAGAACAAGCTGCCACGAAGTCCATCAATCGATCAATACTATTTTTATTTTTTTTTGCTATATCCTACATCAGGGGCTTGGCTCTGCTTATTGTCACCCGTATAAACTCAGGATAGCAATTTCTATATTTTATTAAGCGGTTAAATACAATTGCCAAAATACCAATCCCCTAAATCTGGTGTCCCAGCACTGGCTGGCAAACTATAATAGTGTCCGCCAAAACATATATTTTGTTCTGGGGTGAAATTGAATTGCCAAAATAGCAATCCCCTAAATCTGGTGTCCCAGCACTGGCTGGCAAACTATAATAGAGTCAGCCAAAACATATATTTTGTTCTGGGGTGAAATTCAATTGCCAAAATAGCAATACCATAAATCTGGTGTCCCAGCAGTGGCTGGCAAAGTATAATAGTGTCCGCCAAAACATATATTTTGTTCTGGGGTGAAATTCAATTGCCAAAATAGCAATACCCTGAATCTGGTGTCCCAGCAGTGGCTGGCAAAGTATAATAGTGTCCGCCAAAACATATATTTTGTTCTGGGGTGAAATTCAATTGCCAATATAGCAATTCCCTTAAATCTGGTGTCCCAGCACTGGCTGGCAAACTATAATAGTGTTCGCCAAAACATATATTTTGTTCTGGGGTGAAATTCAATTGCCAAAATAGCAATACCATAAATCTGGTGTCCCAGCACTGGCTGGCAAACTATAATAGTGTCCGCCAAAACATATATTTTGTTCTGGGGTGAAATTCACTTGCCAAAATAGCAATCCCCTAAATCTGGTGTCACAGCAGTTGCAGGCCAAGTGTTAATCTGTTCGTAAAAGGGTATATTTTGTTCTAGGGTGAAATTCACTTGCCAATATAACAATACCCTGAATCTGGTGTTCCAGCTGTTGCAGGCCAAGTGTTAATCTGTCCGTAAAAGGGTATATTACACTCAAGGTGTATATACAAGTGCTGGTGGGGTCATCCTCATTACCTTCACACGCTACCGTGCATCTCCCATTGGATTTCTGTCCGTTAAAGGGTATATTACACAAAGTGTTAAAATCCAATTGCTGAAGGCATAATCCTACATATTTTTTCTCACACTACTGTACATCTACAAGTGTAAATCTGTCCATAAAAGGATACCTTTTATCCAGGGCCTAAATACTAGTCCTAAAAGATATATGCCCCTAAATCAGTGGTTACTGCTGTGCCTGGATTAGTGTAATACGCTACAAAAATAAATAGGCAGATAGGGTTAGGTGCCTATAAAAAAAGGCCTGAATTTGAAATCAATACATTGGGCCAAATATTTTTTTTCTTATTGTGGTGCTTGGTGAACGGTAACAATGAGGAAAACATCTAGTAAGGGACGCGGATTCGGTCGTGGTGGTGTTAGTGTACCCTCTGGTGCTGGGAGAGGACGTGGCCATTCTGCCACAGCCACACGTCCTAGTGAACCAACTACCTCAGGATCCAGTACGCGCCAGAATTTACAGCGATATTTGGTGGGGCCCAATGATGTTCTAAGGATGGTAAGGCCTGAGCAGGTACAGGCGCTAGTCAATTGGGTGGCCGACAGTGGATCCAGCACGTTCACAACATTATCTCCCACCCAGTCTTCTGCAGAAAGCACACAGGTGGCGCCTGAAAACCAAGCCTATCAGTCTGTCACATCACCCCCATGCATATCAGGGAAACTGTCTGAGCCTCAAGTTATGCAGCAGTCTCTTATGCTGTTTGAAGACTCTGCTGGCAGAATTTCCCAAGGGAATCCACCTAGCCCTTCCCCAGTGGTGGAAGACATAGAATGCACTGATGCACAACCACTGATGTTTCCTGTTGATGAGGACATGGGAATACCACCTCATCGCAGTCCGCACGTCTCTGATGATGACGAAACACAGGTGCCAACTGCAGCGTCTTTCTGCAGTGTGCAGACCGAACAGGAGGTCAGGGAGGAAGACTGTGTGGAAGACGATGCAGGCCTGTGTGCCCTGTTGCGCTGTTTCGAGTACTCCACCAACATGGCCAGTGGCGATGACACAGTTATCAGCGTTACAATACCACTTCTATGTCTCCTTGAGAACGTTTAGGGCGAGGATGAAAGAGGAGGTGGCCCAGGAGGAGGATGAGGGGTCATTTTTAGCACTTTTAGGCTAGTCTGTTAGAAGTGGCTCAGAGGGAGGTTTTTTGCAACAGCAGAGGCCAGGTACAAATGTGGCCAGCCAGAGCCTACTACTGGAGGACGAGGAGGATGAAGAAGAGGTGGAGGAGGAAGAGGATGAAGCAGGTTCACAGCGGGGCGGCACCCGACACAGCTCAGGCCCATCACTGGTGCATGGCTGGGGGGATACGGAGGACGATGACGATACGCCTCCCACAGAGGACAGCTTGTCCTTACTTCTGGGGAGCCTGGCACACATGAGCGACTACATGCTGCAGTGCCTGCGCAACGACAGCAGAGTTGCCCACATTTTAACATGTGCGGACTACTGGGTTGCCACCCTGCTGGATCCCTGGTACAAAGACAATGCGACCACCTTACTTCCTGCACTGGAGTGTGATAGGAAGATGCGCGAGTACAAGCGCATGCTGGTAGACGCGCTCCTGAGAGCATTCCCAAATGTCACAGGGGAACAGGTGAAAGCCCAAGGCGAAGGCAGAGGAGGAGCAAGAGGTCGCCAACGCAGCTGTATCACGGCCAGCTCTTCTGAGGCAGGGTTAGCATGGCAGAAATGTGGAAAAGTTTTGTCTCCACGCCACAGCTAACTGCACCACCACCTGATACGGAACGTGTTAGCAGGAGGCAGCATTTTACTAACATGGTTGAACAGTACGTCTGCACACCCCCCCACGTACTGACTGATGGTTCGGCCCCATTCAACTTCTGGGTCTCCAAATTGTCCACGTGGCCAGAGTTAGCATTTTATGCCTTGGAGGTGCTGGCCTGCCCGTCGGCCAGCGTTTTGTCTGAACGTGTATTCAGCACGGCAGGGGGAGTCATTACTGACAAACGCAGCCGCCTGTCCACAGCCAACTTGGACAAGCTGACGTTCATAAAAATGAACCAGGCATGGATCCCACAGGACCTGTGCCTCCCTTGTGCAGAATAGACATTTATAACTGCCTCCCCCTCAACCATGTATTCTTGTACTCCGGGGCACTTCTTTATTGAATCCTCATTTTTTTAACTTTACCATGATCTTGCGGTGCAACCCAAAGTTGAATGAACCTCTCCTCAATCTGGACGCCGGGGCCTAAATAACTGAAAGTGGCCTGATACAATAGTGGGTGACATGAAGACTGAACCTCTGCCATGCGACCTCTCTCCTCTGTCTGGGTGCTGGGGCCTAAATAACTGAAAGTGGCCTTCTCCAGTGGTGGGTGATATATGACCCCTTATTCCTTGCTGTGGGACCTCTCTCCTCTGTCTAGGTGCTGGGGCCTAAATAACTGAAAGTGGCCTTCTCCAGTGGTGGGCGATATGACGCATGATTCTCTGCTGTGGGACCTCTCTCCTATGTCTGGGTGCTGGGGCCTAAATAACTCAAAGTAGCCTTCTCCAGTGGTGGGTGATATGACGCATAATTTTCTGCTATGGGACCTCTCTCCAATTGATATTCTTTAATTTTAATTTATTTTATTTTAATTCATTTCCCTATCCACATTTGTTTGCAGGGCATTTACCTACATGTTGCTGCCTTTTGTAGCCCTTTCCTGGACTATTTTACAGCCTTTTTAGTGCCCAAAAGTTCGGGTCCCCATTGACTTCAATGGGGTTCGGGTCGAGTTCGGATCCCGAACCCGAACATTTTTGGGAAGTTCGGCCAAACTTCTCGAACCCGAACATCCAGGTGTTCGCTCATCTCTACTTAGGACATTTTAAAAACCCGCTTTTTAAGGACCAGTTCAGTTCTGAAGTCCCTTTGTGGGGCTTACATAATAGAACCAACCCATAAATGACCCATTTTAGAAATGACACCCCTCAAACTATTCAAAACTGGTTTTAGAAATGTTGTTAACAACAAAACAAACTTCAATATTTATTACTTTGGTTCTGCAGTTTGCAGAAACACCCCATATGTGGTAGTATATCGCTGTTTGGGCACATGACACGGCACAGAAGGCAAGGAGCGCCATATGGTTTTTGGAGAGCAGATTTTTCTGGAATGGTCTTTGGGCACCATGTTGCATTTGAAGAGGGCCTGAGGTAACCCCACAGTGAAAAGCCCCAATAAGTGACCACATTTTGTAAACTACACCACCCATGGAATTTTAAAGGGGTGTAGCGAGCACTTCAATCAACAGTTGTTTCATAGAATTTTTAATACTTGGGTGTGAAAATGAAAAATATATATATTTTTTTTAAAGAAAAAACTTTCTTTTTCACAAAAGATTACAGTAGAATTCCCCCCTCCCCCAATTTGCTACCCACTTTTTCCTGAATACAGTAACACCCCAATTGTGGTCATAAACTGTTATTTTGGGACATGCCAGGGCTCAGAAGGGAAGGAGCAGCATCTGGATTTTCTAACATGGAATTCATGGTTTTTAAGAGCAATAACTTTTTTTATTTTTTGTTGAATGAGCTGCGTGAGGGCTTATTTTGTACGAGAAAAACTGCAGTTTTTATTGGCACAATTTTGGGGTACATTTGGCTTTCTGGTTGCTTTTTATCTCATTTTTAGGAGGTGAAATCACAAAAAAGCTGTTTGGTGTCATTTTTCTATTTTATGTTTACCCCGTTCACATGAGGGGGTAGATCATGTGACATTTTATAGATCCGGTCATTACAGACGCGACAATACCAAATATGTCTAGTTTTTTCTTTTTATTTTAACATTTACCTTTTGTGTTGCCATTTTCTTACAGATTTTTTTTTTTTCATTTTTCTGGCTATAGTCTTGTGTGAGGGCTTGATTTTTGCAGGACGAGGTGATGTTTTTATTGCTACCATTTTGGGGTACATACTACTTTTTTATTGATTGATATTATGTTTTTTGTAAGGTGAGGTGACAAAAAAAAACAGTTTTGGCATAATTTTTCATAGTTTTTTTTTACACTGTTAACTTGATGGGTAGATCACGTGCTATTTTTGTAGAGTCAATTATTATTTGTTTTTTTTTACATTTTAAACAAGAAGAGCATTTTTAGAAAAATAAATTATGTTTTTGTGTTGCAATTTTTATAGAGCCATAGTTTTTTCTATTTTTCCGGCTGTGGTCTTGTGTGGGGACTCATTTTTTGCGGGATGAGGTGACATTTATATCACTACCATTTTGGGGTACATACGACTGTTTGATTGATTAACATTATTTATTTTTGGGAGGTGAGCTCACAAAAAAATCTGTTTTGGCACAGTGTTTTTTTTTTTAAGGCATTCATCTGATGGGGTATATAATATGATATTATAGAGCTGGTCTTTGCGGATGCAGTGATACCAAATATGTCTTTTTTTTCTTCTATTGTTAATATATTTTTAAACAACGGATTTAAGGGGAATTTTTTATTTTTTAATGTGAATCTTTTTTCATTTATTTTTTCAAAACACAATTTTTTTTTTTAAATGTTTTATTTTTTACTTTGTGTCTCTCATACAAGACCTCTGGGGGACATTTAACTTCATTATTATTATTATTGTTATTATTTTTTTTACTATTGATTTCTCCTGTAACTAGGGCTGACATAGTAGCCCCAGTAACAGTGTAAATACACCCCCCAGAGAGGCTATACAGCAGTATACTGCACTGTACAGCCTCAGTACAGGGCTGATCGTGGTCTATGGAAGACCCGACAGCTCCTGCACTCACATGACCACCGGGCAGGGGCAGGAAGCGGCATAGTATTCATGTGCATTTAGCGATCTAGAAGGCAGGGACACCCAGGAATGGTCCCTGCCTTCTCCCCGGGGTGCCCTGCTGTCCATGACAGTTCCCCCACCCCCTCAGCTGCACGATTGGCGTGCAGCTGCGATCTCTGAATGGATGTCCCAGAACTTCAGTCGGGAAGTGGTTAAAGATATTTTGCTCCTTGTCTTATACCAACTTCAAGGAGGAATGAAAAATGATGTAAAATTCTTAGTAGAAAATCCTGTGGTGCATTGTGTTCCTTTATCACTACTTACACCATAACATTGTGCAGTTTATCACCTCTTCTATACAGACTGATTGTTCACAATGTTGGGGGAATTTAACAACATAAACACATTGTACACATCTTTCACAATTTATGACACATTTAGGAAACTAGAAAACACGATTCATAAATATGACAAAATAAAAAAGGCGAGGGCAAAATTTTTTGGTGGAAAATACAACACTAGAGTTGAGCGGACACCGGGATGTTCGACGGGTTAGGCCGAACTTCGGAAAAAAGTTCGAGTTCGGGACCCGAACTTGACCCCGAACCCGATCCCCATGGAAGTCAATGGGGACCCGAACTTTTGAGCACTAAAATAGCTGTAAAAATGTAATGGAAAGGGCTGGAGGGCTGCAAATGCCAGCAAAATTTTGTTAAGAGCATGGCAGCAAACAAATGTGGATAGGGAAATGACTTTAAATAATATAAAATAGGTAAAAATAAAAAAATATTAATCCTGATCTAGGAGGACGAGGTCCATATGGAGTAGGGAGGAGCTGCATTAGGAGCTACTGATTTATCCCAACAGGGAGGGTGTAGCTCCGCGGAGCTCCAGGACAGGGCTTGATTTAGGAGTTACTGATTTATCTGTCCAAGTGACGGAGGGTGTAACTCCGGGTAACCCTGGGGATGACTCAAATTAAGGCCTCTTTCACACGGGCGTCATGTTTGATGCCCGGATAAGAGGCGGGTGCGTTGCGGGAATATGCGCGTTTTTCCCGCGCGGGTGCAAACGTTTGTAACGCGTTTTGCACGCGCGTGAGAAAAAACGCCATGTTTGGTACCCAACTCGAAGCCGGACTTCATCACTGAAGTCCGGTTTCGGGTCTTCTGGAGAATGTGATGGTCCATCACATGGTCCATCACCATGGTAAGATGGACCATGTGATTGGACCATGTGATGTGACGTCATCACAGGTCCTTTAGATCTTAGATGCTGCAGGGAAAGAGAGGAGAGATCGCGACTACGCGATCAAGCGGCTAAGGTAAGTTAACTTTTATTATTTTTAACCCCCTCCACTTCATTTAACAATGCATTCTTTATTAAGAATGCTATTATTTCCCCTTATAACCATGTTATAAGGGAAAATAATAGACATTGGGTCCCGTTGCTAAGGAACAATGCGGGAAAATCGCAACGCATCCGCACTTGCTTGCGGATGCTTGCGATTTTCCTGCAGCTCCATTCACTTCTATGGGGCCTGCGTTGCGTGAAAAACGCAGAATATAGAACATGCTGCGATTTTCACGCAACGCAGAAGTGATGCGTGAAAATCACCGCTCATGTGCACAGCCCCATAGAAATGAATGGGTCCGGATTCAGTGCGGGTGCAATGCGTCCTCCTCACGCATTGCACCCGCGCGGAAAACTCGCCCGTGTGAAAGGGGCCTAAGGGCCACTGACTTATAACAACAGCGAGGGTGTGGTCCTGGGGAGTCCCGGGAGGACTATAAATTATCTGCCTGGAGTGGCGGAGGGTTAGTCCTGGACTGGCGGACCAGACTTGGTAGCCAGGGAATTCATAGAAAAAACACTGCACAGGGGTGAGCCTGCTTGGGAGGGAGGATTTGGGGTGTTGAAGTGCCTTTGAGCCAGATCCGAATCCTGGGGACGACTAGACAAAGGAGGTGCCTGCTTCTGTCATGGTTGTGTTCAAATGAGTAAATTAATGTAAATTCAAGTAGTAAGCATGTGAAGCATTGTGGAAAGTTAAGTGATGATACAATGCAGCGCTGAGGAAGTATTATATCATGTCTATCCGTGTATCTGAGTGTCCTGCGTGTCTCTGTTGCCCGGTGAATATGGCTGAGTCCAGAGGGAGAGCAGAGTGAGAAAGCGGGGGCTGTATCCTGTAGCTGTGCAGGGGCGAGTGACATTGGAATGGAATGTGTGTGATAACGAGTAGCGAGGACGCTGTCTGCCAGCCGAAGTGTAATCAAAAGTCCAGGTATGTGAGGTACTGGGCGTGTGTGTGTGTTATTGGTATGTGGTTTGTTAATAGGTTCAAAGACTTTTGTGCATAAAAGTATGAGAAAGTGTTCTATATGTCTGTTCGACATTGAATGTTATATCTGTGTGGACCAGAAATCTGACCTTGTGTGTTGCCAACTAGAAAATTGACTGGTAGAGGATTGTCATGCAGCCAAGTTTACTGTGAGCAAGCTGTGAGTGAAGTCAGACACAGACATATCCGCAAGCACATTCCCCACCACATCAGCCCCCTCCAGTCCAGAGGGGTGGATCTGTTAAGTACGTCAGTGCCAAAACCACGCACTAGGCCCACCACTTTGTATCCGGTTATCACACAAGATGGCACCCCCTACGTCTTGATTTCCGCTCTGGTGGCCATATTAACTAATCCAGAGTCCAGTCTGGCAGCCATCTTAATTCCTGTAACTTCTGGCACCGCGGCCATTTTAACGGAGGGAATTTCCCTGCTCAGCGGCCATCTTAGTTACTGGTATTTTTCCTGATATGGCTATTGTGCACAAAACAATATGCATAAATACCAGTAGCCCAAGTAGCACCACAAGGAGTACTCACTCTAGTCAGTGAGTGAAGGATACACATATACCTATGATTAGTTATGACCAGTAGTATTGTTTAATTGTTTTATTCAGATGAGATTCCTTAACTTACATGTATTTTGTTTTTCAAGTAAAGTCAAGTGAAGCCCCCTCCTGCCCAGTTGCTAGAATCACAAAAGTAGGGGATTGTGATGAGATGGTCCCAAACTGTAAACTGTAGCTTTAAGCCCGGACAGATTCTGTTCTTTCTGTTTTTCATATGAAGAATGCTGACTTTGAGATAAGCTGCTGCAGAAGTAGTAAAGAATATAGACAGGCAGTGAAGAGAAAAAAAAAAAAAAAACATTGGCGAGCTAATGAAAGGTGTAGATATGCTCCCCTGATTTCCGATGGTAAACTGAATGCAGAGTAGTGAAAAAAAAAGTATGTAGGGAAAATAAAGGGTGCTGAAAGATAACAAGCTCACAGGACAGGTAGAAGTCTGTGAGTAGTGAAGAAAGTGCAAAGAGGATGGTGCTGTGAAACTCACAGGTGACCTCAATGACTAGAAACTTTGTTTATTGGCCGTTAGTGATGAAACTCCCTGGTCCATGTTTGTGTTAGTACTCCCAGAAGATGAGAAGGAAGGCCTGCTTGCAGGAATGTTGGGACATTTGTGGGCTAAACAACCCATGGATTTTGGCAAGCTCCCAGTTCCTCCAGTGGATATGGAAATGAAAACTGGTGCACTTCCCTGGAAGTATCTCTTGAGTATGGCACAGTCCGATGCCATATCTCAAATAGTCTGTGAAAAAGAAAAAACCCACCCAGTATCGGATGGTACATGACCTACATGCTGTCAATGAAGCCACAAGTTTTAACACCCCAACCCACACACGTTGTTGGCTCAGGTTCCTGTTACCTCTACCCACTCCACTGTGATTGATTTGGCAAATGTTTTCTTTTCAGCACCACTACATCCAGACAGTTGGTATTTGTTCACCTCCACACATGAGGGTAAACAGTATACCTGGGTGGTGCTGCCACAGGGAGCCTAGAACTCACCTAGTATGTATAATGCAGCCATGTCACTCTTGTCCTTTTCGATGATAATGGCTGCAAGGTAGGGAAAAATACATTCCTTTGCCCAGAAACATAAATGCACTGAGGAAATTTTTAGGCTCTGTTTCTTATTGCAAACCTTGGATATGCATGTTTGATGATTGTTTGTTTTTAGTCCCTTCTACCTTACAGATGAGGTGGTAGATGCCGTTAATGCCCAAGCCTGACAATGTTGTGCTCCCTGCACTGGGCCTATTAGATTATCACATTTAGATTGTATTGTACAGAAGTGAATGGCCATGCTTCAGCTGTCCTTACCCAACTACATGGCCAGCAACAACGCCCTGTGGCTTATTATTCAGCCAGATTTGACCCTGTGGCCAGAAGTGCCCCCCGTGCATCTGAGCTGTAGAAGTTGTACAAGCCATGCTTGATAGAAGCTCTGAGCTAGTCCTGACCCACAAAGTGACTGTGATATTATCCTCATGAAAGTACAACTCAAGAACTTTTTTGTTGCCCGCAGAGTTAGATGTGATAACTTACGAAATGTGTGGTTTAACTCTGCTAAATCCTTATGTGCCTTATGAACGTTCATGTTTCTCCTGACAAGTCCACATTTCTCAAAAAGACATAAGAGAGACAAAGACTGGTACATAAATGTGTGTTTCTCAACAGTATATATGTGTTTTAATACACCAAAAAGTTACTAGATTAACAGTTAATAAATGATCCTAGATATGATTATCTTTCTAGAATTGCTTTTCTACTGCAGAAGTCCAGCTATTATAATTTTTTCCATCAATCTATTCATCAAAATATTGTGTTGATGTATGATCATCCACTTTATTTTGATTAATGTAATGTGCTTTTATTGACAGAGAGTATTCATATGATGCCTGAAACGTCTACAGATGTAATATTTTGGATCCAGCCACCATTTTGCCTCTGGAGCAAGGGGGGAGGGAAGAGTTGGGCCATGTAAACTTTTCTTCCAGATCCAGAGTGTTTGCAGATGATGTCACAAGAGACAGCGGGATGTGGTAAATCAGACATAAGGTAATCCAGATCATGTGCTCTTTGTGGATGGATCGAGGTATGGCCAGGATGGCAGGTACTACACCAGTGGCTCAGTGGTGATTAAACATGACACTCTTAAAAAAGCATAGTCCACACCACCACCCATGTCTGCTCAAGAAGTGGAGCTAAAGACTCCGAAGATGACTTACAGATATGCAGATGAGAAAATAGCCAACATTACACTGATTCCAGGTATGCCTTTGGGATGACCCATGATTATGGGCCCAGTTGGAAAACCAGAGACTTCCTGACTGCTTCAGGTAAACCCATCACAAATGGGGAGGCACAGGGGCCAAGTCCTGGGGAAAAAAGTGTGGGAACTCACCCAAGTGCCTCCGTGTAACGTCACAGCGCGCGGCGTACGCAAAGGGCAGGGGAGGTCAGGAGGAGGAGTAGGCACCATATTTTTCGCCCTATAAGATGCACCTAGGTTTTAGAGGGGGACAATAAGTAAAAAATATTTTTTATTACACCTCAGGTCAGACCACCAATCAGACCCCCAATGTTAATCAGACCTTAGCTAACAGCCCCAATAAGATGCCCAATGTTAATAAGACCCCAATAAGACCTCAGATCACACCTCAGCTCAGACCCCAACATGAATGACCCCCAATCAGACCTCAGATAAGACCTCTCCACCAGCCCCCAGTGCCTCTCCACCAGCCCCATCAGCCCCCAGTGCCCCCTCCATCAGCCCCCAGTGCCCCCTCCATCAGCCCCCAGTGCCCCCTCCATCAGCCACCAGTGACCCCTCCATCAGCCACCAGTGACCCCTCCATCAGCCACCAGTGACCCCTCCATCAGCCACCAGTGCCCCCTCCATTAGCCCCCAGTCAGTGCCTCTCACCAGCCATAAAATAGAAAACAAAAAAAACACTTACCGTCTCCTGTTCCTGGACGCCGCCGCTCCTCTCTTCCTGGTTCTTGGCTGTGCACAGCGTAAGGTCACAAAGCGCCTCATGCCTGTGCGCAGCCCTGACAGCCGACAGCCGAAAACCAGGAAGCTGTGAGTACAAAGTCTTCACCGCTTCCTGGTCATTTTGCCCTGAAAGGGAACGGCGTTCCTGCTGTGAAAAAAGTGCAGGAATGCCGTTCCCACCCGTTCCCCCTGGACTCGAGCCCTGGGGAGGTAGTAAGGTCTCTGATGGAAGCCCTCATGTCGCTAACTTAAGTGGCGATGACAACATAAAGGTCACTGTAAAACAGACTCAGAGGCGGCAAAATGGCTGCCAAATTGACTAGGCAGACCCCTGCCTTAGTGGCCACAGTTCAGGTCCCTGAAATAACTCCTCCTGTCTCACTGGAAGTTCTTAAGACCTTACAGAACCAGGTGGGGGAAGGAGGAAAGGGACTGGTGGATGAAAAAGTGGGGACTACAAATGAGGAAGGCCTAGTATAGTTCCAAGGGAAACTATCCCTTCCCAGGTTCCTCTACCCAACAATGACACAGAGAGCCCATGGTACACGCATGGTATGCCCCAGGGTTCAGCACTGTAACAGTCAGATGTACTCAAGGATGTATGATTCGTGCCCAGAACAACATGTGTAAGGTAGTTAAGGTACCCCAGAAATATGTCTTGCCCTTCGTATCTGTCTCAATGTTTTCAGACTACATTCAACTGCCCAAGGTGGGCATGTATGAGTATATATTGATCTGTATTGACTTGTTTGCAGGATTGTCAAAAGCATACCCAAAGAAGCATAGACGATTATGACCGAAGTTGTATGCAGGAATAGGGCCATTGAAAACAACAGAGGTGTTCACTTCACAGGTGAAGTGATGCAGGAGATGATGACGGTTTTGGGTGTAGAACAGGCCTTACATGCTTCAGACCATCCACAAAGCAGCAGTAGGGTAGGGAAACAGGAACTGAATGGGACACTAAAGTTAAAGATTCAAAAAGCCATGAACAAAGTGCTTGCTGGTAGCCCTCTTCTCAGTCCCAATGAGGTCCTTAGTAGGTCAGTCCCTATGACAGGATTGTATGTCCAACAGTGGCTCCAGAAACAACATGGTTGTCTGACAAATTATATGATCAGTTTGCACAAGCATTTGACTAAAATAAATTCTAGAGTTTTTGCTTCACTTTAAGATCTTGAAAAAGTACCATGAATGCACCCACTTGTGTCTGGAGATGGTAAAAGGACAGATCAGATAAGTCCTCAAACCTTTTGATGGTCCATTCAAAGTGTTGTTGACCACAAGCACATCAGTGAAGGTCGAAGCGAAGGAAAGCTTAATTTGAGTCATTTCAAGAAAGTGATGAGTCTGGAGACTTGAAAGGATGATGTTTCTTGTTCCCCCTTGTGTGATTGCTGATCCTGACTCAAAGCATATGAATCCTAATCGAGATCGTAAAAATAGGTTTTTGGACCGTTGAAAAGTTGTGCAAAGGGCTTACTTACTGGCTGCTCTCATGTCCCTAGAGGACTGTCCTCCTGAAAGTTCACTTCCAGCTGCTGTTCTGTCTGTCATTCCTGAGACACTGTGGCCAAAAGGACCACAGGATGTTGGCAGGGTCTGGGTGCAGCCTGTGATGGTGCACTTGAAACCAGGCGCGGTTCTCCCTCGCAAACCGCAGTATCCCCTGTCTGTGGCACAGATAGACACTGTCACTCAACAGTTACAGGCCTTCCTAAAGTTGGTGCCATAATTCCCACCACCTCACCATGTAACACGCCCCTTTTTCCAGTGAGGAAGCGAGGTAAAAAAGGACAACCTGTCACCTACAGGATGGTTCATGATCTTCGGGCTGTGAATGAGGCCACTGTCCCGGAAACTCCAATTGTATCAAATCCCCCAACCAACAGATTTGGGAATGTATGGTTTGAGGAAATATCCGTCTGATAAATATGGGCCCTGGGGACGGTTCCACCTTAAGGACATTGCAGACAGGCCTGTCCCAAATCCAACCCCTAATTCACTGCCAAAAGAACCCAACCCCTTGTTACCAGGGAAAGTAGCCAGACCCCTCTTTACTGTAAAGGAGACATTGGCAGTGGAAACAGGATTTTGTGACCATAACTTCTGGTTGGAATGGATGAAATATACAGCATCACAGGTGAATAGATCTGGGTGTATCACCTGTGCCACAGCCAGACCACACTTAGGAACTGTGCCCCTTGTGGGGAGTCGCTCTGGTAGATAGCAGTGCGGGTGCAGTATAGAGGCAAAACTGAGTCCAGAAAGTGTAGCAAACAGTGTTTAATTCACACTTGTAGCAAATACACAGCAAACAGTCACTTGGTGTTAATTCACACCCATCAGAAAACGTGCAGCAAAACAAAATAGTCCAAAACAGGTTCCAGTCACCTGGGAGGCTTTAGGTGCAGGTTCGCACCTGGCTGTCAGTCCAGCCGCAAGGCGATCGACCTCCGGC
Organism: Bufotes viridis; assembly: GCA_033119425.1. Lineage (NCBI taxonomy): Eukaryota > Metazoa > Chordata > Amphibia > Anura > Bufonidae > Bufotes > Bufotes viridis. Next base: position 223,871,516 of record CM065590.1, read on the forward strand.
TTCCAGGCCGTCTGCACTCCTCCTTGCTTGGGGTCTTGCTTCCAGCCCAGAGAACTCCACACAGCACAGCATGGATCAGCACTCCCAAACTCAAGTGATTCCACAGCCTAACAGCAGCTCCAGGACAATCACCCTCAGCTGCTGAGGAGGCTGCCTTTTAAAGGCCCGGATAAAGTCCGGCCTGGACCTTGGGGAATAGGCACCCACCCAACTCTTTGCCTACTCCCAGTAAGAGCCGGCCTGGATTGGCTTTGCAGCCAAACTAAAAACAAGGTGTCAAACAGCACTAGCTGCTGCTGACACACGAAAATCCGGCTCTTACCTCACCGAGGCCAGGAACCTCGGTGACACGTACCTGCCATCGACCACGGTACCTTGCACCCTCTTACACCCTTCACCTAAGTCCTAGTCAATATTCATGCTTTACAACCATGTATGTGAACCAAACTGCCAATATGACTGAGTGCAAGATGTGGGAAGAGAAGTTCACAATCTTGAGAGAAGCCCCTAAACCTATAGGAGGAATAACCATATAAGAAGGGAATTACACCTGTTTTAAAATAGAGGCCAACAAAGGCAAAGACATGGGCAGGTTTCCAGAAGGTTATTGTGAAATTGTGGTAAATACCACCGGTAAGCCCTACCAAAGTCATTTGATGAACCAGACACGAGCATTAGGGGATGTGATTTGGTTGTGAGCAGATATGAAACTAAGAACGAAGTTGACAATTGTCTGGCACGGAAAATGTGCCTTAGCCCTATTGTTGATGCCCTTCCATGTATTTAATCCCCTTGACTGGAAGGAAACCATTGAGAAGTTAAGGAATCCTGGGTCAGGATTTGGTTATGCCCAACAGGTGGTAAGGAGAATTCGGGACACCAGCCCAGGAGGTAGCCTTGATTCCCATGTGTACATAGATGCTATAGGGGTGCCCAGGGGGGTCCCACATGATTTCAAAGCCAGAAGCCAAGTGGCAGCAGGGTTTGAGTCTTTAATCCCAATAGTGACTATAAGCAAAAATGTGGATTGGATCAACGATATCTACTATAATCAGCAGAGATTTGTAAATTACACCAGAGATACATTAAAGGGTATAGTGGAACAACTTGGGCCCACTAGTGTTATGACATTCCAAAATAGAATGGCCCTGGACATGCTACTAGCAGAAAAAGGTGGTGTATGCAAAATGATCAGTGAAACCTGCTGTACTATGATTCCCGATAACTTAGGCCCAAATGGTCAGGTTATGAATGCCCCGAAGGGACTTACTTCTCCGTTTGAAGAATTAAAGAGAAATTCCGGGGTGGATAGTTTGTGGGAAAACTGGTTTGAAAACTGGATTTGAAATTGGAAACAGACCCTGTTACAAATTGGAACGGTTATATTAGTTGTGCTATTGATTCTTGCAGTAATTGTCTGTTGTGTCATCGCTTGCATTAGGGGGCTCCTGCTCAAAGCTGTAGCTGAGGCTACCCCAAAAACGATTATGAGGAGAGACTTTCATGAGAATGGGAGACAAAGTCCACTTAGTTCTGTCAGTCCTCACCCTGCTTACGACGCCACCTGGAGATCATCGACCATAGGGTAGGGACAGACATCTGACCCATATGTCCTTAAAAACCAATGTCGTGGGAGGTTATCCACAAGGGATAGGTTGTCACGAAAGCTGGAGAAGTGGATTCCGTGGCATTGGGGCAGATATGCTAGGCTTTCATTAGGGAAAAAATGAGGCCCAAGGGGGGGGACTGATAGAGATGTACACATCATTCTTTGATTCAGCCAAGAAAGCTCCCATGTAATCCAGCTCTTAGACAAAGTCTTATCTCTTCCAGAGAGCGGTTCCATCCTACCAAAGAAACCAAGCCTCCTTGCTACGTCATATATGCTTCTCTGCTGTTAGTATAGACTCCATTACAAGATGGCCACCATAGCTGGATGTTTACATACCAGAGTTAGTAATGCAATGCATACTGCGCAGATGCCAAGTGTTATCTCTTTTCATATTTTCATATCCCAGCCAAATTAACAATGCCACATGCCTCAGAGGGAATGCCTCTCTGATGTCTATATATAAACTGCTGTACTTCCTGTAATAAATTAGAAATTACTTTGACCCTAATGTGTGTCACTGATATTTCCTCCGTGCACGTAAAAGCCTTGGCTTACCACTAATTTGAAGCAGCAGAGCAAACATAATCAGCCCTGATTGAGGGCATCTTTAACAATATTAAACTTGAATTTAACACTTGCAGATCTGGAAAATACTGTTTTTTGAAGAAAAAAAGTGTTTTTTCAAACCCCAGAAAATGATGGGTGTATTTCTAGCTTCAATTGCACACTGACTAATACAAATGTTGTAGATTGCCAAAAAAAGTCTTTTTTTCTAACAGAATATGAATGCTGTATATATTAAACTTGAATTTAACACTTGCAGATCTAGAAAATACTGTTTTTTGAAGAAAAAAAGTGTGTTTTTTCAAACCCCAGAAAATGATGGGTGTATTTCTAGCTTCAATTGCACACTGACTAATACAGATGTTGTAGTTTGACCCCAAAAAATGGTGATTTGCAGAGTCCCAAAAGCCTAGATGCAGTGCTGGTGCACTGAGCATGCATAAAATGGCTGCTGCCACCCACCTAACTAACAGAATTCTAAAAGTTAGTATTTTTTGGTAAATTAGCTCAGGGCAGGGTAAAAGGATATTGCCCAGCACCCACACAACTATTTCTAGGTAGATATCCGAGTTAGAATCTCTCCAATTCTCTCCCTGAAATCACAAGTCCAGCAGTATCCTCTCCCTACACTTGTAACAGCAGAGGGACGTACAGCGCTATGTGCCTCAAGATTATATAGAGCCTGGGTCACATGCTGCTCTGGCCAATCACAGCCATGCCATTAGTAGGCATGGCTGTGATGGCCTTCTGGGGCAAGTAGTATGACGCTTGTTGATTGGCTGCTGTGCAGCCTTTCAAAAAGTGCCAAGAAAGCGGCAAACACCGAACCCGAACTTTTATGGAAATGTTCAGGTTCGGGTCCGTGTCCTGAATACCCCAAAATTCGGTACGCACCCGAACTATACAGTTCGGGTTCGCTCAACCCCCATACAATACTATTAATAAATCTCCCCCATTGTGTTTCAGTGATGCTGTACATATCACCATGGTGACTAGAGTTCTATGGGCCCCAGGGCAAACTTTGAATTGGGCCCCCCTCCCCCGGGCCTGACCCCAAATAGTGTCCACAAATAAGAACTGCCCCGATAGATGCCCCCAATAATGTGCCAGTAAGAACTGCCCCCATAGATTCCCCCCAATAATGTGCCAGTAAGAAGCGCCCCCATAGATGCCCCCCAATAATGTGCCAATAAGAAATGCCCCCATAGATTCCCCCAATATTGTGCCAATAAGAGGTCCCCCCATAGATGCCCCAATCATGTGCCAGTAACAAGTGCCTCTCCATGCCCCCCTAAATCATGTGCCAGTAAAAAGTGCCTCTCCATGCCCTACCATGTGCCAGTAGCAAGTGCCTCTCCATGCCCCCCATGTGCTAGTAACAAGTGCCTCTCCATGGCCCCCTCATCATGTGCCAGTAAGTGCCTATCCATGCCCCCCCCCGCCATCATTTGCCAGTAACAAGTATAGTCCTGTATAAAAAAAATAAACACTTAAACTTACCTCCATGGCATCAATGTGATGTAGGCCTCGTCCGGCCTGTGTCCAGCGCTGTACGGCTCAGGCGGCGTGATGACATCATTGCGCCGCCTACACTGGCCTCTGATAGGCTGTGGGCCTTGTGTCGGAAGCCTATCAGAGGAACAGGGAAGGGAGATGCCTCCCTCTCTTGCCCGGCCACAGCACAGCGGTCTGTATCGCTGTCCTGAGGACGGTGATACAGATGACTATGGAAACTAACACTTCCACAATGGAAGCACTCAGCTCCCTGTGCACTGCCGCTGCCGCCCAGACATTTGGACGCTGTGCTGGGACAGGAAAGTGGAAGTGGTTGCTGATAGTGCTTGCAAAGGTCCAGGTGCAGGGCGGGAGGCATCCAGGCCTGCTCCTTCGACAGTGGATTGGCCAACAGCACGTAACACCGTCTATTTAAAAAGTACACTGTATGTCACAGAAACATTTATTAAACGCACGTGTTACACTGGAAATATCCTGCAGATAATGTCAATGCTGTCACCAAAATTACAGGGAATGTCACAGATATTTGGGATGAGGAAACAATATATTGGAGAGGTACCACAAGTCCCTGTTTGCAGCTAGAGTTGAGCGAACCCAAACTGTATAGTTCAGGTTCGTACCGAATTTTGGGGTGTTCTGGACACGGACCCGAACATTTTCAAAAAAGTTTGGGTTCGGGTCCGTTGTTCGGCGATTTCTTCCTGCTTTCTGAAGGGCTGCACAGCAGCCAATCAGCAAGTGTTTTACTTCTTGCCCTAAGAAGCCATCACAGCCATGCCTACTAATGGCATGTGGTGCTACAGAGCACTTGTGTATACAATGCACTAAACCGTATATATTCCATTTCAGCTATCAAATAGTGCATCAGTGTATTTTAGTTAAAAATCCACCAAGCCGATTTTACACCACCAAAATATATATTTGACATTTTTGCGGTGAAATAAAGAATCCGTGTAATTTTGGGGGAAAAAACGTATTCCTTGTCCACAAGACAGTTCTCCATACACCGTCCAACGACATTTTATATTTCTGCAGGGAAATAGTGCTTCTTTGTTTTTTTTATAAAAAAAAAACATTATTCAAGGTCCACCAAACAGTCTGAAATACCCATTGCAACCTCCTATTTTACATTGCTGCTGTGAAATACAGCATAAATGTATTTTTTTTTTACAAAAAAGTGGAAATCATGATCCACAAAGCATTTTGAAATGCACCGCCTAAATACCGATTTCACATTACAGCTGAGAAATAGTGCATTATTCTTTTTTTGTGTGAAAAAAGCAAAATTCCCACTTCACAAAGCAGTTGTACATACACGGTATAAATACCTGCATTTAATTTACAGCAGTGAAAAACTACATTTGTGAATTTTGTTGACAAAAGCCGTGACATAGGCCATTTGTCTAGTCTGGGCTCTGTGGTGCCACAGAGCACTTTTGTATACTATGCACTAAACTGTATATTCAATTTCAGTTATCAAATAGTGCATCAGTGTATTTTGGTATTTGGTCATCCTGATCCACAAAGCCCATTTTACACCGCCAAAATATATATTTGACATTTCTACTGTGAAATAGAGAATCCGTGTAATTGTGGGGGGAAAAAAAACGTATTCCTTGTCCACAAAACAGTTCTCCATACACCGTCCAACGACATATTTTATATTTCTGCAGGTAAATAGTGCTTCTTTGTTTTTTATAGAAAAAAAACCTTATTCAAGGTCCACCAAACAGTAATACATCTTTATTAAACATATAATTTATACATAAAAACATCACAAAGTATCTTAAAACAAGTTAGGTGGTGCAAGCTACATACCGGGCCATGTAATGCCCAAAAGAGGAGTGACAGTTTATATATATATATATATATATATATATATATATATATATAATGAATGTCAAGAGGTTAAACTACCAGGAGCAGCAACTACCAATAAAGTGCACAGTGCATCATAAGGTATAGATCCATCTCATCGCATAGAAGACCCCACATATACTCCTGGTATATAACGTATTTACGCGCGTTTAATATTAATGCTTACTTCTGGGGAACGCTAGCAGTATAGTGAGCTCCTTCTCTCTTTATATCCTACCTAATCCTGGGTAATAGATGCACCGCTAATCACTCCTCCCCAACAACCAGTCTCTTGTCATGCTTACACCATTCTTGACGCCGGAAGAGTCCCACAATGATCGCGTCATTACGCACCGTTCACATTCTTAATGGTCGCGTAATTGCGCATGATTCGCGTCATTACGTCATTTTCACGTGACAAGGACCTCCACATCATCCGATCAGGCGGAGCCCACGATCACGTGATCATGAGTCTCTGTCACATAAGCAGGAATGGTGTATACATTGGGCGGTAATATCGATCATACTGTGCGAACATGTGTCCGCACAGCCATGCGACGACATATGCGCATCACAAGGCGGGGAGGAAAACATACATGTTCGCAACAGAACCATCCTGCACGTCATAACAACAGTGTACCCTGAACCATGATGGCATGCATATTATTCCTCGCCCTAATTACCAATCAAACCATAGTAAGTACATGATTATGCATAAATAAGGTAAAAAAAAAAAAAATTTATTAATTAACAAATTCATCATGAAAAAGAATAATTAAATACATACTGTGCAAAAGGTGCCAAATCAAGTGATAAAGTGCCAGTGATACAGGCGTGAAACAATGTGACATAAATAATCCACATGCTGCAATCATTTGATGTATACCATAAGTGTGGGATTGTGTAATGTATCCCATGCATAATTCCAATTACATGATTACATAGTTGTACAATTAGAATTATTCTAAATGTATCATATAGACATAAGAAAAAACAGTAATGAAAAACAAAAAATGAGTAAAATAGTGAGTAAGTAGGTGTCCGTCCCAAATAGATCATCAAAGTAAGTGCACTGTTGAAAAGATATTCACTCTCGTCACATAGGTTATGACCCAGGATGGTGTGGTCTATGGAGAAAATGGGGGGGGGGGGGGAGGGAAGACAAAGCAATGAGCAATCTCACAAAGTACATATTCCTTAAAATTACAAACAAACGAATGTCGATTAAAACAAGAGCCACATATCCTGTACGGTGTCCATATTAGGACATCGTCAAACATCATCCACAACTCCATCCTCCGTCAGGCAAAACTCCCTTCTCCCTCATCAACTACTGCCTCCTCCCTCAGACCTTAGCCAAAATGCCCTCCTCCCTCATCCAAAACTCCATCAGAAGTCAGACAAAACTCCCTCAGACCTCAGCCAAAAAATCCGTCAGACCTCAGCCAAAACTGCCTCCTCCCTCAGACAAACCTCCCTCATCCAAAACTGCCTCCTCCCTCAGACCTCATCCAAAACGCCCTCCTCCCTCATCCAAAACGCCCTCCTCCCTCATCCAAAACTCCATCAGATGTCAGACTAAACTCCCTTCTCCCTCAGACAAACTACCCTCATCCAAAACGGCCTCCTCCCTCAGACCTCAGCCAAAACGCCCTCCTCCCTCATCCAAAACTCCCTCAGAAGTCAGTCAAAATTCCCTCCTCCCTAACTCAAAAGTATGCAATACACAAACTCTACGCCTGAAGAAGCTGCTAGCTGCTGGAAAGGCAAAGGACCTGTGATGATGTCATGACCATGTGATGAGTCCTTTGTGTGGGAGGGGTCAGATTTCACAGCGGCTGTGTACAGAACTGTAGTCATCAAATAGAGCTGTGTATTAGAGATGTGTGTATCCTATCTCTATTACGCAGTATACAGCCCTGCTACATGCAGGATACACATATATCTCTATTACACAGTATACAGCTCTGCTACATGCAGGATACGCACATATGTCTATTACACAGTACACACATCTCTAATACACAGCTCTACTTGATGACTACAGTTCTGTACACAGCCGCTGTGAAATCGGACCCCTCCCACACACGACTCATCACATGGTCATGACATCATCACAGGTCCTTTGCCTTTCCAGCAAGGAGTTTGAGTTTAGAGTTTGTGTATTGCATACTTTTGAGTTAGGGAGGAGGGAATTTTGACTGACTTCTGAGGGAGAAGGGAGTTTTGTCTGACATCTGATGGAGTTTTGGATGAGGGAGGAGGCAGTTTTGGATGAGGGAGGTTTGTCTGAGGGAGGAGGCAGTTTTAGCTGAGGTCTGACGGAATTTTTGGCTGCGGTCTGAGGGAGTTTTGTCTGACATCTGATGGAGTTTTGGATGAGGGAGGAGGGCGTTTTGGCTGAGGTCTGAGGGAGGAGGCAGTTTTGGATGAGTTAGGTTTGTCTGAGGGAGGAGGCAGTTTTAGCTGAGGTCTGATGGAATTTTTGTCTGAGGTCTGAGGGAGTTTTGTCTGACATCTGATGGAGTTTTGGATGAGGAAGAAGGGCGTTTTGGCTGGGGTCTGAGGGAGGAGGCAGTTTTGGATGAGAGAGGAGGGCATTTTGGCTGATGTCTGAGGCAGGAGGCAGTTTTGTATGAGGAAGAAAAGTTTTGCCTGAGGGAAGAGGACTGATGGAGTTTGGGCTGACGAAGGAGGGTGTTTTGCCTGACGGAGGATGGAGTTGTGGATGATGTCTGACGATGTCCTAATATGGACACCATAATCCTGTATGTGCTTTAAACCAGAGCAAAAGAGTCGTCAAGCCAGACATGGATTGAGCCTCCCATGAAGCAAGTATCATATCAGTTAGATAAAGGAGGCAAAACACAGTCCTTCATTCAGTCCCTGAGGGACCACAGTGTTCAGTGTAAATATCCATCGTTCCTCTAGTTGTGCCAAGAGGCGTTTCCAATCTCCTCCCCTTAGGCCAAAATGTACCCTGTCTTATCCTCTTTTTCATTTCTCTGGTGGTCAGGCCTACATACAATAATCCGCAGGGGCAATTCGCAAGATAAATCACCCCCACCGTATTGCATGTAAATGTTTGGGCAATTTGATATAGTCTATTGCCCGAGGAATTGGTAAAGGTTGTTGTTTGCAGTACATTGGGACATGCCACACAGCCTCCACAGGGACAACTACCCCATTTTGGCCCCTTGGACCCAAAGGCCTGTTCAGGTGTAGTGCCCACATAATGGCTTCTAGTCAGCAGTTCTTTTAAATTCTTGTTCTTCCTAAATGTTATTTGGGCTTGCTTGGGTAAGTGGTCCCGGAGGGCTGCGTCAGTATGTAATACGTTCCAATACTTATTGAGGGCATCCCTAATCCTCTGGTGCCCATGGGAAAAGGTGGTGACAAACCGTACCTCGTCCCTCACATCTTTTTGAGGGTGTTTGTTGACATCATATATTAATTTGTTACGTTCTGCTCTTTTGGCCCGCCAGAGGCCCCGCCTTATGGATTGTTCATCATACCCCCTACTTCTAAATCTATGTCTAAGGAACAAATTAGCATATGAGAGCGCACCAGACGCCCCCATAGCTGTCCCCTGGAGCTGTAGGTAGAAGGTCTCCTTAAAGGTTTAAAAAATTATGGTGGAGAACAAACTCCAATAATTCCAATATAAGGTCACCAAACACACCTTTCCACTGTGAGGTGGAGATAAAATACCGCACTGCCTCCAGTCCATCATGGTGGCGGATAGATGTGTACAGCGACTCGACGTCGCAAGTGACCAATGTCATATTGTCATCTAGATGGATACCATCAATTTTCTTCAGGACGTCACCTGTGTCCCTAAGAAGATTTTGAACCAGAGCTTAAAATATAATCTATGAGATTGCATACAGGCACACACATACTGTTAACACCTGAGACGATAGGTCTTCCCGGGGGTACTTTTGTTCTTATGCACCTTAGGCAAAAGGTAGGTATAATGGGATTCTTTTCAATCAAACATGTCGACTCCTTCACTGTGATGATACTGGATTCTACCGCACTCTGTAAAATGGATTGCAGGAGTGTTTGGTATGATGTCAATGGATTAAATGTGAGTCGTTTGTAACACTCACTGTTGCGTAGCTGTCCAAACGCTTCCCTCTCATACATGGTTGCAGGCCAGATGACCACATTGCCACTCAGCTGTTCCAGGGCCTGACGTTGTTGGTATGTCAGGTTATCCTGTTGAATTTTTCAGGGGATCCTCCTTAATTCCTCAGTCATGAATCTCACAAACATATCAATGTTGGAGAAGGTAGATAGAGGGGGGAAATGTTTGGACTTGGAGTAAATGTGGCGGTAACTTAATGTTCGCCTTCCCTTGTTCGTCCAATGGTCCCTCTAAAATAGAAAGGGCCTCTAGTTCCTCAGGTGTATTAAATGATGGATCAGTTTGCTTGTGATAGAATTTCTTAAAGGGAGTCTTTCACCCCAAAAACCAATTTTTCAACACTCACATCTTTCTCTGCAAAATTGCCCCCAGATTAAAAAGCTTCTTACCCTATTGCTGTACCTCCTACAGATCTTCAGAAAATCAGTTTAATTGCAGATGTCAATGACAGTTGAAGGTGCCCAGGGGCGGCATCATAACGGCAGGTGCCCAGGCCGCACGCTCATCTTCATAACTTCAACTGTGATTGACATCTGCAATTAAAGTGATTTTCTGAAGATCGGTAGGAGGTAGAGCAATAGGGTAAGAAGCTTTTTAATGTCGGGGCATTTTTGCAGAGAAAGATGTGAGTGTTGAAAAATGGGTTTTTGAGGTGAAAGGCTCCCTTTAAACATCAGGCGAACAGATGGACATCCTTTATGGCTGCAAATAAATCAAAGTTAGGTTCAGGGACAAATGTAAGGCCCAGGCCATGTTCAAGGTTGGTGGTGATTTTAATCCAGAGCAAAAGACCGCCCGTGACTTGAAGATTGCGCTTAAAAACCTATTGCATAGACGCACGCGTGTGTGGTGGAACCGAGGGGCCCAATACCGAGAGGATTACGTATACGGATATTCCCATATATGCTTCATCCAGATCCCCAGCAACATCATGCGTGCAATTGTTCTCTATTACGAGTAAGGGGGATCGACAGGGTACATTTTGGCCTAAGGGGAGGAGATTAGAAACGCCTCTTGGCACAACTAGAGGCACAATGGATATTTAAACTGAACACTGTGGTCCCCCAGGGACTGAATGAAGGACTGAGTTTTGCCTCCATTATCTAACTGATATGATACTTGCTTCATGGGAGGCTCAATCCATGTCTGGCTTGACGACTCTTTTGCTCTGGTTTAAAGCACATACAGGATATGTGGCTCTTGTTTTAAATCGACATTCGTTTGTTTGTAATTTTAAGGAATATGTACTCTGTGAGATTGCTCATTGCTTTGTCTCCCCCTCCCTCCCCTTTTCTCCATAGACCACACCATCCTGGGTCATAACCTATGTAACGAGAGTGAATATCTTTTCAACAGTGCACTCACTTTGATGATCTATTTGGGACAGACATCTACTTACTCACTATTTTATTCATTATTTTTTGTTTTTCATTACTGTTTTTTCTTATGTTTATATGATATATTTATAATAATAATTGTACAACTATGTAATCATGTAATTGGAATTATGCACGGGATACATTACACGATCCCACACTTATGGTATACATCAAATGGTTGCAGCATGTGGATTATTTTTATGTCACATTTTTTCACGCGTGTATCACTGGCACTTTATCACTTGATTTGCCACCTTTTGTATGTATTTAATTCTTTTTCATGATCGATTTATTAATTAAAATTTTATTTTTTTAACTTTATTTATGCATAATCATGTACTTACTATGGTTTGATTGGTAATTAGGGCAAGGAATATTATGCATGCTATCATGGTTCAGGGTACACTGTTGTTAATATGACATATAGGATGGTTCTGTTGCGAACAAGGCGGGGAGCCTTGTGATGCACATACGTCATCGCATGGCTGGGCGGACACATGTTCGCACAGTATGATCGATATTACAGCCCAATATATACACCATTCCTGCTTATGTGACATAGACTCGCGATCACGTGATCGTGGGCTCCGCCTGATCAGATGATGCGGAAGTCCTTGTCAGGTGAAAATGACGTAATGACGCGAATCATGTGCAATGACGCGACTCACGCCACCATTGAAAATGTGAACGGCGCGTGATGACGCGATCATTGTGGGACTCTTCCGGCGTTAAGGGTGGTGTAAGCATGACAAGAGACTGGTTGTTGGGGGAGGAGTGATTAGTGATCCCTCAGGTGCATCCAATACCCAGGAATAGGTAGGATATAAAGAGACAAGGAGCTCACTATACTGCTAGCGTATATGTTGGGTCTTTTATGCGATGGGATGGAGCTTATGATGCACTGTGCACTTTATTGGTAGTTGCTGCTATTGATCTGCCATTGACCAACCTTTACTGTTTGTTTACGCTGCTCCTGGTAGCTTAGCCTCTTATGACATTCAATATATATATATATATATAACTGTCACTCCTCTTTTGGGCATTACATGGCCCGGTATGTAGCTTGCACCACCTAACTTGTTTTAAGATACTTTGTGAGGTTTTTATGTATAAATTATATGTTGTGGGGAGTCGCTCTGGTAGACAGCGGTGCGGGTGCAGTTTAGAGGCAAAACAAGGAGTCCAGATTGTGCAACAAACAGTGTTTTATTCACACTTGCACACAAAATGAAAAACAGTCTCTTGGTGACAGTTCACACACAACGGAAATAACGTAGCCAAACAAAAACAGTCCAACACAGGTTCAGTCACCTGGGAGGTGTAGGTGCAGGTTCGCACCACGCTGTCGGCCCAGCCGCAGGAGAATCCAGCTTCAGGTAGCCAGGAACAAAATACCTCCTTGCTGAGCTCTTTCCTCCTGGACAGAGAACTCCCAGCCCTGTTAGCAGCTCCAGGATAATCACACTCCCCAGACACAGCTGCTGGCTGCGTTTTATATCCAGCCCAAAACATGGACTGGACCGTGGGGAGCAGCCACCCACCCTACTCTTTAGCTGCTCCCAGTAAGAGCCGGCCCGGATCGGCTTTGCAGCCATGCTATTTAACAAAGACAAACAGCACTAGCTGCTGCAGACAAAAACCCGGCTCTCACCTCACCGAGGCCAGCAACCTCGGTGACACGTACCTGCCATCACATATGACACCTTGCACCTTACCACAATGTTTAATAAAGATGTGTTATTGATAAATCCGGATTGCCTGTATTTGGAGTTCATTACGATATTGGGACCGTGTACGGTGATTGTTTTATGTCCCATCCTATTTTGGATACTTACTGTGAAATACTGTCAATTGTTTGACAAAAAGTTGTAATCCTGATCCACAGAGTATCGTGAAATACACCGCTTAAATACCGATTTCATATTACAGCTGAGAAATAGTGCATTATTCTTTTTTTGTGGGAAAAAAAAGCAATATTCTTGCTTCACAAAGCAGTTGTACATACACGGTATTAATATCTAATTTAAATTTACAGTAGTAAACAACTGCATTTTGGGGTTTTATTGATAATAGCTGTGTTTTAGGTCGAAAAAACAGTTGGGCATCCGTTGTTTAAATAATTATTTACAATTTATAGCAGTTAAATACTGCATTTGTGAATTTTGGTGACCAAATCCATGTTCTGGGTCCCCAAATCTGGTGTTCATACATAGTATAAATATCTACTGTTAATGTACAGCTAACTAGGGATGAGCGAACCCGAACTGTATAGTTCGGGTTCGTACCAAATTTTTGGGTGTTTGGAACAAGGACCCGTACCCGAACAATTTTAAAAAAGTTCGGGTTCGGCAATTTCTTCCCGCTTTCTGAAGGGCTGCACAGCAGCCAATCAGCTAGCATTTTACTTCTTTCCCTAAGAAGCCATCACAGCCAAGCCTACTAATGGCATGGCTGTGATTGGCCAAGTGCAGCATGTGACCCAGCCTCTATTTAAGCTGGAGTCACGTAGCGCCGCACGTCACTCTGCTCTGATTAGTGTAGGGATAGGATGCAGCTGCTGTGAGGGCGAGTTTAGGCAGGGAAAACTCAGCAAAAACATCTAATAAAATGATCGATCTACAGCAGTGAATCATTCAACTTCTGCTAGTTAATTGCTCACTGGTTTTTAGGCTGCATAGAGCGTTTTTTTATCACTTTTTTCTGGGGTGATCGGAGGCCATTTTGTGTCTTGTGGTGCACCAGCACAAGCTGCCACCAAGTCCATCAATACTAGGTTTTTGTTTTGCTATATCCTGCATCAGGGGCTTGGCTGTGCTTATTGTAACTCAGGATAGAAATTTCTATATATTTTATTGAGGGGTTAAATTCAATTGCCAAAATAGCAATCCCCTAAATCTGGTGTTCTAGCTGTGGCTAGCCAAGTGTAATACTGTCTGCTGTCTGGCAAAGGATAGATTTTTTTCTGTGGTGAAATTCAATAGCCATAATAGCAATCCCCTAAATCTGGTTGGCTGGCCAAGTTTAATATTGTCCGGAAAAGGATATATTTTTTTCTGGGGTCAAATTCAATTGCCAAAATAGCAATACTGTAAATCAGTGGATTCAGCTGTGGCTGACCAAGTTTAATAGTGTCCGTCAAAGGATATATTTTCTGGGGTGAAATTTAATTGCCAAAATAGCAATACCGTAAATCTGTGGATTCAGCTGTGGCTGGCCAAGTTTAATAGTGTCCATCAAAGGATATATTTTGTTTTAGGGTGAAATTCAATTGCCAAAATAGCAATACCGTAAATCAGTGGTTTCAGCTGTGGCTGGCCAAGTTTAATAGTGTCTGGCAAAGGATATATTTTGTTCTGGGGTGAAATTCAATAGCCAAAATAGTCATCTGGTGTCCCAGCAGTGGCTGGCCAAGTTTAGTAGTGTCCGGCAAAGGATATATTTTTTTCTTGGGTGAAATTCAATTGCCAAAATAGCAATACCGTAAATCAAAGGTTTCAGCTGTGGCTAGCCAAGTTTAATAGTGTCAGGCAAAGGATATATTTTGTTCTGGGGTGAAAATCAATAGCCAAAATAGCAATCTTTTAAATCTGGTGTCCCAGCAGTGGCTGGCCAAGTTTAATAGTTTCCGGTAAAGGATAGATAATTTTCATGGGTGAAATTCAATAGCCCAGAATGCTTGCTGAATTGCTGAAATGCTGCCTCCTGCTAAGATGTTCCTGATCAGCAGGTTGTTGTGGCGTGATGACAAAGCTTTCCCACATTTCGCCAATGCTAACCCAGCCTTCTGAGGTGCTGATGGTGACTCAGCTGCCCGTGAGCTGGCTTGGGTGCCACCCTGCTGAGAACACTGTTCCTCCTCATCCTACTTATCCTCCTCATCCTCCAGAACTGTGCCCTGGCTGGACAATTGTGTTCCAGGCCAGGGACTATGTTGGTGCAGGAACCCACCCTTCGAGCCACTTGGATGTCACTGGCCTTAAGTTAAGGATAAGGCGTGTATATAGTTTTGTTTGTTTATATAGTAAATTTAGCTGCATTATAGTTATTTCAATATATTTTTAAGAAAATTTGTAAATAGTTTGTTAATGGTTGGAGTGAAAGGGGGGGTTGGGGGTGTTGTGTGTGTTTGATTAACTGAATTGATTTTCACTGTCTGGTGTTTAGGAATTTCTGCACCCCAAATTCAGCACATGTGGCAGGCAGGGGATGTGTCAAACCAGCTAGGCCCAGACCTGCTAGTATATTTCGCCCATTAGCGCACAACACCAGGCCAGGCTGGAGGCTCAGTGGCACTAACCAATGGTCGGTCTGTTGTTCCATGCCTACCCACAGCTCCTGCGCAGTACGGGGTTTGTCCCACAAACACACAAGTTTTAAAACAACCTGCTGTTGTTTCCCCCTGGCTGTGCTGCTGTGGGTGGTGAAGGTGTTACGCTGAGTGGATGAGGAGGAGGTAGAGAAGGAGGAAGCCGAGGAGGAGGAGGAGGAGGTAACAGGATACAAAGAGAAATGCCCAGCCAGCAATCCTCGGGGGCGGAAGGACATTACCTAAAATGCTATCCGCCTTTGGGCCAGCCACTACATTTACCCACTGTGTTGTTGGTTATGTGGACGTTGCCACAGATAGCGTTGCGCAGTGCACACTTGATTTTGTCCGCCACTTGGTTGTGCAGGGAAGGGATGGCTCGCCTGCAAAAGTAGCGGCGATTGGGATACACATACTGTGGCATAGCCACCACCATAAGGTTTTTAAAACTGTCCACCAGACAGAATGACAGCATTTCAAAGGACCAGGAAGTTTGAAAAAAGGTATTCAGAGCCATGGGTAGGGGGGTACTTCCTCTTTCTATTTCTTTTTCTCTCCAGTGTTTGGGAGATGGACGGCTGATCCTTCCATGGGATTTGGTGGAGATACTTGGTGACAATGACAAATCTTACAAGGACTTTTTAAAGAACCAAATGCAACTAAATTGACAATTGTTTTTGTTTGTTGTAATACAGTATTACATGTTTTTTTTGTGATTTCTTCATGGACACAATTATTCAACCCATTAAAGACTACCACTCTTGGGGTCTCCAAATTGTCCACATGGCCAGAGCTTGCCCTTTATTCCTTGGAGGTGCTGGCCTGCCCTGCGGCCAGTGTATTGTCTGAACGTGTATTTAGCATGGCAGGGGGCGTCATTACAGGCAAACGCAGCCGCCTGTCCACAGTCAACGTGGACAAGCTCACGTTCTTTAAAATGAACCAGGCATGGCTCCCACAGGACTTGTCCATACTTTGTGCAGAATAGACATTTATAACTGCCTTGCTCTCAACCATACATTCTTGTACTCCAGGGCACTTCTTTATTGAATCCTCTTTTTTTAATTGTACCATTATTTTGGGGGCAACCCCAAGTTTAATAAACCTCTCCTCTGTCTGGGTGTCAGGGGCCTATATTTCATTTAATCGCCTCCTGCATTGGTGGGAGACATTAACCTCTTTTTGCTGTCACATGACCTCTCCTCTGTCTGGGTGTCAGGGCCTACATAAATTATAATTGCCTGTTCTATTGCAGGTTGAACTGAGGCCTGAGTTGCTGTCATGGGACCGCTCACCTCTGTATGGGTGTTAGGGCCTACATAAATGATAATGGCCTGTTCCATTGCAGTTTGACCTGAGGCCTGTGTTGTTGTTACGGGACCGCTCTCCTCTTTAGGGGAACCATGGGCCTGAATAAATGATTGTGGCCTGTGGCACTGCTGGGTGAAATCAATACTGTTTTGGCATGATTTGAACTCTATTTGTGGGTGCCAGGGGCCTGAGTCTGTGCATGAGGCCTGTGACACTGCAGGCAGGTATGAATCCTTTTTGGCTTTAATGACAACTTCTCCAACTCCCATGTATGGTTGTCTTGGGCTTGAGTCTGTGAATGAGGCCTGTGGCAGTGCATGCAGACATGAATCCTGTATGGCTGTGAGGAGAACTTTAACTCCCATAGCATTCCACCTGACGCCACCCCAACCTCCTATTCTACCTCCTACTCCAAGTTGCCAATTAATATTAGTTAATTTTATTTATTTTATTTTAAGTAATTTCCCTATCCACATTATATTTGCAGGGGTTTTATCTACATTGTGCTGCCTTTTGCAGCCCTCTAGCCCTTTCCAGGGCTATTTTACAGCCATTTTAGTGCCCAAAAGTTCGGGTCTCCTTTGACTTCAAAGGGTTTCGGGTCTGGGGTCAAGTTTGGGTCAAGTTCGGATCCCGAACCCAAACATTTTTGTGAAGTTCGGCCGAACTTCTCAAACCCGAACATCCAAGTGTCTGCTCAACTCTAGTGTTAAAGTTAAAAAACTTTGAAAAAGTAGACATATTGGGTATCACCACATCTGTAGCAACCAGCTCTAAAAAAAAATATCATATTACTTAACCCCTGAGGTGAACACCGTAAAAAAAAAAAAACTGTGCCAAAAAAGCCATTTTTTATCACCTTACAAAATTGCAACAGCAAGCAATCAAAAAGGTGTATGCCCCCCAAAATAGTACCAATAAAACCATCACCTCATTCCGCAAAAACTGAGACCGTACCTAAGACAATCGGTCAAAAAATAAAAAAAAAGCTATGACTCTCAGACAATGGAGACACTAAAATATGATTTTTTTTTTTTGCTTCAAACTGCTATTATTGTGTTAAAGTGAAATAAAAAAAAAAAAATACATATTAGGTATTGCCGTGTCGGTAACGACCGGTTTTATAAATATACATGATCCACCCTGTCCGATAAACACCATAAAAAATAAAATAAAAAAACTCTGTAAAAAAAAGGCCATTTTTGTCACCTTACATCACAAAAAGTGTTAACACCAAGCGATCAAAAAGGCTTATGTTCCACAAAATGGTACCAATAAAACCATCATATCATCCCACAAAAAATGAGCCCCTACATAAGAAAATCGCTTAAAAAAAACAGCTCTTAGAACGCGGAGACACTAAAACATCTTATTTTACAGGGATCATACTGTAGATAGGGTCAGTAAAGTAAAAGCATCAGTGGGAAAGCAGCCCAGGTTACAATAGCAGACTATTAAAACAAATGCTTACTGATTTCATGTAATGCAGGGCTTGTCTCAGGTTAGCTGTATGTGAGAGGAAACCCACTGCTCTTGGGAAGTGGAGGAGGTTGTCTGCATTCTGATTGGTCCTGCTTGTGTGCTAGTGTATGTGAGGAGAGCAAGGGCTTATGGGAAGTGAGGGAAATACAGGATGGCCTCAAAAAAGGGCAAACATCACCACAGGAAGTGCAGCAGATGCCATTTTAGGAAGAAGCTGAAATACAGGCACAGAAAAATATGGTTAAGGACTGAATACAGAATCAGAAAGGTAAAATTAGCTGAAAAATGTAGCTTCATTAATAACTTCCCTTTATCATCACATATGTTAGGAATTTCATTTTTGGTAGTGAAATGGCAGTTACACTCCAAAAGTACTTTTGGTCTCTGAAAAGTTTTTCTAATAAAAATCATGGCTATGGCATTACAGTGCGTGCCAGCACATGCGGTACTCAGCCAAATACCGCAATGTGCCGAGCATAGCGATGCTTGAGCCGAACTGGTGTTCGGCCGAGCATGCTCGCTCAACACTACTAACCAGTTAAACTCAGGAATGCTCCGACTTTTTTGTTTAAAGACCTTGGCAAGGTCTGAATGGCTTCAACTTTGTTTATTTGAGGTTTTATAACACCTCGCCCAATCGTGTGCCCTAGGTACTTTGCATCTTCCTGCCTAATGGCACTTTTTTTTGGATTACTGGTCAAACCTGCTTCTCTAAAAGAATTCAGGTCGGCTTGCACCCTGGGTAGATGACTTTCCCAATCCAGGCAATAGATTATCACATTGTCTAAATAGGCAGCTGCGTATTTACGATGTGGTCTTAAAATTTTGTCCATCATCCTCTGGAATGTGGCTAGGGCTCCAGCAAACCAAAGGGAAAGACTACATATTGAAAATGGCAATTAGGGACACTGAAAGATGTTTTTTGTTTGTCCTCCTCAGTCAACGGTACTTGCCAGTAACCTTTTGTTAGGTCTAATGTGGTAAAAAACCTGACATTACCAAGCCTATCAATTAGCTCATCCACTCGATGCATTGGATAAGCATCAAACTTTAAGACACCATTCAGTTTTCTGAAATCATTACAGAAACGTATGATGCCATCAGGTTTGGGAATCAAGACTATAGGACTAGACCAGTCACTATGGGACTCCTCTATAACAAACCATTCGAAAACGTGGTGTGGTGTTTAACAAGCAGGATATGCTCAACCCATATGCAGTTGTGCATGTATCTAGGGGAGCACATCCTGCACTTGTAGTCCGTTGCTAGGGGCAATCAACAGCAAAAAATGCATACAATGGAAGATGCCAGCAACGGACTACAAGTACCACAATAACCATCCTACATACAATAGCGATAATGTGGATGTGGAGAACAATCAAAAACATAAACATAGCAAAAGCAGGTGCACTCTGCGGCAATACTAAACCCTCACACTGATAAAATTGAGGGGTTAGTTCGACATATCCTACTAGGAGGACATGTCTTAACCACTTCCCGACCGCCTAACGCACAACTGCGTTCTCGCGGCGGTCGGGCTGTTCTGGGGCGCCGCATATGTGCGTCATCTCGCGAGACGCGAGATTTCGCACATTCGGCCGCGCATGCGCAAATCGCGCATTGCACAAGGCTTACATGAAGTGGGTCATCAGCCTGCCAGCCAATCGGCATCGCTGGCGGGCTGATGACTTTTAAAAAAACGAATCGCAAGCCATTTAACCCATCGTATTTGAAAATCTGATGGATTAAATGGCTTCTGTGCTCTCTCCTGGGTCCTTTTCGTCGGTTGGACCCAGGAGAGAGCACACCTCTACAGTGAGTACACCAAGCACCACACACTAGCCCCTGATCAGCCCCCCCATCACCCAAATTAACCCCTTGATTACCCCTCTCAGCACCTGTCAATCATCTAGTGAAAGGGAAAAAAGTGATCAAACTGTCACTTTTTTTTTTCACTAGGATTGACTGTTAGGTTTAGCTTAGTTTAGGCCCCTTTGGTAGGTAGTTAGCGTTAGCGCCAAGCCCACCGCACCGCAGTCACTGGTTCGCTGATTAGCGTAGCGCTAATCAGCGTTTGTACTTTTATAGTATCTGTAAGTGATCAGAACTGATCACGGTCAGATCTATAATAGTACTAGTGTTACTTTAGATCCAAATTGTAAATTTAAACATAACAAGAAATAAGCTACAGTTGTAATTAAACAATTAAGCTTTATTCAATTCATTAATCACTTGGCATCACACAAAAAGTTAAAATGTTTAAAAATTATGGTAGATGGTGTCAAACATATTACATTTACAGTAAGAGTACAAGTATTTACACCAGTATCTTTACAGATTATTACATCTAATATTGTAAATTTGTACTCATACATTGATTTCACACCAAACAGCTATTATATATATATATATATATATATATATACATACTCATGCTATAATGTATATTGTAGTTAATTGCTCTCACAATGGGACGCTCCTATACAAAGTACATCAAAAATAAAGTGCAAGTGCATACAAGTAAGGCTAATTCTGCGCCAACACTATGAGAGCAAACACCACATCTCAATATTGCATACAATAAACTGAAGGTTTCCAGTAATTCAAAATGTAATACAAAGATACTAACCAAAGTGTAAAGTTACACTGACACCACCGTCACCAAACCCCCGACGCGCGTTTCGCCAGCACTGCCGTACAACATGGTGAAATAGCGAGCACCAGAAGGGCAGTTTAAGCTGGTACGGTGGCACGTGCAGTAGTTTCCCCGTCGCAGCCACCGTGCAGAGCCCCTAGAATCCCTGAGGTGCTGGCAAACCCTGATTGGCTGTCCCCATCTTCAGCCGCACCATTAGTTCCCCCTTTCACCGCCCAGTCAGGAGTTCGGGTGGAAACAGCTCAGATCGGATCGGCGCTGGGTTTTTTTGAGCTGTTTTTCACTGCGGAGCTCTCTGACTTAGTCGTGGCAGAAACAAATCGGTATGCCACTCAATTTATCGCCGACAACCCGGGAAGCTCCTATGCCCAGTCTTTCCGGTGGAAACCAGTCCAAGTTTCCGAATTTAGAACTTTTCTGGGCCTTCTCCTCAACATGGGCATTACAAAAAAGCATGAATTGCGGTCATATTGGTCCACAAACCCAATTCATCACATGCCCATGTACTCTGCTGCCATGTCCAGGACACGTTTTGAGACCATCCTGCGTTTCCTGCACTTTAGTGACAACAGCACCTCCCGTCCCAGAGGCCACCCAGCTTTTGACCGGCTCCATAAAATTCGGCCCCTCATAGACCATTTCAACCAGAAATTTGCAGATTTGTATACCCCTGCACAAAACATCTGCGTAGACGAGTCCCTTGTACATTTTACCGGGCGCCTTGGCTTCAAACAGTACATCCCAAGCAAGCGCGCCTGGTATGGGGTCAAATTGTATAAGCTCTGTGAAAGGGCCACAGGCTATACGCACAAATTTCGGATCTATGAGGGAAAAGATCAGACCCTGGAGCCGGTCGGTTGCCCTGACTACCTGGGGAGCAGTGGGAAGATAGTCTGGGACTTGGTGTCACCCTTATTCGGGTACCATCTTTATGTGGACAACTTTTACACAAGTGTGGCCCTCTTCAAGCATTTATTCCTAGAACAGATTGGCTGCTGTGGCACTGTGCGACCTAGTCGCCGGGGCTTCCCCCAACGGCTCATTACCACCAGACTTGCAAGGGGGGAGAGGGCTGCATTGTGTAACGAAGAACTGCTCGCGGTGAAATGGAGAGACAAGCGTGACGTTTACATGCTCTCCTCCATTCACACAGACACGACAGTCCAAATTGAACGGGCAACCAGTGTCGTTGAAAAGCCCCTCTCAGTCCACGACTATAACCTCCACATGGGAGGGGTGGACTTCAACGACCAGATGTTGGCCCCTTATTTGCTTTCCCGATGAACCAGACGCTGGTATAAGAAGGTGTCTGTATATTTAATCCAATTGGCTGCCTATAATAGTTACGTTCTCTACAGTAAGGCTGGGAGAACGGGATCCTTCCTTAAATTCCAGGAAGAGATCATTTCGGAACTCCTGTATCCAGGAGGTTCCGTGGCCCCAACCACCAGTGTAGTTAGCCGTCTACACGAGCGACACTTCCCCAGTGTCTTTCCTGGTACCTCAACCCAACCGTCACCCCGAAAAAGATGTCGTGTCTGTGGCAGGAGTGGAATAAGGCGGGCGCGACACCCGTTATTTCTGTCCTGACCACCCTGCCCTATGCTTTGGAGAGTGTTTCCGGAAGTACCACACTCAGGTACACTTAGGGACATAGGGACAGCACATCACAGGTAGTTTTTTTCACTCAGGCTCAAGGGTCTCTCAGGATACTAGGTTTTGAGAGACCCTAACACATAGGGAACGGTGCTGGTGTGCTACAGCAGAAGTGTGAAACGGTAGAAACCTCTCCTTTAACTTGGGATAACGTGTATAGTGTACTTCACACCATCTCTGTGTGATTTACACTTTACACATTGTCCCATGGGAAAGGAGAGGTTTCTGCTAGGAAAATAAAGAGTGAAATGGTTAAAAAAAAAATCTTGAGTTAGTTCAGGTTTTTATGTTCATGTTTTGTAAAAGTTTTTTCAATGTTCCGGTTTTATAAAGTTTGTAACGTTCAAGTTTATGTGCCTGCTGCCTGTTTTTTCTTCTTTTTTTTTTTCCCCCTAACCACCCTTTATTTTCCAGGAAGACCAACGGAACAACCGACGAAAACGCCACAGCACTGATGTGAATTCTGAGAGAAGCATTGCGCTGCTGTCAGAAGACACGTGAAGTCTGTGTATGCGGCGCTGCAAGACGAGATTTCTCCTCTGCAGGACAGGTACGTTTGCCCAGGCATATGAGCTGAGGAGAGGTGTTGGCGTTCATATTCTTTGGCAAACACTTTGTATAAAAAAATCTGGCAAAGATGTCTTCCTCCACAACGATCGATTGATCGATGTGAATGGAGAAATCACGTTTGCCAGGACATAGGAGCTAAATGGGTATGGATGTTTGGGCGGAGCCCCTATGTCCTGGCAATCGCCAGGCCCCTCTTTTTTTTCTTGCATATTTTTTGGCAGAGATTTTTTCATCCACATCGATCGATGCGAATGAGGAAATCTGTGCTGTTCATTTTTTCTTTCAGCCCAGAGGCTGAACGGAAAAAAAAATCTCATTACCTGTATGCTCCATATAAGGAGAATAGCAGAAACTCCTAATGCTGGCCATACATGTAATGATTGCGGAGACCCTCAAATGCCATGGCAGTGGAAAAACCTCACATGTGACCCCATTTCGGAAAGAAGACACCCCAAGGTATTCGCTGAGGGGCATATTGAGTCCATGAAAGATTAAACTTTTTGTCCCAAGTTAGCGGAAAGGGAGACTCTGTGAGAAAAATTTAAAAAAAACAAATTCTGCTAACTTGTGGCAAAAAAAAAAAATCTTCTATGAACTCGCCATGCCCCTCACAGAATACCTTGGGGTGTCTTCTTTCTAAAATAGGGTCACATTTGGGGTATTTTTACTGCCCTGGCATTTTAGGGGCCCAGAAGCGTGAGTCACAGAAAAAAGATGCACCACATGGATAAGCAACTGACAACACTGGCTAATCCCTCACTCTGATGTTAAAAGCTGAAAGATTCGCCAATATTTCCAATCAAGAACATATCGGAGCCCCTTCAAGCACCACGTCACGGTATCTCAGCATGGCATGGGGTCCTACCACTAGACTACCTATGGTGTGTGAACAAGGTCTGAAAAGGTATTAAGCAGCCTACAGACCCCACCCACTCACCTGCATTGCAGGACCAACAATGCAATGGGGGACAAATGAGGCCGCAAGCTACACCTACAACAGACCATGTGACACCGGCTTCCAGGTGCAACAGAATGTTTACCAGCCATATCCAATGGCACATTCAATACATATAAAACAAGAATCACAGAAAAAAACGTGGCCTAAATGGGTGGGACTGCTTCAAACCCCAAACACTGTGACGTGTGGCCCAGAAGCGTGAGAAGAAAAAGGCGTAAAAATGCCATCCTGAAAGGTACTCATTGGATTTAGGGCCCCTTTGCGCATCTTGGCTGCAAAAAAGTGTCATTCATGTGGTATCGCCGTACTCAGGAGAAGTAGGGCAATGTGTTTTGGGGTGTATTTTTACATATACCCATGCTGGGTAAGAGAAATATCTCTGTAAATGGACAACTTTGTATAAAAAAAAAAAATGGAAAAAGTTGTCATTTACAGAGATATTTTTTACACCCAGTATGGGTATATGTAAAAATACACCCCAAAACATATTGCCCTACTTTTCCCGAGTACGGCGATACCACATGTGTGCCACTTTTTTGCAGCCAAGATGCGCAAAGGGACCCTAAATCCAATGAGTACCTTTAGGATTTCACAGGGCATTTTTACGCATTTGGATTCCAAACTACTTCTCTCGCTTTAGGGGCCCCTAAAATGCCAGGGCAGTAAAAATACCACACAAGTGACCCCATTTTAGAAAGAAGACACCCCAAGGTATTCTGTGAGAGGTATGGTGAGTTCATGTAAAAGTTTATTTTTTTGTCACAAGTTAGTGGAATATGAGACTTTGTAAAAAAAAAATAAAAAAATAAAAAAATAAAAAAATCCATTTCCGCTAACTTGTGCCAAAAATAAAAATTTCCATGAACTCACTATGCTCATCAGCGAATACCTTGGGGTGTCTACTTTCCGAAATGGGGTCACTTGTGTGGTATTTTTACTGCCCTGGCATTTTAGGGGCCCTAAACGTCAAAAGCAGTTTGGAATCCAAATGCGTAAAAGTGTCCTGTAAAATCCTAAAGGTACTCATTGGATTTAGGGCCCATTTGCGCATCTTGGATGCAAAAAAGTGGCACACATGGGGTATCGCCGTACTCAGGAGAAGTAGGGCAATGTGTTTTGGGGTGTATTTTTACATATATCCATGCAGGGTGTGAGAAATATCTCTGTAAATGACAACTTTTAAAAAAATGTTATACAAAGTTGTCATTTACAGAGATATTTTTCACACCCAGTAGGGGTATATGTAAAAATACACCCCAAAACACATTGCCCTACTTCTCCTGAGTACGGCATACCACATGTGTCGCACTTTTTGCAGCCAAGATGCGCAAATGGGCCCTAAATCCAATGAGTACCTTTAGGATTTTACAGGACATTTTCACGCATTTGGATTCCAAACTGCTTCTGACGCTTAGGGGCCCCTAAATGCCAGGGCAGTAAAATACCACACAAGTGACCCCATTTCGGAAAGAAGACACCCCAAGGTATTCTGTGAGGGGTATGGTGAGTTCATGTAAAATTTTATTTTTGGCACAAGTTAGTGGAATATGAGACTTTGTAAAAAAAAAAAATCCATTTCCGCTAACTTGTGACAAAAATAAAAATTTCCATGAACTCACTATGCCCCTCAGTGAATACCTTAGGGTGTCTACTTTCGGAAATGGGGTCATTTATGGGGTATTTCTACTGTCTGGGCATTGTAGTACCTCAGGAAACAGGACAGGTGCTCAGAAAGTCAAAGTGCGGAAATTCACTTTTTTGCACCATAGTTTGTAAAAGCTATAACTTTTACCCAAACCAATAAATATACACTTATTAGATTTTTTTTTTATCAAAGACATGTAGAACAATAAATTTAGAGAAATTTTTTTAGAGAAATGTAGTTTTATTTGATACAATTTTCCAACATAAAGTGAAAAATATCATTTTTTTGCAAAAATTTCATCAAAAAAAGTAAAAATGTCAGCAGGAAACAAATAGCACCAAATGAAAGCTCTATTAGTGAGAAGAAAAGGAGGTAAAATTCATTTGGGTGGTAAGTTGTATGGCCGAGCAATAAACGGGTAAAGTAGTGTAGTGCAGAATTGTAAAAAGTGGCCTGGTCATTAAGGGTGTTTAAGCTAGGGGGGCAGAAGTGGTTAAGCTCGGACACCACGGCAAGGTCCCTCAAGTAGCCCGAGGCCCTACCACTCAACCTACCTGTGCCATATGGGCGATACCAGGAGCCGTTGGGCATTACGGGAGCGTAAGGCCTAACTCACAGACAGCTCACCAGTGACCTCCAGCATGTAACCATGCTTGTAGTAAAGGGTCTGAAACCGCGCTGCTTCTAAATCCGTCGTACGAAGCACAGGTGAAAATATAAAGGGTATTAGCCTTTGTCCTCCTCTCTCAAAGGGTTCGATCCTCCTCAGACCGTCTCCTCTGTAAGATTAAACGACCGGCATATAGTGAAGTACCCTCTTAATAGTTGGTAAAAAATGGTTTTATTTTACTCACAAACACAGGTGGTTTTCAGGCATATCACAAAGATAAAATACATCAGGTTCCTGCCCGACCCGGGTTTCGCTCTCTGGCTTCCTCAGGGGCGATCACTGCGCATGTCCATAGCATGGCCCTTTAAATAGCCCAGTTTCCTGTTCCCGAACTCTGGGAGTCATTACCCAATCAGCATATATTAAACATTACTCATATAAAAATACAAACTTAACCAGGGGACTGGTTTCTCATCGCTAAAATCATATTTAACCACCATACATCCAAAGTATCCCACCAGATTAGTTACATAGTAAAACCTTTAGTTTAACAGTTTGTGCATCCGCTCTCACGTCACCGCAATCCTATAACATACATAGGTCTCCTTAATACATTTAAGTATTCTCTTCCTCCGGACAGTACCAATATCCTACTCATATCTTTCACTTATATATCCATCATACCACATTATTACAGTTCTTCTTAAACTCATGCATCACACGTAACTCATAACCCCTCCATTCATTTTCACTACTGGTCACGTCATCTCGATGTTCTTGAAACCCGCCTCCTTCCCATTCATAAACTTGGTGTCACATGATTCAAGTATCCAATCACCATCATATAGTTCAAAAGGTCCTCAACACAGGATAAAACTCATCCCGGAGATCTTACAAACCCGCCTCTTCCCCATTCATCAGATTGGTGTCACATGATCCAAATGTCCAATCACCATCGCGTTTTTCAAAGGTCCTCGACACAAGGTAAGACTTCATAAATACTTACACAAAGGTAGTACAATGTATCTACATTAAATCAAACAAGGTTTCAGATCGAATTCTATATTCAAGCCGCTGGGTTGCAGCGTCCCTAATTGGTAGATCCATTGTACTTCCTTTCGATTTATCCGCGCCAGCGAGTCACCTCCTCGCCAGTGTGGTTTAACCACTTCTACGCCAGCAAACCTCAAGCCCCGTGGATTCTTACTATGCATCAGCTTGAAGTGAGCCGACACACTATGGCTCATCAGTCCCTTCTTGATATTCCCTATATGTTCCTGAATCCTCACCTTCAACTTTCTCACTGTCCTGCCAACATATTGGAGTCCACACGGGCACTCCAACACGTATATAACACCCTCATTTTCACAGGAACAGTTTCCTTTATTCGAACTCTCCTCCGTTCTTCTTAGAAACAATGCAATCAAGTGTTCTCATTCTCTCTTTTGTGTTGCGATTTTTACAACCGGTGCAGAATCCACACCACGTGAATTTGTCCCCCTCCCTACTCGCCTTTACCCCTGCTGGAGGGATGGCGCTATGCACCAGCTTGGTCCTGATATTTGGAGCCTTCCTAAAAATAAAGGTAGGGTTCTTCGGTATGGCCTTCCCTAAAATCGGGTCATTTTTTAAGGTTCCCAATTTTTCCTGACAGCTTTTTAATAGTATCCGACATGGAACAGTATCCGGTTGTAAAGGAGAATCTATAATCCTTCTCATCCTTTTTATTTTTCGTTATACCTCCTACTCTGGTTCTCTCCTCCTCAACAGTTTTGATAGTGGCTTCAAGGTGGTCTCCTTCGTATCCTCTTTTCAAGGAAGCGGTCCTTCAACACCTCACACTGTGACCTATAGTCTTCCACCGTAGTACAGTTACGAGACATTCTCTTAAACTGCCCTTTGGGTATATTTTTGAGCCATGGTTTATAGTGACAGCTTTTCACGTCAATATACGAGTTCACATCCGTATCCTTAAAAGGAACTAGTCTTAAAGTTCCCATCTTCTATCTTAATGCACAGGTCTAAAAAATTTATGGACACATCACTAATCTCCCCCACAAACCGCAGGTTCCATTCATTATCGTTAAGCTGATGGATAAAATTCTCCAATCCTTCCTTCTCTCCTTCCCACATTAGGAGGCAGTCGTCGATGTATCTCTTCCAGAGGATTAGTCTGCCTCTGGAAGTGACTACCCCCAATGCGGGAGGATGGTGACCTCTTCCCATGCCCCCATAAAAATATTAGCGAAACTGGGGGTGAATTTCGCCCCCATCGCCGTACCAATTCGCTGGACATAATGGGAGTCCTTAAACCAAAAATAATTATGTTCAAGGCAATAATCCAAAATTTTCAAAATAAAATCCCCTGCAAGTCACCTATTTTGGGGTCTTCTATAATTCTGTTTTCTACCGCTTTTAAACCCAATTGCTTGGGAATTACTGTATACAAAGATGCTACGTCAACTGTAGCCATCCATGTATTTGATGTGGGTGGATTCAGATTTTTTATTATCTGTATCACTGTTTCTGTGTCCTTTAAGTGGGAACGATTTTGTGTTGCATATCCCTGTAAATAAAAATCTATATATTCTGTGACCTTGCATGTCAGGAATTTAACCCCGAAATTATTGGCCTCCCTGGGAGTCAGTCAAACTTTTGTGTATCTTTGGCAAATGGTATATCACTGGCACAATGGGATGTGGGACACTCAAATATTCAAATTCCTTTTATTTAGTACTCCTTTTTAAAACCATCAGTTAATAGACCATCAAGGATTTTTTATACTCAGAGGTAGGATTACTTTTAAGTCTCTGGTATGTGGCTTCGTCAGATACTAGTCTCAACATTTCAGACTCATATTTATCCCTATTCATCACGACCACACCCCTCCTTTGTCTGCGGGTTTAATTATTAACTCAGAATTCTTCTCCAGATCTTTTAGAGCCTTCCTTTCCCCGAATGTTAAATTGTGGGTTATCTTATTCGCATCCAGTTCCTCTAGTTCTTTTAATAATCCTGTTTTAAACGCTTCCACACACTCATTATTTCGATTTTTGGGGAAGAATTTTGATTTCAATTTCAAATTTGTGTGCATGATACCCTCCCCTTCTTCTACCCCTTTCACTTGTGGTGCCGGATTATTCAACCAATATTTAGCCATATTGATTTTACGAATATATTTATGTATATCTAGGAACATTTCAAATTTGTTCACTTTTTGGCTTGGTGCATATTTTAACCCCTTGTTGAGAACCTTCTTTTCATCCTCTGTCAACACATGATTGCTTAAATTGAATATCCCTCTCGTGTTTCCTTGCTCTTTTTTGTCTTTGGGCTTGTTTTTCCCTTTTCCCCTTCTTCCTCTACAAGACTTCTTTTCAGTGGTGTTCTCACATTCTGTTCTTTTATTCCCACCTCCCTTGCTATCCCTTTTATACTCTGATGAGGAAAATTTTGTTCACCTTGCTGTGTCGACCTTAGTCTCCCTTCTTCTCCACTTTCTTTCATATTATTCTCTGTGTGACCTTTCTCCTCATGATTTGCCCTATCCATGTACCTTCTATTTTCTTGCTGAGTGGGACCATAATATTCTTGTGGTCCTCGTTTTGGTCTTCCATTATAACTTCCTCCTTGGTATGGCTGTCTATGTGGTTGTCTATAATACTGTCCTCTATACCCACTATTATGTCCATAGTACTGTCCTCCATAATTCCGCTGGTATGTGTGGTCATTCCCTCTCTGGGAAACACTAGGATTAGGCTGATATATGTAGTCATTCCCTCTAACTTGGTTATAAGAGCGGTCGTAGTTCCTATTATAATACCCATAATTCCGCTGCGGTGCATATTCATTAGACTGGTTAAATTCCCTGACATGCAAGGTCACAGAATATATAGATTTTTATTTACAGGGATATGCAACACAAAATCGTTCCCACTTAAAGGACACAGAAACAGTGATACAGATAATAAAAAATCTGAATCCACCCACATCAAATACATGGATGGCTACAGTTGACGTAGCATCTTTGTATACAGTAATTCCCAAGCAATTGGGTTTAAAAGCGGTAGAAAACAGAATTATAGAAGACCCCAAAATAGGTGACTTGCAGGGGGATTTTATTTTGAAAATTTTGGATTATTGCCTTGAACATAATTATTTTTGGTTTAAGGACTCCCATTATGTCCAGCGAATTGGTACGGCGATGGGGGCGAAATTCACCCCCAGTTTCGCTAATATTTTTATGGGGGCATGGGAAGAGGTCACCATCCTCCCCGCATTGGGGTAGTCACTTCCAGAGGCAGACTAATCCTCTGGAAGAGATACATCGACGACTGCCTCCTAATGTGGGAAGGAGAGAAGGAAGGATTGGAGAATTTTATCCATCAGCTTAACGATAATGAATGGAACCTGCGGTTTGTGGGGAGATTAGTGATGTGTCCATAAATTTTTTAGACCTGTGCATTAAGATAGAAGATGGGAACTTTAAGACTAGTTCCTTTTTTAAGGATACGGATGTGAACTCGTATATTGACGTGAAAAGCTGTCACTATAAACCATGGCTCAAAAATATACCCAAAGGGCAGTTTAAGAGAATGTCTCGTAACTGTACTACGGTGGAAGACTATAGGTCACAGTGTGAGGTGTTGAAGGACCGCTTCCTTGAAAGAGGATACTGAAGGAGACCACCTTGAAGCCACTATGAAAACTGTTGAGGAGAAGAGAACCAGAGTAGGAGGTATAACGAAAAATAAAAAGGATGAGAAGGATTATAGATTCTCCTTTACAACCGGATACTGTTCCATGTCGGATACTATTAAAAAAGCTGTCAGGAAAAATTGGGGAACCTTAAAAAATGACCCGATTTTAGGGAAGGCCATACCGAAGAACCCTACCTTTATTTTTAGGAAGGCTCCAAATATCAGGACCAAGCTGGTGCATAGCGCCATCCCTCCAGCAGGGGTAAAGGCGAGTAGGGAGGGGGACAAATTCACGTGGTGTGGATTCTGCACCGGTTGTAAAAATCGCAACACAAAAGAGAGAATGAGAACACTTGATTGCATTGTTTCTAAGAAGAACGGAGGAGAGTTCCGAATAAAAGGAAACTGTTCCTGTGAAAATGAGGGTGTTATATACGTGTTGGAGTGCCCGTGTGGACTCCAATATGTTGGCAGGACAGTGAGAAAGTTGAAGGTGAGGATTCAGGAACATATAGGGAATATCAAGATGGGACTGATGAGCCATAGTGTGTCGGCTCACTTCAAGCTGATGCATAGTAAGAATCCACGGGGCTTGAGGTTTGCTGGCGTAGAAGTGGTTAAACCACACTGGCGAGGAGGTGACTCGCTGGCGCGGATAAATCGAAAGGAAGTACAATGGATCTACCAATTAGGGACGCTGCAACCCAGCGGCTTGAATATAGAATTCGATCTGAAACCTTGTTTGATTTAATGTAGATACATTGTACTACCTTTGTGTAAGTATTTATGAAGTCTTACCTTGTGTCGAGGACCTTTGAAAAACGCGATGGTGATTGGACATTTGGATCATGTGACACCAATCTGATGAATGGGGAAGAGGCGGGTTTGTAAGATCTCCGGGATGAGTTTTATCCTGTGTTGAGGACCTTTTGAACTATATGATGGTGATTGGATACTTGAATCATGTGACACCAAGTTTATGAATGGGAAGGAGGCGGGTTTCAAGAACATCGAGATGAGCGTGACCAGTAGTGAAAATGAATGGAGGGGTTATGAGTTACGTGTGATGCATGAGTTTAAGAAGAACTGTAATAATGTGGTATGATGGATATATAAGTGAAAGATATGAGTAGGATATTGGTACTGTCCGGAGGAAGAGAATACTTAAATGTATTAAGGAGACCTATGTATGTTATAGGATTGCGGTGACGTGAGAGCGGATGCACAAACTGTTAAACTAAAGGTTTTTACTATGTAACTAATCTGGTGGGATACTTTGGATGTATGGTGGTTAAATATGATTTTAGCGATGAGAAACCAGTCCCCTGGTTAAGTTTGTATTTTTATATGAGTAATGTTTAATATATGCTGATTGGGTAATGACTCCCAGAGTTCGGGAACAGGAAACTGGGCTATTTAAAGGGCCATGCTATGGACATGCGCAGTGATCGCCCCTGAGGAAGCCAGAGAGCGAAACCCGGGTCGGGCAGGAACCTGATGTATTTTATCTTTGTGATATGCCTGAAAACCACCTGTGTTTGTGAGTAAAATAAAACCATTTTTTACCAACTATTAAGAGGGTACTTCACTACCGGTCGTTTAATCTTACAGAGGAGACGGTCTGAGGAGGATCGAACCCTTTGAGAGAGGAGGACAAAGGCTAATACCCTTTATATTTTCACCTGTGCTTCGTACGATGGATTTAGAAGCAGCGCGGTTTCAGACCCTTTACTACATGAATTTTCCAGTGTGAACTACCCACCACACTACATTGGAACCAGCAGCGCAAGTAACTGTCCGTGTTTTTGGGATACAAGACTGACACTTTCTTTTTATTTCATATGTAACCATGCTTGCAATGGGAGGTGGGAGGTGCCTGTGAGCCCCACCCGAGACCCGCTGATATGGCCCAGAGCCTCCCAGGTGCACCTGAATGTAGCCTGTAGATGAAAAGCAGGCACATTTAAATCGGAGTTTATACACCTCCAAACATATTATACAAACCATTAGAAAACGTAGTATGGTGTTTAACACCTTTGCTGTTGATTGCCCCTAGCAACGGACTACAAGTGCAATATGTGCTCCCCTAGATACATGCACAACTGCATATGGGTTGAGCATATCCTGCTTGTCTTTAGGTATGCCCACTCTGGTAAACATCTGAAACAACTTCTTTGATATAGCCTTTGCAGAGGTTTTCCTTTGAGGTATTGCTTCAGGATGTCAGGTAGCATAATCAAGGACAACCAAAATGTATTGTGAACTCTTGCAGACTTAACAAGAGGTCCCACCAAATCCATTGTAAGCCTCTTGAAAGGAGTTTTGATAATTGGCAGTGGCACTAACAGACTCCTAAAGGTTGCTACAGGGTTGTGTAACTGACACACTGGCCAGGAATCACGCTATATCTGTAAAGAATAAATCAAAGCAACTGGACGTGCTGTAGATTTCTTGAAAACGTTTCATTCGTTCTTCCAACGAGCTTTCTTAACCACTTCCCGACCGCCTAACGCACATCTGCGTTCTCGTGGTGGTCGGGCTGTTCTGGGGCGTTGCATATGTGCGTCATCTCGCATCTTCACAGTAACGCACGTCTCAGGAGTTCAACTACAGCCTGCCAGCGATGATCCATCGCTGGCAGGCTGTAGATGCGATATAAATCGCATCAAACAAGTATATCAGACGCTGTTTTGTGAACAGCGTCTGATATACCTGCTACCTGTTCCTCTGGTGGTCCCATTTGCTGGGATCGACCACCAGAGGACCAGGTAACTATGTAAAGTTGCACCAAACACTACACTAACCCCCCCACACCCCCCCTCACCTATTAACCCCTTGATCACCCCATCTAGACCCCCTGATCACCCCCCTGTCATTGATCACACCCCTTGTAAGGCTCCATTCAGAAGTCCATATGTGTTTTGCGGATCCGTAGATTCACGGATCCGCAGATTTGCGGATCCACAGATCCTCAAAACACGGACACCGGCAATGTGCTTTCCGCATTTTGCAGATCCGCACATTGCCAGAACTATATAGAAAATGCTTTTTCTTGTCCGCAATTGCGGACAAGAATAGGACATGTTCTATATTTTGGCGGAACGGAAGTGCTGACCCAGAAGCGCGGATCCGCAATTCCGGATCCGAGCGGGACAAAGACTGTCCCCATAGAAATGAATGGGTCCGCAATTCCGTTCCGCAAACAGAATTTCGGACGTGTGAATGGGGCATAAGGGTCCCTTATCACCGTCAGTTAGTTAGCTACTTGTTAGGTAGCTAGCGCCCAGCCCACCGCACCGCAGTCACTGATTTTGGCAGAGATTTTTTCATCCACATTGATTGATGCGAATGAAAAAATCTGTGCCGTTCATTTTTTTTTTTTTTTTTTTCGCCCAGAGGCTGAACGTAAAAAAAAAAAATCTCATTACCCGTATGTAGAGTTGAGCGAACACCTGGATGTTCGGGTTCGACGAGTTCGGCCGAACTTTCGAAAATGTTCGGGTTCGGGATCCGAACTCGACCCGAACTTCATCCCGAACCCGAACCCCATAGAAGTCAATGGGGACCCGAACTTTTGGGCACTAAAAGGCTGTAAAACACACCCGAAAGGGCTAGAGGGCTGCAAAAGGCAGCAAAATGTAGTTAAATCCTGCAAACAAATGTAGATAGGGAAATGATGAGTTAACATAAAATAAATAAAAATTAAACAATATTAATTGGAGTGAGGTCCCATAGCACAGAATCAGGCTTCAAGTCACCCACCAATGGAGAAGGTCACTTACTATTATTTTGACCACAGCACCCAGACAAAGGAGAGAGGTCCCACAGCAGAGAACCAGGCATCATATCACCCACCACAGGAGTAGGCCACCATTTAGTTACTTTGACCCCTACACCCAGACGGAGGAGAGAGGTTACACAGCAGAGAATCAGGCATCATATCAGCCACCACAGGAGAAGCCACCATTGAGTTACTTTGACCCTGCACCCAGGAAGAGGAGAGAGGCCCCACAGCACATATTCTGGCATCATATCAGCCACCACAGGAGAAGCCACCATTGAGTTACTTTGACCCCTGCACCCAGGAAGAGGAGAGAGGCCCCACAGCACATATTCTGGCATCATATCAGCCACCACAGGAGAAGCCACCATTGAGTTACTTTGACCCCTGCACCCAGGAAGAGGAGAGAGGCACCACAGCACATATTCTGGCATCATATCACACACCACAGGAGAAGGCCTCTTTCAGTGATTTAGGCCTTTGGACCCAGACAGAGGAGAGAGGCACCACAGCACATATTCTGGCATCATATCAGCCACCACAGGAGAAGCCACCATTGAGTTACTTTGACCCCTGCACCCAGGAAGAGGAGAGAGGCCCCACAGCACATATTCTGGCATCATACTAACCACCACAGGAGAAGCCACCATTGAGTTACTTTGACCCCCGCACCCAGGAAGAGGAGAGAGGCACCACAGCACATATTCTGGCATCATATCAGCCACCACAGGAGAAGCCACCATTGAGTTACTTTGACCCCTGCACCCAGGAAGAGGAGAGAGGCCCACAGCACATATTCTGGCATCATATCAGCCACCACAGGAGAAGCCACCATTTAGTTACTTTGACCCCTTCACCCAGACAGAGGAGAGAGGTTCCACAGCAGAGAATCAGGCATCATATCAACCACCACAGGAGTAGGCCACCATTGAGTTATTTGACCCCTGCACCCAGGAAGAGGAGAGAGGCCCACAGCACATATTCTGGCATCATATCACACACCACAGGAGAAGGCCACTTTCAGTGACTTTAGACCTCTGGACCCAGACAGAGGAGAGAGGTCCCACAGCAGAGAATCAGGCATCATATCAGCCACCACAGGAGTAAGCCACCATTTAGTTACTTTGACCCCTGCACCCAGGACAGAGGAGAGAGGTTCCACAGCAGAGAATCAGGCATTTAGATCACCCACCACAGGAGTAGGCCCCAATTTACTGGGACCCCGGCAACCATGTCAGATGGCACAACCATCAGCTTCATATCAATCAGCACAGGAGAAGGCCACTATTGAAAGACTTTGACCCCTACACCCAGACGGAGGAGAGAGGTTCCACAGCAGAGAATCAGGCATTTAGATCACCCACCACAGGAGTAGGCCCCATTGAATCAGACCCTGGCAACCATGTCAGATGGCACAACCATCAGCTTCATATCAATCAGCACAGGAGAAGGCGACTTTGAAAGACTTTGACCCCTACACCCAGATGGAGGAGAGAGGTTTCACAGCAGAGAATCAGGCATCATATCAACCACCACAGGAGAAGCCACCATTTAGTTACTTTGACCCTGCACCCAGGAAGAGGAGAGAGGCACCACAGCACATATTCTGGCATCATATCAGCCACCACAGGAGAAGCCACCATTGAGTTACTTTGACCCTGCACCCAGGAAGAGGAGAGAGGCCCCACAGCACATATTCTGGCATCATATCAACCACCACAGGAGAAGCCACCATTGAGTTACTTTGACCCCTGCACCCAGGAAGAGGAGAGAGGCCCCACAGCACATATTCTGGCATCATATCAGCCACCACAGGAGAAGCCACCATTGAGTTACTTTGACCCCGCACTCCAGGAAGAGGAGAGAGGCACCACAGCACATATTCTGGCATCATATCAGCCACCACAGGAGAAGCCACCATTGAGTTACTTTGACCCTGCACCCAGGAAGAGGAGAGAGGCCCCACAGCACATATTCTGGCATCATATCAGCCACCACAGGAGAAGCCACCATTGAGTTACTTTGACCCCTTCACCCAAACAGAGGAGAGAGGTTCCACATCAGAGAATCAGGCATCATATCAACCACCACAGGAGTAGGCCACAA
Source organism: Bufotes viridis (assembly GCA_033119425.1). Taxonomy (NCBI): domain Eukaryota; kingdom Metazoa; phylum Chordata; class Amphibia; order Anura; family Bufonidae; genus Bufotes; species Bufotes viridis. The sequence goes on from CM065590.1 coordinate 223,908,374, forward strand.
TTTAGTTTATTTGACCCTGCACCCAGGAAGAGGAGAGAGGCCCCACAGCACATATTCTGGCATCATATCACACACCACAGGAGAAGGCCTCTTTCAGTGATTTAGGCCTTGGACCCAGACAGAGGAGAGAGGTCAGAGATTAGCTTCATATCCCCCAGCACAGCAGAAGACCGCTTTATTTGACTTAGGCCTCAGCACCCAGACAGAAGACAGAGGTAGCATGGCAGAGGTTATGGCTTCATGTCACCCGTTAGTTTAACCGGCCACTTTCATCTGGTTAGCCCCGGCGCCCAGACAGAGAAGAGTTTCATTCAACTGTGGGTTTCATAAAATTTGTATCAAATAAAGAAGTGGCCCGTAGCACAACAAGACATGTTTTAGGCAGTTAATAAGGACTACTCTGCACAAGGGAGGGACAGGTCCTGTGGGATCCATGCCTGGTTCATCTTTATGAAGGTCAGCTTGTCCACGTTGGCTGTGGACAGGCGGCCGCGCTTGTCAGTAACGACGCCCCCTGCCGTGCTGAATACGCTGCTCAGATAAAACGCTGCCGCCGGGCAGGAAAGCACCTCCAAGGCATAACATGCTAACTCTGGCCACGTGGACAATTTCTGAAACCCAGTAGTTGAATGGGGCCGAACCATCCGTCAGGATGTGGAGGGGTGTGCAGACATACTGTTCAACCATGTTAGTGAAATGCTGCCTCCTGCTAACACGCTCCGTATCAGGTGTCGGTGCAGATAGCTGTGGCGTGGAGACAAAACTTTTCCACATTTCTGCCATGCTAACCCTGCCCTCAGATGAGCTGGCCGTGACACAGCTGCGTTGGCGACCTCTTGCCACTCCTCTGCCTTCACCTTCCACCTGTTCCCTGTGACATGTGGGAATGCCTCAAGAGCGCTCTATCAGCGCAGCGCTTGTACTCACAAGCATCTTACGGTCGCGCTCCAGTTCAGGAATTAAAGTGGGCACATTGTCTTTATACCGGGGATCCAGCAGGGTGGCCACCCAGTAGTCTGCACACGCAAAACGTGGGCAACTCTGCTGTCGCTACGCAGGCATTGAGCATATATTCGCTCATGTGGGCCAGGCTACCCATGGGTAAGGACAAGCTGTCCTCTGTGGGAGGCGATCGTCATCGTCCACCGTGATCCCCCAGCCACGCACCAGTGATGGGCCTGGGCTGCCACCCCGCTGTGAACTTGCGTCATCCTCAGCTCCCCCTCCTACCTCCTCATCCTCCTCGTCCTCCAGTACAGTGCCTTGGCTGGCGACTTTGTGAACCTGTCCTCTGCTGCTTAAACAAACCTCCCTCTGAGCCAATTCGAACAGACTGGCCCGAAAGTGTTAGAACGAGCCCTCATCCTCCTCCCTCCTCCTCCACCTGGGCCACCTCCTCTAACATCATTGCCCCAAGTGTTTTCTCAAGGAGACATAGAAGTGGTATTGTAACGCTGATAACAGTGTCATCGCCACTGGCCATGTTGGTGGAGTACTCGAAACAGCGCAGCAGGGCACACAGGTCTCGCATGGAGGCCCAATCATTGGTGGTGAAGTGGTGCTGTTCGGCAGTACGACTGACGCGAGCGTGCTGCAGCTGAAACTCCACTATGGCCTGCTGCTGCTCGCACAGTCTCTCCAGCATGTGCAAGGTGGAGTTCCACCGGGTGGGCACGCCGCATATGAGGCGGTGAGCGGGAAGGCCGAAGTTCCGCTGTAGCGCAGACAGAGCAGCAGCGGCAGGATGTGAACGGCGGAAGCGCGCACAGACGGCCCGCACTTTATGCAGCAGCTCTGACATGTTGGGGTAGTGGTGAATGAACCTCTGCACCACCAAGTTCAGCACATGCGCCAGGCAAGGGATGTGCGCCAAACCGGCTAGTCCCAGAGCTGCCACGAGATTTCGCCCATTATCGCATACCACCAGGCCTGGCTTGAGGCCCACCGGCAGAAACCACTGTCGGTCTGTTGTTCAATACCCCGCCACAACTCCTGCGCGGTGTGGGGCCTGTCCCCAAACATATGAGTTTCAGAATGGCCTGCTGACGCTTACCCCGGGCTGTGCTGAAGTTGGTGGTGAAGGTGTGTGGCTGACCGGATGAGCTGGTGGAAGCAGTGGAGGAGGAAGCCGAGTAGGAGGAGGAGGCTACAGGAGGCAGAGAATGATGCCCTGCGATCCTAGGGGCGGAAGGACGTGCGCCAAGGAACTGTCCGCCGGGGCCCAGCCGCCACTACATTCATCCAGTGTGCAGTTAGTGAGATATAGCGTCCCTGGCCGTGCTTACTGGTCCACGTATCTGTGGTTAGGTGGACCTTGCCACAAATGGCGTTGCGCAGTGCACACTTGATTTTATCGGACACTTGCATGTGCAGGGAAGGCACGGCTGTCTTGGAGAAGTAGTGGCGGCTGGGAACCACATACTGCGGGACAGCCATGGCCATCAGCTGTTTGAAGCTGTCTGTGTCCACCAGCCGGAATGACAGCATTTCAAAGGCCAGCAGTTTAGAAATGCTGGCGCTCAGGCCAAGGGCCTCGAGGGTGACTCGGGGAATTTGCGCCTCCTCTAAGGTTTGAGATATTGAGAGCTGAACGCTGCTGTGTGATATAGTGGAGACGCTAGTTGACGGTGGCGGTGGTGGTGGTGTCGGTGGCACATCCTCTGTTTGCTGCTCGGCAGGTGGCAACATTCCTCTCGAGGCGGAAGCCGAGGCAGCAGCGGTAGAGGGAGCAGGGGGAGCCTCAGCGAGTGCCTGGTTTTAAGGTGTGTACCCCACTGCAGTTCATGCTTTGCATGTAGATGCCTGGTCATGCAGGTTGTGCTGAGGTTCAGAACGTTAATGCCTCGCCTCAGGCTCTGATGGCAGAGCGTGCAAGTCACTCGGGTCTTGTCGGTAGGACATTGTTTAAAGAAGTGCCATGCCAGGGAACTCTTTGAAGCTGCCTTTGTGGGGCTGGGTCCCTGTTGGCGATGTCCAGTAGCAGGCGAACTCTGGGGGCGGCGGCTCGCCTGCTTTGGCCCCTGCTCCCTCTTTGGCTTCGCTGTTGTCTCGGTCTCACCACTACCTCTTCCTCTGAACTGTGAAAGTCATCGCCACGACCTTCAGTCCATGTGGGGTCTAAGACCTCATCGCCCTCTGCATCGTCTTCCACCCAGTCTCCTCCCTGACCTCCTCCTGTTCAGTCTGCACACTGCAAAAGACGCGGCAGTGGGCACCTGTGTTTCGTCATCATCAGAGAGTCGGTGACTCTGCTGTGGTGGTATTCCCATGTCCTCTTCATCTGGAGACATAAGTGGTTGTAGGCCAGTGCATGGTATGTCTCTCCTCCACTGGGGAAGGGCTAGGTGGACGCCCCTGGGAAACCCTGGAAGCAGAGTCTTCAAACAGAAGAAGAGACTGCTGCATAACTTGTGGCTCAGACCGCTTCCCTGATATGCTTGGGGTGATGTGACAGACTGATGGGCTTGGTTTTCAGGTGCCACCTGTGCGCTTTCCGCAGAAGACTGGGTGGAAGACCATGTGGTGAACGTGCTGGAAGCACTGTCGGCCACCCAATCGATTAATGCCTGTACCTGCTCAGGCCTTACCATCCTAAGAGCGGCATTGGGCCCCACGAGATATTGCGGCACATTCTGCCGGCTAGTTGAGGGAGTTCGCTCTCTACTGTGTGCGCCTGAGGCCGAACGGCCACGTCCTCTACCAGCAACAGAGGCTCCACGGACACCACCACGACCGCGCCCTCGTCCCTTAATAGTATTTTTCTTCATTGTTGCGATTCAACTCGCACCACAATGAAATATATTATTTTTTATAAGCAAAATCCCTCACTGGAATACTTTCAGTCTTTTGACTGTATGGATTACAGATGGAATGACTGTTATATGTGAGTACCGCTTTCTTTGACAGATTCTAGTATGGGTACATATATGTTTTCCCAACCCCAGCACATTAATTTGCTAATTCCAGATGTATGAAACGCAGGCCTAACTGTATCTAGTATATTGAACGCCAGATAAACTAACTTGGCCTTTTTAAATAAAAAATTCCTCACTGGAATACTTTCAGTCTTTTGACTGTATGGATTACAGATGGAATGACTGTTATATGTGAGTACCGCTTTCTTTGACAGATTCTAGTATGGGTACATATATGTTTTCCCAACCCCAGCACATTAATTTGCTAATTCCAGATGTATGAAACGCAGGCCTAACTGTATCTAGTATATTGAACGCCAGATAAACTAACTTGGCCTTTTTAAATAAAAAATTCCTCACTGGAATACTTTCAGTCTTTTGACTGTATGGATTACAGATGGAATGACTGTTATATGTGAGTACCGCTTTTTGACAGATTCTAGTATGGGTACATATATGTTTTCCCAACCCCAGCACATTAATTTGCTAATTCCAGATGTATGAAACGCAGGCCTAACTGTATCTAGTATATTGAACGCCAGATAAACTAACTTGGCCTTTTTAAATAAAAAATTCCCTCACTGGAATACTTTCAGTCTTTTGACTGTATGGATTACAGATGGAATGACTGTTATATGTGAGTACCGCTTTCTTGACAGATTCTAGTATGGGTACATATATGTTTTCCCAACCCCAGCACATTAATTTGCTAATTCCAGATGTATGAAACGCAGGCCTAACTGTATCTAGTATATTGAACGCCAGATAAACTAACTTGGCCTTTTTAAATAAAAAAATTCCCTCACTGGAATACTTTCAGTCTTTTGACTGTATGGATTACAGGTGGACTGGTATTAGTAGGGGTGACACAAGCACACCCAAGTCCCTGATGTAGGATTTCTATGGCACAGACCACTATTACAAGTGATTAATGGACGTTGGGAGAGATTGTGCTGCAGCACTAGTCCCAAGATGGCCGCCGCCTATCAGCCCAGTAACATGTGCCACAAAATGGTCTGCACAACCTTTAAAAAAATAGCCTTGGACTGTGCTGCTAAATCGCTATTGGTCTGAATCCCAGGTGTAGATGTCTGACTTGTTTGGAGCTTTGGAATGCACACTGTGGCAGCTTCTGCTGCAGCACTACAAGTCGCAAATGGCGGCCGGCGGTCAGCCCAGGTACATGTGGATGGAAAAATCACTCTGGCCACTCTAAAAATAGCCAATCCCTATCAAAAAGCAGCTCAGCTGCAGTTGTTCAGATGAATCACAGGTGGAGGAGAGAAATTTGCTTCCAGTTATTCAATTATCCCTGCCTATTCTCGCCCTAGCATCAGCTGCGCCTATCCCTGTTCTATTCACATCGGGAGTGAGCACGTCCCGACGTGCGCACAAGCTTATAAAGAGGCTGAGTCACATGCTGCACTTGCCAATCACAGCCTTGCCAATAGTAGGCATGGCTGCGATGGCATCTTAGGGCAAGTAGTATGATGCATGTTGATTGGCTGCTTTGCAGCCTTTCAAAATGCGCCTAAATACATGCCGAACGACGAACCCGAACCCGAACTTTTTTGAAAATGTCCGGGTTCGGGTCCCGGACACCCCAAAATTCGGTACGAACCCGAACGATGCTCGAACTGTTCGCTCAACACTACCCGTATGCTCAATATAAGGAGAATCGCAGAAACTCCTAATGCTGGCCATACGTGTAATGATTGCGGAGACCCCTAAAATGCCAGGGCAGTACAAACACCTCACATGTGACCCCATTTTAGAAAGAAGACACCCCAAGGTATTCCGTGAGGGGTATGGTGAGTTCATGTAAAATTTTATTTTTTGTCACAAGTTAGTGGAATATGAGACTTTGTAAAAAAATTAAAATAAAAATCAATTTCCGCTAACTTGTGCCAAAATTTTTTTTTTCTGTGCACTCGCCATGCCCCTCACGTAATACCTTGGGGTGTCTTCTTTCCACAATGGGTCACTTGTGGGTATTATACTGCCCTGGCATTTTAGGGTCCTAAAGCGTGAGAATCCAAATGCGCAAAAATGCCCGGTGAAATCTAAAGGTACTCATTGGAATTTGGGCCTTTAGCATCTTGGCTGCAAAAGTGGCACATAGTGGTATCGCTGTACTCAGGAGAAGTAGGGCAAGGCTGGGTGTATTTTATATATTCCCATGCTGTGTGTGAGAAATATCTCTGTAAATGACAACTTTTAAATTTTTTATTCAAAGTTGTCAATTTACAGAGATATTTCTCTCACCCAACATGGGTATATGTAAAAATACACCCCAAAACACATTGCCCTACTTCTCCTGAGTACGGCGATACCACATGAGTGACACTTTTTGCAGCCAAGATGCGCAAAGGGCCCAAATTCCAATGAGTACCTTTTAGGAGGGCATTTTTCTTCTCACGCTTTAGGGCCCCTAAAATGCCAGGGCAGTATAAATACCCCACATGTGACCCCATTTTGGAAAGAAGACACCCTAAGGTATTTGCTTTTGTCAAAAGTTAGCGGAAAGGGAGACTTTGTGAGAAAAACAATAAAAAATCAATTTCCACTAACTTGTGCAAAAAAAAAAAAATTCTATCAACTCGCCATGCCCCTCATGGAATACCTTGGGCTGTCTTCTTCCAAAATGGGGTCACATGTGGGGTATTTATACTGCCCTGGCATTTTAGGGGCCCTAAAGCGTGAGAAGAAAATGCCCTCCTAAAGGTACTCATTGGAATTTGGGCCTTTGCGATCTTGGCTGCAAAAAGTCACCATGTGGTATCGCTGCACTCAGGAGAAGTAAGGCAATGTGTTTGGGGTGTATTTTTACATATACCCATGCTGGGTGAGAGAAATATCTCTGTAAATTGACAACTTTGAATAAAAAAATTTAAAAAGTTGTCATTTACAGCGATATTTCTCACACAAAGTATGGGTATATATAAAAATACACCCCAAAACACATTTCCCTACTTCTCCTGAGTACGGTGATACCACATGTGTGACACTTTTTTGCAGCCAAGATGCGCAAAGGGGCCCTAAAACCAATGAGTACCTTTAGGATTTCACAGGGCATTGTTACGCATTTGGATTCTCACGCTTTAGGTTCCCTAAAATGCCAGGGCAGTATAAATACCCCACAAGTGACCCCATTTTGGAAAGAAGACACCCCAAGGTATTCTGTGAGGGGCATGGCGAGTTAATAGAATTTTTTTTTTTTTGGCACAAGTTAGCGGAAATTGATATTTTATTTTTTTTATTTTTTACAAAGTCTCATATTCCACTAACTTGTGACAAAAAATAAAATTTTACATGAACTCGCCATACCCCTTACGGAATACCTTGGGGTGTCTTCTTTCTAAAATGGGGTCATATGTGGGGTATTTATACTGTCCTGGCATTTTAGGGGCCCCTAAAGCGTGAGAAGAAGTCTGGAATCCAAATGTGTAAAAATGCCCTGTGAAATCCTAAAGGTACTCATTGGTTTTAGGGTTTTTATGCTCCAGGCTGCAAAAGTGACACATGTGGTATGCCAGCATTCAGGAGTAGTGGGCATGTGTTTTGGGGTGTATTTTTATATATACTTATACTGTGTGTGAAAAATATCTCTGTAAACGACAACTTTTAAAAAATTTTATACAAAGTTGTCAGTTTACAGAGATATTTCTCTCACCCAACATGGGTATATGTAAAAATAAACCCCAAAACACATTGCCCTACTTCTCCTGAGTACGGCAATACCACATAAGTGACACTTTTTGCAGCCTGGGTGCTAAAGGGCCCAAATTCCAACGAGTACCTTTAGGTTTTACATGGTGGCTCACAATTTAGCCCCGCCCAAAATGCCAGAACAGTAAACACACCCCACAAATGACCCTTTTCGGAAAGTAGACACCACGAGGTATTCACTGAGGGGCATAGTGAGTCCGTCTGAGATTTCTTTTTTTTTGCCAGAAGTTAGCAGAAATTGAAACTTTTTTTTTTTTTTCTCAGAAAGTGTCATTTTCCGCTAACTTGTGAAAAAAATGAAATGATACATGAACTCACCATGCCCCTCCGCGAATACTTTGGGGTGTCTTCTATCTAAAATGGTGTGATTTGGGGGTATTTATACTTTCCTGACATTCTAGCACCTGAAGAAACATGACAGGTGCTCAGAAAGTCAGAGCTGCTTCAAAATGCAGAAATTCACTTTTTGCACCATAGTTTGTAAACGCTATAACTTTTACCCAAACCAATAAATATACACTTATTGGACTTTTTTTATCAAAGACATGTAGAACAATAAATTTAGAGAAAATTTATATAGAAATGTAGTTTTTTTTGAAAATTTTACAACAGAAAGTGAAAATGTCATTTTTTTGCAAAATGTCGTAAATTTTTATTAATAGCAAAAAAGTAAAATGTCAGCAACAATGAAATACCACCAAATGAAAGCTCTATTAGTGAGAAGAAAAGGAGGTAAAATTCATTTGGGTGGTAAGTTGCATGACGGAGCAATAAACGGTGAAAGTAGTGTAGTGCAGAATTGTAAAAAGTGGCCTGGTCATTAAGGGTGTTTAAGCTAGGGGGGCTGAAGTGGTTAATTTTGAGTGACTTGTACAAGAATTCTCTGGGAATAAATATGAAACTGAATAAACATCTGGTAATTAGGTCATTATACCCAGCATGGGGTCAAAGGTGTTCATTCCATAGTCCTAATTGGAGTCAGTAGGTGATAATGACCTCCCAAAAAAAGGTGTCAAGACAGCATTGTAAGTGGAAGACATTATTCAAGCTTGGCTTCTCCATTTTTACGTAAATGGCCTCCTTCACACCTCGTTTGTAACAATCGGCCTCCTTAACTAAAACACGTACTTGACTGTCTTCAAAGGTGTGACCTGTTTCTTTTAGATGTTAGTACTGTACACGGCTAAATCTTGACCAGAGGTTTTGGCTCTTCTATGCTGTACCATACGCTGATGTAGTTTTGTTTAGCCGATAACCAGTTCTACGCATTCCTCATTGCACTGGACTGCGTACACAATGTTATCCATCTTGTGTTTAGGCGTTCTGTCTTTTGGATGAACCAGTTGTTGTCTCAGTGTGTCGCTGGGTTTAAAGCAGACAGGGATGTTATGTTTATTAAAAATCCTTTCTCAGACACCCCAGCTACATATGGGTTAACCATATTTTTGCGTCTGTCATGCTTCTCGCCCTCACTGGTAGTCTTGGTGTTATTTCTTCTCCTTTCTTCTGTTTTGACAAATGCCCAATCTGGATACCCACAAGTTTTAAGTGCCCCTCTGAGGTGTTTGAATTCCCTCGCCTTGGCCTCTGTGCTGATGGGGATTTTCTCTGCCCGGTGGTGTAGAGTCTGGATGACTCCTAGTTTGTGGTCTAGAGCAGGCATGCTCAACCTGCGGCCCTTCAGCTGTTGCAGAACTACAACTCCCAGCATGCCCAAACAGCCTGCAGCTATCAGCCTACAGCAGGGCATTGTGGGAGTTGTAGTTTTACAACAGCTGGAGGGCCGCAGGTTGACCATGCCTGGTCTAGAGGATCGTGGGAATCAAATAGCAGGTACTGGTCTGTGTGTGTTGGTTTTCGATAGACCTCTATTCCCAGCTTTCTTCCCTCTTCCACTGTTATCAGATAGTCCAGAAATGCCAGTTTGTTGTTCTGCATATCTTCCCACGTGAACTTGATGTTATGATCAGCTGAGTTGATGTGGTCGGTGAAAGCCTGTAACTCTTGATTATGAATTTTAACCCAAGTGTCATCCACATATCTGAACCAATGACTCGGTGTAATTCCCTTGAAAGTGGTCAGGGCTTTCCTTTCTACTTCCTCCATATACAAGTTTGCCACAATAGGTGAGACTGGCGATCCCATAGCACAGCCATGTTTTTGCTTGTAGAACTTTTCTAGAACTATTCTTTTATCTCTCTGTGTACCCCTGACCAATAAAACCACTGAAAAATACGGTCTTTGGTTTTTTCATAAGTCAAGTGCCCCCCTAGCACATGTAAATGGGCTAGATCCATCACCTTTTGGTAATGCGACTTTGGGACCACAAGTTGCTCCACAACTTGTCCATTTAGCTCATCGACTCTATACAGGAGTTCATTTTCTAATGAAAAACTTGGAAATATTTTTTCTACCCCAGGTTCTTGAGACACCCCATTGGTTACTTTCACACTTTGCCGTGCATAGGTTAATGTAGGGCCCCTGAGTTGAGCTTTCCCAAAGTTATCACTGGAGACTGGCAAGTCAGGGAAACCAATTTCATGGACATCAACAGTATCACCTGCCAGCACTTCTAAGGTAAAACTCTCAGATTCACTCTGGGTCACCCCTACAGCTTGCACATTTTCCAGTTCAGCCAGTGGGATAGGTTCTACAACTGATACACTTAAACACTTTTCAAGCATATTCCACATTTGCCAAAACAGAGGAAATTCACACCGCACAATGACATTACACATCACACTGTTTATAACCCCCACTTTATGGCCTACTTTTCCACATGGGGTTTCAAAAGAGACTACAGCAGTGGGGTAGTCTTTTGTATCCCCATGTATGCAGATGACCCCCATTTGTCTCTTTTGCAGCTCTCTAGTGTCCACCAGGCTGGTATGTACAAGAGTCACTAGGCTACCGGATCCAACAGAGCTTTAGCTGAGTGTCCCTCAACCACCAAGCTGCAAGTTTGTTGCTCTGTATCTTGTGTCAGCAAGGCAGAGTAGATGGGTCTCGCAAACAATGATTTTCTCCACTTTTCTTTACTGTCACATGCCATAGGCTCATCAACCAGAGGACAATTGGCAGCCATGTAGCCCAGTCCCTGACAATGCCAGCAAACTATGTTTAAGGCTAACTGACTTTAGAGGCCTGACTAACCGGTCTGTCCCAGTTCCTACTTTACAGCCCTTCTTCCCCCCCCCATTAGATTAGTAACAGTCTTACCGAATCAGTAGTCTTATGGCTCCTGGGGGCCAGCCGAGTAGGTGAGAGGTCTTGGAGATACTCCTCAGTGTTCAGATACTGCTCCACTATGGTGACCAGCTGATCCGCATACCTGAGGTCCGCTTGTCCCACACAGAGTTGTATCCGAACTGGAAGAGCACAAACAAATCGTTCCAAGACCACTCTTTCAACAACCTGAGCGGCTGTAGAGGCCTCAAGCTTCAGCCATTTTTTGGCCAGGTGAAAAAGGTCATCCATTTGTGACCTCGCTGGTTTATCAAGTTGGAAAGTCCAGTTGTGCACTCGCTGGGCTCTGACCGCAGATGTTACACCTAAGCAAGCGAGAATTTCTGCTTTCAGTTTGTGGTATTGTCTGGCATCCTGCTCACTTAGAGGCTTTCTGCAGCTCTCCACTGAGGAATGGAGCAAGGGTGTCTGGCCACTGTTCTGCTGGAAGTTTCTCTCTTTCAGCGTTTCTTTAAAAAAAAGGTCAGTTTTTGAATGGAAGCTTGCACTCTCTTACCAGCAGAGATGGATTCCTCCCGGACTTGGGGCCTTTCAGCCAGCATCTTTATCTGCTCCACCAGACTTTTATTAACTGATTGCTGTTCTCTGAAAACAGCTTGTGTAGTCTCTTTCAGCAACCGATTGGTTTCTTGCTGGTTAACATTCGTCTCTTGCTGATTTGAATTTGCCTTTTGGAGCTGAATGTTAGCCTGGATCAGCTGTATAAGAACTTCCTCCATATCTGCAGTGTTTGGTTGTGCAAGAACAGCAGACTTAACCCAGGACATAAAACTTGCTGGATTTTTGTGCCCGCATTCTCCACAATACGTAACGGGATTAGCTCACGGGATCACTGTCTCCGGGGATAGATGGGCGCTGTTGGCACACAAAACAGAGTCTAGTCCAAGCAAGTATGGTGCAACTGACCTCAGGCAGTTTAATTGGCTTTGGCAGAGAAAAGTATCAAACAAAACAATACAAAAGAAAAGAAAACCCTGGCCGTCTGTCTGCTACTTCTAGACATCAAGCATTCCAAACTAAAGGAAACCGAGTCTTGTACCCAGCACCAAAAACAAAACACACAGTTGCTTTTTACTCACATTAGAGCTTTCCCAAGAGCAGAGGCCCCCAGCTAGTGAGCGTTATACCCTTTCGTAGCACACCCAGCTTCTCAGGTGATTAGCGACAGTTGCATCAAATACCTGGAGTAGCTAATTAGAGCAAGGACCCACCCAACTCTCCCTGCTCCAAGCAGCCAGCCCTTCTGACCAGGTTTTTGATAAAACCCTTACACACAGAAAACATAGTTTTCCTTGCTGCTTCAACTCCCTGGCTGCTATTTAGAATATATAAGACAGGAACCCAGGTGAAATGTAGACTCCTTCTACCACTTTCTCCCTGGTCCTGTCACACTACACAATAGCATTACCGTATTGCCTAGTTTATTAATTACAGTAAGGAAAGATTAAACTGCAACTTGGTAAAATCTGTTTTTCAACCTGTCCACCTGTACCTTAAGGTAGCTAAAATATAGCTAGGGTAGATTTTGAACCCTAAAGGGAACAGAGGATGTTGTGAGTGATCACAAACTGTGTTCAATGCTGCAGAAGTGTGTTAGAAATGGGTGATACGCAGACATATAATAGAGGATAACTGATTGCTTATCTTAATTAGTGGACCAGGAACTATCCTGTCTGCATGCCCTTATCCCTCCATCAAGTTCAAGCAGGAAGAGCATTAGTGATGAGTGGCAGGGGCAATATTCGAATTCGCGATATTTCGCAAATATTCGCCATATATTCGAAAATTAGCAAATTCGTAATCTCCAGACATTATTTTCTTGTTTGCGAAAATTTGCAGAAAAAATTTGCATAAAAATTCACAAACTGGCATTTAAAAGATACCTTTTAAATACCAGCTTATGCAAATTTTAATGCTAATTTGTGCTTTTTTATGCGAATTTTTGCAAACAAGAAAATGACATTATTTTCTTGCTAGCGAAAATTTGCATATAAAAAATTTGCATAAAACGAATATTAGCAATTGTGAATATATTTTGCGATATTCTAAATATTCGTGATCAACACTAAAGAGCATGTGAATTCAGGGAAGGAGAGGGTGAAGTCATAATTCTAAGTCATAAGCATTCATGTTATTTAGTTCTAAGAATTCATCTAAGCTTTTTTAAAACCATCCACTGTTCCTGCCATTACCACTTCCTGAGGTGCAGATGCAGCCAAGCTAAACTTGATGGTTAATGCGTTAAAGGGAGATTGTCATGTACTATATGATGTATGATCATGATCATTTTTTACATTCATTGGATAACCCCTTTAAGTAAAGAATGCCAAGAAAAAGATAACTAACTTTTTAATGGATTTTAGTGGCTTTTATCATGAGATAACTGAGACAACACTGTATCAGAGTCAAGTTTAGCTCGACTACATCTGTAGACTATTCCACAGATTCACAGTTCTTATGGTGAAGAAGCCTTCATTTTATACATACACATATACATGTAAATAAAGGCTCCTTTAATAGCTCTCAAATGCTATATTTTTCCATATACCTGCGTAACAAATGCATATGGTCCTTAGAGCAAAAGAGAAAAACGGCATGTTATTACTGAATTTCTATTTGTCACTGTTTATAAGGAAAACACACATCTGTTACTGTCCTTTAACTTATCCATATAGATATATGTCCTGTAGATGAAAACATTTTAGCTGTTTTATGGAACTTTAGAGCAAGACAGCCTCCCAGGTAGTGGAAGAACCTGTGCAGGACCCCTCGCTCCATGTGACCAAGTGCATGCTGTTTTGCTTCTCGCAGCAGTGCAATTAATGCTGCTCATCCCCAGCAGTTGTAGTTACACTGCATGCACTTACAAGGGAGGTGGCTTGCTGATCAACATTGAAGAGGATGCAGCACTCACATGAGCACCACAGCCCCTTTAAACAGTTGATTGGTGAGGGTGCTGGAAGTCAGAACCCCACAGATCTCATATGGAGGACCTATCAAAATGATACCACTGCACAACCCTTTAGCAAGAAAGGATGGAATTGAGCCATGAGTCATATAAAAGTACAGTATATACAGTGACACCCTCAGATAGTCTTTTTTTAATTGCATTGGATGTTTCCATTTGTTTTCACTCAGAACAGAACACAAGATAAGATGAAAAGGGACTTTTACAAGACCATCAGGTAATATGATCAATAAATGTCCAAAAATAGATAAAGATTCTTTTTGAAAAAAGTAAATACCACTGAATGCTATGGTTCAAATGAAATTCTTCTTTTGTAATGTAAAGCGTTAAATCAGAGTTGTACATAAGTTGCCCTTCTGTTTTCAAGCTTTTATTGTAAAACCTTTGATTATGTAATTAAAGTTTGGAAATCCAACACTACAGAGAGGCCATGTATGCTTTGATTTAACTTTGTAAGATTTTAAATAAATCATTGAATACAGACAAACATTGTCAGAATTTATAATGGTAGCATTATTACCATGTCACTCATAAGTGCTGACTATTTTTTTTTTTTTCAAAGGATTATGTTGAAAATCATTATGGGAGCTTTTCTTCTTGTTATGACTTGATAAATTAAAATGAAAGCCTTTGATTACACTAATGACATTGGCTTCTAATTCCAGTTTAAGAATGGTAAGGATAGTTAATGGGAGAACATAAATTTGATGAACTGTGGGAGCTTTATCAAAACAATAAGAGTTTATTGTATTCATGCTTTAATAAACATTTCAGTGCATCTAGAAATGGAAAAAACTGAGTGCAGAATTAAATTATGAATTCACCAGAACTAGTTGGCTCATAGTTTTTCATGTATAAAAAGAAACACAAAGCCACTAAAAAGTGATAAGTGAGTCCATAGTCACCTTTTCTGTTTTATCTTCCCGAATGTGTACACAACTTAAGTAGCGCAGTAGCTGCTTGCTCTAATCACTGGCCTCAACGGTCTTATGCATTTCCTATTGTTTTAATTGTTGACTTGTTTGTTGCTATGTAATGTATGTTTGTACACGAGCTCTCTGATTGTAAAGCACTGTGGAATATTTTGGTGCTATATAAACAAATATTATTCTTATTACCACTGAGACCAGTGGTTGTCTGTGGAAGTGACATGGGGTATACAACACATAATTGCTGTAGTTGAGTTACGAAGTCATGATGGGAAAGACCAAAGCATCATATCTGGTAATGGCAAGGGATTGAATGAGTATAGCGATTTTCTTTTTATGTTATCACTTGTGTCTTTGGGATCCTTTTTAGACAACCACACCATACATATACGGCAAAGGTTGTCTGTTTAAATATGGCACCCTCCATGATCGGTGTTTCCCTAGAGAGGCCCAGTGCTAATGGCTGTAATTGGCGGTATCACTTATTTTAGACAGTCAACACTTCAGATGCTGTCTTCAAATGTAACCTAGCAGCCATCAGGGAAGCAATTAATTCCCCGCGGCAGCCCTAGCCCTTCCTGAATGATCCAAGGCTGCTGCATTGCCGCTAATGTTTTGGAGTCTATGGCAGGAGTGATCTGATGATTGTATGTGCAAGTTCCATTGGGGAATTTTTGAAATGTGTAAAAAAAAAAATAAATAGTGTAAATCACCTCCCTTTCTCCAAAATTAAAATAGATTAAAAATTTAAAAAATAAACATAATAGGCATTGCTATGTCTAGAAATACCATACTATAAAAATAGTTTTCCAATATGGCGAACAGTGTAACAGAAATAAATATTAAAATGGATGATTTAATATAATTTCATTGCTTCACATCCCAAAGAAATTGAATAAAAGTGATCAAAAAGTCATACACATACCAAAATGGTACAGATCACCCCACAAAAAAAAAAAAGTTCTCACACAGCAACATAGATGCAGCGAGCCCCCTGAGGAGATGGTGCAGAGGATGGGAGTAGTTGTGGCCCTGATGAGATGTAGTGTCACGGTGTCCTACCTCAGACCGTCACTCCCTGGGGTTCAGTGCAGTGAAAAAGTTATGACACAGTCTCTCTGGATTTCTTTCCCTACAGCTTTAGGCCTCATGCACACGACCGTTTTTTATGCTGTCCGCAAAAAGGGGTTCCGTTCAGTGATCAGTGTCCGTTTTTGCCTTCTGTTGTGTTTCCGTGTGTCTTCCGTTTTTTTTGCGGACATGACCCAAAATATTTTACCAAAAGACAGGCTGACAATTTTTGCCAAGTGCCTGCCAAGGGATCCGCAAAAAAAAACGGACGCGGAACGCGGATGACACACGGATGGCCATCCGCATTTTTTCACGGTCCCATTGACTTGAATGGGTCCGTGAACCGTTTTTCACGGACAATAGGACAGGTTATATTTTTTTGACGGACTAGAATCATGGAACACGGACGTGGAAGACAAACGGTGCATTTGCCGAGTTTTCCACGGACCCATTGAAAACCAATGGGTCCGCAGAAAATCACGAAAAACGGAGCAACGGACACGGAATCAAACAACGGTTGTGTGCATGAGGCCTTACTCTGTCATCTGTGGCTGTAGGTCTCCACAGTAGGATGCCGGCTTCTAGCTAAACCAGTCCTGAACTGCAGTGATGGTTTTTTAATGTGTTTCCCACCACCCTGCAGCAGAGTGTTGATTGCTTGATCAATCTGCTGACACAGATACTCCATAGTTTATAAGTCTTCTGTGGCCTAGGACCCTGCAGTGTTTCTGGGGCAATGATGTCCTCCTAGATGAGCCACCTCTATGGTGCACAGAGATGGATTGCATGCTCCCTCACTCCTTACTTTCCTCTCTACGACTCTAAACTGACTTTAACCAGCTCTGCCCCTACCTTGGAAGGAAGTTGGACCAGCCCACTTTTACCAAGATGGGAAGAGTGAGAAGGTGCAGTAGGTCCCATTCCTGTTTCCTAACACTGTCAACCATACCCCATATGCTGGTGAACAAGATGCATAGCATACATTCATAAAATAATGACAATTAAAGCTGTCCGCAAGTCAATGTCACTGTTTAAATACTTATCGGCGCTGCAAAATCACCGGGTGAACAGTTGATCCGCAATAGTGAAGTTCCACCAGACTAAATTTCCAAATAATTTAATATACTTACAGGATCAACAATCAGAACAGCATTTGTATAAAATATTGCATCTCATGCAACAACCCGACCTAGGTTTCGCCATGTCAGCTTCGTTAGGGGAGATAATCCCACCCCTTTCAGGTGTGGTATTTAAAGGCAATGAGTGAACTACATTGAACCACCCACTGCTTTGAGATGCATTAAAATACATTCAAATAGCTAATATAACCTATTAACATACTTCCATCGGTTTGCGATGCAAGTATTCACTAAGTAAAAAAGAGTAAATATCATTGTTTAAAACAACTTTCTTCTTAAAAATATGTATGTGTTATGATCTTTATATATACACCCCTTATCTCCATTCATAAAACGCTCACGTGATCCCTCTCTGATCACGCGATCCTCTTTCATTGGACTTGGTTATTCGTCATTCATTCAGATGGCCAATCCCCCACCTAGAAAATTTCTAGTCACATGATCTTTCTTCTCCAATAGTCAACTACAACCAAACCAACTGCCCTGCTCCTTCACAATACAATTATTTAATCAACCAAGCACAGCTTATGATCATAAACCTAGATTGAGACCACTCGGCTTCAAAGTATTCATTCTATAAATCCAGGTGACATCTCTATGATTGATATTCTGTACCGGATCACCTCCCCGGCAATTTACCTTAACTCTTTCAAGCCCCCAAAATTTCAGCCCCACAGGATATTTTTTATGGGCTCTTGAAATGGAGTGGGACACTATGATCCTCACTAGGGTTCGTACCGAATTTTAGGGTGTTTCAAAAAAAGTTCGGGTTCGGGTCTGTTGTTCTGCGATTTCTTCCCGCTTTCTGAAGGGCTGCACAGCAGCCAATCAGCTAGCGTTTTACTTCTTGCCCTAAGAAGCCATCACAGCCATGCCTACTAATGGCATTGCTGTGATTGGCCAAGTGCAGCATGTGACCCAGCCTCTATTTAAGCTGGAGTCACGTAGCGCCGCACGTCACTCTGCTCTGATTAGTGTAGGGAGAGGACGCAGCTTCTGTGAGGGTGAGATTAGGCAGGGAAAAGTCAGCAAAAACACCTAAGGAAGTGATCGATCTACAGCTGTGAATGATTGAACTTCTGCTAGTTAATTGCTCACTGGTTTTTAGGCCTCACAAAGCGTTTTTCTGTCACTTTGATCGTCGGCCATTTTGTGTCTTGTGGTGCACCAGCACAAGCTGCCACCAAGTCCATCAATACTAGTTTTTTTTTTTTTGCTATATTCTACTTTAGGGGTTTGGCTGTGCTTATTGTCACCCCTAGAAACTCAGGATAGAAATTTCTATATTTTATTAAGGGGTTAAATTCAATTGCCAAAATAGCAATCCCCTAAATCTGGTGTTCCAGCTGTGGCTAGCCAAGTGTAATTCTGCCTGCTGTCTGGCAAAGGATAGATTTTTTTCTGTTGTGAAATTCAATAGCCAAAATAGCAATACCGTAAATCTGGTGTCCCAGAATTGGTTGGCCAAGTTTAATAGTGTCCATCATAGGATATATTATTTTCTGCGGTGACATTCAGTTGCAAAAATAGAAATACCGTAAATCTGGTGTTCCAGCTGTTGCAGGCCTAGTTTAAATCTGTCCGTAAAAGTGAATTTTTTTTTCTGAGGTGAAATTTAATTGCCAAAATAGCAATACCCTGAATCTGTTGTTCCAGCTGTGACTGGACAATTTCCCTAGTGTCCGTCAAAGGATATATTATTTTCTGGGGTGAAAGTCAGTAGCAAAAATAGAAATACAGTAAATCTGGTGTTCTAGCTGTTGCAGGCCTAGTTTAAATCTGTCCGTAAAAGGGTATATTTTTTTCTGGGGTGAAATTTTATTGCCAAAATAGCAATACCATAAATCAGTGGTTTCAGCTGTGGCTGGCCAAGTTTAATAAGGTCCGTCACAGGATATATTTTGTTCTGGAGTGAAATTTAATTGCCAAAATAGCAATCCCCTAAATCTGGTGTCCCAGCAGTGGCTGGCCAAGTTTGATAGTGCCCGTCAAAGGATATATTATTTTCTGGGTTGAAATTCAATTGCCAGAATAGCAATACTCAGAATCTGGTGTTCCAGCTGTTGCATCTCCAAATGTAAATTTGTCCGTAAAAAGATACCTTTCATCCAGGGCCTAAATACTAGGCCTACAATTGATATTCCCCTAAATTTGTAGTTACTGCTGTGCCTGGATTAGTGTAATATGGTACATAAATAGATAGCCAGATAGTGTTAGGTGCCTGTAAAAAAAAGGCCTGAATTTGAATTAAATACATTGGGCCAAACAATTTTTTTCTTATTGTGGCGAATGGTAACAATGAGGAAAACATCTAGTAAGGGACACGGATGCAGACATGGTCGTGGTGGGCCCCAGGCGGAGAGTTCTTTGGCGCACGTCCTTCCGCCACCAAGGATTGCAGGACATCATTCTTTGCCTCTTGTGGCCTCCTCCTCCTACTCGGCTTCCTCCTCCTCTTCTTCCACCTGCTCATCCAGTCAGCCACACACCTTCACCACCAACTTCAGCACAGCCCGGGGTAAACGTCAGCAGGCCGTTCTAAAACTCATATGTTTGGGGGACAGGCCCCACACTGCGCAGGAGTTGTGGTGGGGTATTGAACAACATACCGACGAGTGGTTGCTGCCGGTGGGCCTCAAGCCCAGCCTGGTGGTGTGCGATAATGGGCGAAATCTCGTCGCAGCTCTTGGACTAGCCGGTTTGACGCACATCCCTTGCCTGGCGCATTTGCTGAATTTGGTGGTGCAGAAGTTCATTCACAACTACCCCGACATGTCAGAGCTGCAGCATAAAGTGCGGGCCGTCTGTGCGCGCCACCGGCGTTCAAATCCTGCCGCTGCTCGCCTGTCTGCACTACAGTGTAACTTCAGCCTTACCGCTCACCGCCTCTTTTGCGACGTGCCCACCAGGTGGAACTCCACCTTGCACATGCTTGCCAGACTGTACGAGCAGCAGCAGGCAATAGTGGAGTTTCAGCTGCAGCACGCACGGGTTAGTCGCTCGGCGGAACAGCACCACTTCACCACCAATGACTGTGCCTCCATGCGAGACCTGTGTGCCCTGTTTTGAGTACTCCACCAACATGGCCAGTGGCGATGACGATGTTATCAGCGTTACAATACCACTTCTGTCTCCTTGAGAAAACACTTACTCTCAGCTCACACTTTAGCGTTTTTACGCGCGTTCGAACGCGCTTAAAAACGCACAACTGTACAGTACCCATGCATTCCTATGGGTCTGGTTCACACTTGCGTGTTTTTATGCGCGTTCGAACGCGCGTAAAAACGGCCGACGCAAAAGCAAGTATGTTTGCGTTTTTTGGCCCGTTTAACGCGCGTCCCCATAAACGGAGTTTAATAGGGACGCGTGTTAAACGCGCGATTCCTATTTTGTGCAGCGCGATTTAATTCGCGCGTTAAACGCGCGAATTAAACGCGCTGCACGAACGCCCAGGTCTGAACCCAGTGTTAGGGCGATGATGGAAGAGGAGGTGGCCCAGGAGGAGGAGGATGAGGGGTCATTTTTAGCACTTTCAGGCCAGTCTGTTAAAAGTGGCTCAGAGGGAGGTTTTTTGCAACAGCAGAGGCCAGGTTCAAATGTGGCCAGCCAGGGCCCACTACTGGAGGACGAGGAAGATGAGTAGGAGGTGGAGAAGGATGAGGATGAAGCAGGTTCACAGCAGGGTGGCACCCAACACAGCTCAGGCCCATCACTGTTGCGTGGCTGGGAGGATACGGAGGACAATGACGATACGCCTCCCACAGAGAACAGCTTGTCCTTAGCCCAGCAGAGTTGCACACATTTTAACGTGTGCGGACTACTGGGTTGCCACCCTGCTGGATCCCAAAGACATTGTGCCCACCTTACTTCCTGCACTGGAGCGTGATAGGAAGATGCGAGAGTACAAGCGCACGCTGGTAGACGCGCTCTTGAGAGCATTCCCAAATGTCACAGCGGAACAAGTGGAAGCCCAAGGCGAAGGCATGATGCCTGATTCTCTGCTATGCTACTTCTGTCCTCTGTCTGGGGCCTAATTATCAAAAAGTGGCCTTCTCCAGTGGTGGGTGACATGACGCCTGATTCTCTGCTATGCGACCTCTCTCCAATTGATATTGCTTAATTTTTATTTATTTTATGTTATTTTAATTCATTTCCCTGTCCACATTTGTTTGCAGGGGGATTTACATTTTGCTGCTTTTTTCAGCACTCTAGCCCTTTCCTGGACTATTTTACAGCCTTTTTAGTGCCCAAAAGTTTGGGTCTCCATTGACTTCAATAGGGTTCGGGATGAAGTTCGGATCCCGAACCCGAACATTTTCAGGAAGTTCAGCCGAACTTCTCGAACCCGAACATCCAGGTGTTCACTCAACTCTAATCCTCACGGAAGGGTTCTCGTGCCTGGATCCTGATTGTTTGGTTACATCGTGAGGATACATTTAATCCTGATACTTGGTTTCCGGATTGGACGACATAGCTGCTGGCAGCGCAATCACCATCGTTTAGCATGACATTAAATTTATATTACAAACCATTACAGTTACAATAGTAGTCCCCTTACGTTTGGGATACTACATAACTTAAAAAAAAGCATTTCCAAGTTTTTTTCAGTATTAAAACAAGAAAAGAACATATAAATGTGGTATGATTGCCATTGTACTAAGAGAGAATGAAGATGACAGGTCAGTTAGAAAATGGAAACACAAAAATGAAAAATCTTCATGGGCTCAATGGGTTAAAAATATCATACTGTTTAGTTGCCTGGGGATAGAACAAGAATAAATACAGTCCTACCACTAGAGATGTCCCGAACTATTCGCCGGCGAACAATTCCCTCGAACATCGCATGTTCGCTTTCGCCACGGCAGGCAAACATATGCGATTTTCGATTCGCCCCCTATACTTTATCATCGAGCAAACTTTGACCCTGTACCACAGTCAGCAGACACATTCCAGCCAATCAGCATACCCTCCCACCTCCTGTCAAAAAGCAAGGACAGCATCCATCTTAGATTCATTCTGAAGCTGCAGTGTTAGTTAGAGCAGGAAGAGTGCTGCTGCTGTGTCACGGCGGGGACTGGGGAAAACTCTCTGCCGCGCACTATCCTCGGCCGCCGGGCCAAAAACAGGGATAAAGGGAGCAGGTGACCTCCTGGCACGTCCCTAAAACTGGCCCTGGTCTCCTGGCTGTATGAGCGGACCCTGAAGGTGGGACGGCTCATACCCACGTACCTATGGCCCTGCCAACCCTGCATCGCCCTCAGATAAGAACAGGGCAGAGACCACCTGCTCACCCTAGACGACAGATGAGCAGGAGTCTCCAGAGGCCCCCATAGCAGCCGGGACCCAGACAGTGTGCGCTCGCATGGCAGGCAAGTAACATGAGATACATATAGAGAACCCACACTTACCTGCCGCCCTGGAGATTACAAACCAGCGCCAGGACCTCCGGGACCCCCATGCGAACACCAGATGCATGGGGGAGATCCTGGCAGGGAAGAACACCATCTGGTCTTTGCTTAAACCCCTCCGGGAAAGCAAGCCCCTTCCAGAGCAAACACACAGTGACTACAAGCTCCAGGCATACCCACACCATACAGCAACACCAGGTGGGGAAGGGGTACACACTTGCACACTGGAGAGGCTACATAGAATACAAAGCATAGGGAACAATACATAGAAAACATTATAACAAATAAGGGTGACTCACACAGACATAACATGGGTGCAAGCAACCACCTCCAGCACATGCTCACACCAAGGCTGGAGACAAACAAACTGAACTCAGGCTCCAAACACAGACACTTAAGGAGGCTAGAGGACACACCCAGCACACAGACATTAACCATGTGTAAACCACACCCAAGGAAAGTGCTCTCAAACAAGGTGAGCACACACATGCTAAACCACATGTTGCCACAGGCAACAGCATGTGTGGCTTTGTGTCACCACACCAACTCAGAGCTGCCGTGGCCCTGCCCCCACATGAAATACGCAACAACACGTTGCCAACGACAAGCGCATGTGAGGCAGCAGGTCAAAAGCCACAACCGCAAAGAGGGTGACACGTTGCCAACGGCAACCGCACGTGAGGCAACTAGATAGCAGCCCCCAAGTGCAGATGACACGTTGCCGCTGGCAACAACACAGTCGCGACCTTAACCAAGGTCGTGACATGCTGCTGAATTAATAGGGAAAGCGTTAGCTAGGCCAGTGTTCTGTGTCCACTCCAGTCCTCAAAGACTTATCGGCCTCTTTCACACGAGCGTGTCCGGATTAGGCCCCATTCACATGTCCGTAGTGTGTTGTGGATCAGCAAATTGCGGATCCGCAACACACCATGCCAGCACTCCCCATAGAGATGCCTATTCTTGTCCGCAGGCTGCGGACAAGAATAGGACATGATCTATCTTTTGCGGAGCCGTGGCCGGATGTTTCGGGGCCAAAACCCCGAAATTCGGGGCCGTGGCTCCGCAAATGCGGAAGCGGAGAGCACATAGTGCTTTCCAAATCACCTCCGGCCCCTTTCACAATGAATGGGTCCGCATCCATTCCACAGAATTGCAGAATGGATGCGGACAAAAATTGCGGATGTGTGAATGGGGCCTTAGGTTCGTATTTGTTGCGGATGCGTTCAGTGAAAACTGTGCGATTTCACAGGCAAAGCCATTCAGTTTTGCCTGCGATTGTGTTCAGTTGTCCAGTTTTTTCTGCGCGGGTGCAATGCATTTTGATGCGTTTTTCACGTGCGTGATAAAAAACTGAAGGTTTACAAACAACATCTCCTAGCAACCATCAGTGAAAAACGCAACGCACCCGAACTTGCTTGCGGGAGCAATGCGTTTTTCACGCAGCCCCATTCTCTTTTATAGGGCTAGGGCTGCGGGTAAAACGCAGAATATAGAACATGCTGGGATTTTCACGCAAAGCACAAGTGATGCGTGAAAAAAAACGCTCATGTAAACAGACCCATTGAAATGAATGGGTCAGGATTCAGTGCTGATGCTATGCGTTCACGTCATGCATTGCACCCGCGCGGAAAACTCGCTCGTGTAAAAGGGGCCATCTGCTGTAAGGACAGCTTCCTGACAGCACCCCAAAAAGCCCTTTTTAGGGCTGGTACATCAGTCTGCTTTTACTTATTTTTTCTATATATAAATGTTGCAGTTGCCTGCCCGTGTATGAGAAGCTGCAGGCCCACAGACTGTACTGTGTGCACACTACTCATATAGGGTGGCACAGTACCTTGCAGATGAAAAAAAGTCATTTAATTTTTACCCTTTAATATAATTTCAGTTGCCTGCCAGTGTGTGTCAGGCCCACAGACTGTACTGTGCCCACTGCCCACCACTCATATCGAGTGCACGGTGCACGCGCAGTGACCTAAAATTAAAACGAAGCAGACCGAGCATGGGTCTTTTTCCATCTCCCGGTTCCTAAAATCTATTCAATACACGTCCCCTGATAGGGGACGTAACAGGCATTAAACTGATAGGAATAGTACTACTTAACACATAACTCATATAGGGTGGCACAGTACATTGCACGGCGCACGCGCCGTGCCCCAAATTGGAAGAAAGAGGACCGACCAACCATCTTTTTTCATCTCCCGGTTCCTAAAATCTATTCTATACACTGGCCCCTGATAGGCGACAAAACAGAGATTAAACTGGTAAGAACAGATTTTTTTAATTAAAAAAAAAGAGGACAGCCTCTTCGGAGCTGCTTATTTTTTGGCCGCGTTACTGAACGCTCATGCACAATGGCTGTAGGCTCATGCGCCCTTTTGCGGAGGTGACAAACTTGGTCAGTCAAACCCAAGGAAACATCATCGACCTCATCCAATATGCGTTTTTTCTGGAGCGTGCCCTGCGAAGAGTGCTGGATCAGGCCATAGATGAGCATGAAGAGGAAGAGTTGTGGTCACCATCACCACCAGCAGCAGCCTTGTGGTCATCGATTGCTGGACCTGCGGCAACGCAGAGAGAGGAGTCTGAAGAAGAGGAGTCAGAGGAGGAAGGTGGCTTTGAGGAGGTGGAAGACCAACACAGCAGGTGTCCCAGGGGGCTTGTTGTCACCTTTCAGGGACCCTTGGTGTTGTACGTGGCTGGGTGGAGGAAGAGACCTTCAATTATGTCAGTGAGGACAAGGAACGGGACATGGCTAGCTTGGTATCCAACCTTGTGCAAATGGGGAGTTTGCGATTGTGCAAATGGACTTTTTGCGGTTGTTTGCGGTGCGTTAAACAGGGAGTTTTGTCTATCAGAGTTTGGTCTGTCACTGTGAAGCAGGCGTAACACCTAACACTACCTGATCGATACAATATCATACCTGATCGTATACACACACTGGATGTTTTAAAGCACGTTATTCCAAACAATTTAGGAATGTTAAGTGATTTATGCCCTTTATGGATTAAAACCCGACTCTGCATCAACTACGTAAATTTCCATGGGAGTTTTGCCATGGATCTCCCTCCGGCACTCCACAGTCCAGGTGTTAGTCCCCTTGAACAACTTTTCCATCACTATTGTGGCCAGAAAGAGTTCCTATGGGTTTTAAAATTTGCCTGCCTATTGTAGTCTATGGCAGTTTGCCCGGTTCGCCCGTTCGCGAACATTTGCGGAAGTTCGCGTTCGCCAACGGAAAATTTTATGTTCGTGACATCTCTACCTACCACCTCCAGACGTGTAGATTGCAGATGGATGTTCGGTGTATACTAGAAGGTATCCTTCAATGCAGTGGCACAGGATATTGAGGACGAGTGCTTAGTTGCTCAGATAGTGGGTAGCAAGAACTAGCAACCCTAATCCAGTTTCCCTCACCAACGGTGAGGCAGCATGATGTATGGGACACTTCTCTGCATCTGAACACATCGGGACCACTGTTGGACTGTGTCTCCTATGGATTAGGAGTGGATTTGATACTTCATTAGTAAGTGATAAGTTTGTCTAATGGGCACTATGTGTATGGTGTTCACTGACTGAACCCTGTTAAGGGAGCACTGGTAGTTATTATGTTTGTTTGTCTCTTATGTTTTTCAGTTGAACTTCACAAGTAATTCCCCTGATGAGTCCTGCGACGAGGATGAAACGTAGCATGTAGGGACTTAGTGAGGGCAAGCATAGGGAAAAGGGCCCTAATTAGGGACAGGTTCCGCATGGGGTTGCCCCTGTTGGGCGGGTGCTCTGTGTTGCTAGGCAGTAATGTACTAGTCCCCCTCCCCTGACTACACTGTGAGGGAAACTGGATTAGGGTTACTAGTTCTCGCTACCCACTATCTCAGCAACCAAGCACTCGTCCTTAATATGCTGTGCCACTGCATTGAAGGATACCTTCTAGTATACAATCCACTATTAGGTATAGATGATTAAATCTGATAGTCTGACACGTTTGAATCAATTTCTATATATCCATATTTTAAACGTGACTTTTAAAAGATACACCTTTAATTTCAAATACACCGGGTACAGGTATCAATATACCATTAAATAATACACTGTGTTAGATCAATTATAGCCTAATTAGGGAGCATTACTCCCATAGACATCCTACAGAAAAACAGGAATAGGTAGGAGGAAAAAAGTTGAGCCATTCACAATGATACAGATATATATATAGCCCTACAATGGCCCTATTCTTCTCAGCCTAGGGTGACCCCCTGAAGGTGGAGGCTCCCTGTCCCTGAACCTAAACCTGTAAATTCCCAGTTAAAACCCTCAAATTGAGATATGTATCAGATACAAGACAGTTTGGAAGTTCAGATATAACAACATGTGGGTACCAGATAGATACATCCAGTTAGGACACCGGTATAAAATTCTGGCCCCTACTCATACATACAACCATACAAAAAGATCCAACGCGTTTCACCTATGGCTTTATAGGTTCATCAGAGGGTAGTCAGAATGGAACATCAAATAGATAAGTAAGATACAGATAAGAGGTACTTAGCTCTCAGAAAGATATCCTTGGGCAGTGGTGACGGTCAAGTTATTCAAATCCTGTTGATATAAGCAGGGATAACCGCGATATCGTCCCATGCCTGAGAAGCTACCTTATACCTTCTAGTATACACTGAACATCCATCTGAAATCTACACGTCTGGAGGTGGTAGGACTGTAATTATTCTAGTTCTATCCCCAGGCAGCTAGACAGTATGATATGTAACGGGATGTGTTGGCATTGGTTCAGTTTTTTATCTGCCCACTGTTTTAGGGTGTTTTTTTACCTTGTCAATTATTTTATGGTATATCTAGTAAAAGTTATGTTTTAAGGAATAATTATACACGGTCAACATAGGAATTTTGATTTATACTTGGGAGTGTGACAATACACCTTGGCACATTTAAGTGCATTGAAGTGTTGAATGAGCTTCAGACCAACACTCCAGAGAGATTAGCAATCTCAGGAATTCTGGTGCCAAAAAGCATCCATGTGAAAAGACAGCAGAGTGGTCAGCAAAACACAGCTTTACAGACACTGCTGTAAGGTGAGGGACTACATCTCAGACACCCATCCCCTAAACCCCCACTAGGCCAGACAAATTTTAAAGTGTGAATCTTACAGTAGACACCTATACCCACAAGTGTTTACTAGTGTCAATTGATAACCATCCAACCTGCCATCATTCATCCTCATCTAATTTCAGAAACTGCACTTTGTATTTTGCTGCTGGTGGATGTACCATAAGTAAAAAGAAACAGCTATATGTTTAATTTTGACTTGATTCTTCAAAATTACATTTCCACTGCACTGATCCCCAGGGAGGAACTGTCTGAGAGAGTACACCATGACACAACACCTCATCAGGGCCACTATCACTTCCATCCTCTGCACTGGCTCCTCAGGGGCGTGCTGCACATAGATGGAAGGAGGCATTCACTAGGATCTTATATCAACAACAATGCAGTACACTTATTCCCTTTAAGACATGATTCCTTTATTAAACAACTTAAAAAAACATCATATTACCCACATAAAGAGGAGAAACAAATGTCAAGCGCCATACAAAATCTACCCCATATGTCAAATCACTGTTAGGCTACATAACTACCGCCCAATAAATGCACTTAAAACCACCAACCATTATACACCCTCAATTACAATAACCACCTGGTTACTACTGAGGCAATCTCAGGTCGACAAAGTGCAGCTATAAAACAACCATCAATCAATGATAATACCATACGTGAAACTGGGCTAATGCATACCTATGCAGTAGAAAGTGAAAGTATCTGGGCAGGACTGGCGCACCCCTTAACGCGCATTGTCGCGTTTGCTTCGTCAGGGGGAGAGATTTTACTATATCTACAGGGTTCTTTTAAATCTTCTTTTACTGGCCTATGGGTATCGCGATCCTAATCATGTGACACCAGGACGTAATCACGGTGCTTCGCCCGCTGAGTCAGTCCACGGAGTTCACTTCCGCCCGGCCCCCTCTTCGGCCTCAGTGAGGGCAGACCAGACTATTTCCAGTACTGACGTCACCAAAGGCCTCAGCACTGGGGGGCAGGCGCATGGGCCGCTGACAGAGACAACCGCGATGCGCTCTACTTCCAGGTTCCTGATTGATATTGATATCAAGGGGTGATAATAAACGGTACTATCGCATTGAACCTTAATACAATGTGACAGTAAATCAGTGACAATTGCTTAACTACAAAACTGTACAACTAGTAAATAGTATAATAAAAGGTGAAAAACCTAATGGCCCGTGAATTTAATAAAAGGATTACACTAATCCAAATCGTGACACTAAATAAATATTTATATAATTGTGCATCATTCCCTAATTTTATGTATTACTCATCATTAGTGACAATCTTATCTTATAAACATCATCAAAGCTATTCTTGTTAAAAACATTATAAAGTGCATACATTAATATAAAACCCACAATCAAAATATAAAGTGCCAGTGCTAAAGTGCATGCTTAATATCTATGCCCATATCATTACATAAATATTACCATAAGAGTAATTATATTCAATGCCCAAAGTGCCAGTACTCAATACATCATCATCAGTACCCCATTTTATTACACATAATTATCACCTATACTTTCTTCATTTCTTTAAAAAAAAAAAAAAAATTCATTTTCTTTCTTTTCTCTTTTATCTTTCTTCTTGCTGATTATTATTACAGGAACCCGGAGTCTTCCCGTCCACACCAAGGAAATCCGGACCGCCCAAGATGGTACATCAACTACCACATCGCTATTCTCATATCAAGGTAGATATATTCTACAAAATTAAAAGGCACAATTAAAATCAGATTAAAACAACAAACCCCCCAAGATCCACACCTACAGAAATGCACCAAATCCCAGTGACTCATTTAAACCTTGTGGTGCCATGGTTCCCAATTTAATGATCCACCGGCTCTCTATTTGAGCGAAAAGTTTGCTGACATCGCCTCCTCTTATACCCATGGGGATTAAGTCAATTCCTTTGAATTTGAAGAGATCCCCATTACATTGGTGATGAATTTTAAAATGGCGCGGAATCGTTTTGAGTTTATTGAAATCCTTCTCTTCTCTTCCTTTTTCTATATCCTGGATATGCTCCCTGACTCTTTTCCTCAATTCACGTGTTGTTATGCCAATGTAGACCTTATAACAAGGACAAGTAGCATGATATATAACTCCTCTTGAAGAGCATGATATCTACTCTCTAATTTCATAGCTTCTGTCACTACTCATCCCTTTAAATCCTTTAGATCTGATCATGTTTCTGCAGGCCTTACACGAGCCACATGGATACGATCCATTCAACACCTCCTTCTTCTCACCAACAGCATCAGGTACGTAGTGACTATGCACCAACATATCTTTTAAGTTCCTGGCTCTTTTTGCTGTTACAATTGGCTTATCCGTAATACAATCTCTCAAGACCATGTCTGTTTGTAATACATGCCAATGCTTTTGCAGGACATTCCTAATTTGCCCCCACTGTTTATTGTAATTTGTGATGAACCTGGTCTCAAATCCATTGTGCACTGCTTTAATCTCATTGGGGCATGGAAGCTGTTCCCTCGTCTTCTGGTTAGCTCTCATTCTTCCTTTTTTAATACTTCTATTACTGTAGCCCCTTGCTTTAAATCGTGAAATAAGATTTACCGCTTGCTGCTGATAATTTACTGCATCTGAACAGATCCTTTTGACTCTTGTGAATTGGCCCACTGGAATCCCATTGATCGTTGCCTTAGGATGTGCAGACTGCGCGTGCAAGAAGGCATTTACGGCCGTTTCTTTTCTATGAACATCAGTCCCCACTCTCCCTTCTGCATCAACTTTGATATTCAGGTCCAGAAAATTCACCTCCAAGCCAGCCTGAAATGTCAGAAAGATATTACGATCATTTCTATTTAGTTGATCCATAAAACATTTTAATTCATCTTTGGTACCTTCCCATACAAACAGGATATCATCGATAAAGCGCATCCAATTGTGCACTCTATCGATGCCCCGTACATGATCTCCAGAGAATATCTCTCTCTCCAATGCCCCTAAAAACAGGTTGGCATACAAGGGGGCACATGTCGCCCCCATCGCCACGCCCTGGAACTGCAAAAAATACCTGTCCTTGAAAATGAAGAAATTGTGGCTCAAAGCGAAATCCAATAGTTCCATAATTAATTCATTCAGTTGAGGATCACTATTGTTGCCTCTCAGTAATTCTGCAACCACTCTCAGCCCGTCCATATGTCTTATATTTGAATATAGGGCCTCCACATCTGCTGTTACTAAGATCATGTTTTTCTCCAGCTGTATATTTGTCAATCTGTTCAAGGCAGCTGTAGTATCCTGTATAAAGGAAGGTAATGTATTGACCAATGGTTTTAAGTGGTGATCTATGAAACGACATACATTTTCACACAGGCTCCCATTACCTGCAACAATCGGTCTGCCGGGTGGATCTTTCATATTCTTGTGGACTTTAGGGATAATATAGAATGTCTGAATTTTGGGATGTTGTACTATTAACGACTGCTTAATTTTGCCCGAAATAATATTCCTTTACACCGCCATTTCCAAAATTCTATCCAAATTCTCCTGAAACAATGGGGAGGGATTAGAATCCAGACATCGATAACATGTCTTATCTCTTAATAATTTAGATGCCTGCTTTTCATACATCAATTGTGGCCAGATCACCACATTCCCTCCTTTATCCGCTTGTTTTATTACAATGCCCTTCATGTTCTGAAGGGCTTGTAGTGCTTCCCACTGTTTTTTATCAAGATTACCCCCTCTGGAGTTTGTCTGTGTCATCAAGACACTTAAATCTTCACTCACCAATTTCACGAAGATGTCAGTAGCCGGACATAATTTCAGTTGGGGGAAAGTGGTAGATTTTTTCTTTAATTCAGCAGGTAATATATTCCACTTTTCAGACTCCTCCTCCTCCTCATTTGCTAATTCTTCTAATATTTTCAACGCTTGTAATACTGTTTCACAGGTAATCCAATCCAGTCCCCATTGTTTCATATTTTTATACACCTTTTTAAAAGAAGTTTCCTGGCAAATAGATGCAGGTCCTTGATTACTGTGAAGAGATCAAAATTATTAGATGGAGAAAAATGTAACCCTTTGCTCAATACTTCAATCTGTGTCTCTGTTAATTGTTCTTTGGAAATATTTATTACCTGTGGGGTATCATCTTTCCCCTTCTTACTTTTATTCTCAATTTTTTCTTAAATTTTTCTTTTCTCACCTTGACCTCTATTTAGCCAATTTTTTTGTCCTCTTGTACTTCGTGACATGGGTTCCTGCCCACGGTTACTACTTGTTTCAGACACCTCTGATCTAACAGAGGAGAATGATGAGGTTCTAGATCTTGTTTGATCACTCTCCGGACTTCTCTGCCATTTGTAAACCCTCTTAACATTATAGTCATTTATGTCTCTTTGAAATTTTTTTGTTTTCTGATCCGTTATCTCTTTATCCCATGTTTGAAACGCCTTATTCATTTCTTCTTCAAAAACACTTTTGCTGGTATTATCACAACCTTCTTCCAACTGTTGTTTAATCAACATAATCTAATTCTCTAAGGATAACAACTTTTTCCTATTTGCTGCAATGATCACCTCTATAAAATTCATGGAGCATTTGCACGATATTGATTCCCATTTTTCACTAAGCTCCTCATCCTCCAAACCAAAACTGGGAAACTTCTGGATTCTTAATCCCCTTGGTATTATACATCTTATCTCTGTAATTTTCCAATGCTGCTTTATTCCACCATATTTTTATCTTCTTATGGCAAAAGGTTTTATATTTCGCATCAGTTCTTTTTTCTGTAGGGTAGTCTAATTTAAAATCACATTTGTTTCCCCTCTAAAAATATCATTGGCTTTCGTTTGCCAAACGGCTTCTCTAGCCCCAAAATTCATATTACTGATCAGAGAAGTATCTGTGAACACAAACACAGTAGAAGTAACTAATACAATAGCACGATCAATCTAAACAACAGGGTGTACCCAAATCAACTTATATCAACAACAATGCAGTACACTTATTCCCTTTAAGACATGATTCCTTTATTAAACAACTTAAAAAAACATCATATTACCCACATAAAGAGGAGAAACAAATGTCAAGCGCCATACAAACTCTACCCCATATGTCAAATCACTGTTAGGCTACATAACTACCGCCCAATAAATGCACTTAAAACCACCAACCATTATACACCCTCAATTACAATAACCACCTGGTTACTACTGAGGCAATCTCAGGTCGACAAAGTGCAGCTATAAAACAACCATCAATCAATGATAATACCATACGTGAAACTGGGCTAATGCATACCTATGCAGTAGAAAGTGAAAGTATCTGGACAGGACTGGCGCACCCCTCAACGTGCGTTTCGCGTTTACTTTGTCAGGAGGAGAGATTTTACTATATCTACAGAGTTCTTTTGAATCCTTCACTGGCCTATGGGTATCGCGATCCTAATCATGTGACACCAGGACGTAATCACGGCGCATAGCCCGCTGAGTCAGTCCACGGAGTTTACTTCCGCCCGGCCCCCTCTTCGGCCTTAGTGAGGGCAGACCAGACTATTTCCGGTACTGACGTCACCAAAGGCCTCAGCACTGGGGGGCGGGCGCAAGGGCCGCTGACAGAGACAACCGCGATGCGCTCTACTTTCAGGTTCCTGATTGATATCAAGGGGGGATAATAAACGGTACTATTGCATTAAACCTTAATACAATGTGACAGTAAATCAGTGACAATTGCTTAACTACAAAACTGTACAACTAGTAAATAGTATAAAAAAAAGTGAAAAACATAATGGCCCGTGAATTTAATAAAAGGATTACACTAATCCAAATCGAGACACTAAATAACTATTTATATAATTGTGCATAATTCCCTAATTTAATGTATTACTCATCATTAGTGACAATCATTATCTTATTAACATCATCAAAGCTATTCTTGTTAAAAACATTATAAAGTACATACATTAATATAAAACCCACAATTAAAATATATAATGCCAGTGCTAAAGTGCATGCTTAATATCTATGCCCATATCATTACATAAATATTACTATAAGAGTAATCATATTCAATGCCCAAAGTGCCAGTACTCAATACATCATCAGTACCCCATTTCATTACACATAATTATCACCTATACTTTCTTCATTTAAAAAAAAAAAAATATTTCATTTTCTTTCTTTTCTCTTTTATCTTTCTTCTTGCTGATTATTATTACAGGAACCCGGAGTCTTCCCGTCCACACCAAGGAAACCCGGACCGCCCAAGATGGTATATCAACTACCACATCGCCATTCTCCTATCAAGGTAGGTATCCTCTACAAAAATGTTTAATATGCCTTTTAATTTTGTAGAAGATACCTACCTTGATATGAGAATGGCGATGTGGTAGTTGATGTACCATCTTGGGCGGTCCGGGTTTCCTTGGTGTGGACGGGAAGACTCCGGGTTCCTGTAATAATAATCAGCAAGAAGAAAGAGAAAAGAGAAAAGAAAGAAAATGAAATATTTTTTTTTTTTTAAAGAAATGAAGAAAGTATAGGTAATTATGTGTAATGAAATGGGGTACTGATGATGATGTATTGAGTACTGGCACTTTGGGCATTGAATATGATTACTCTTATGGTAATATTTATGTAATGATATGGGCATAGATATTAAGCATGCACTTTAGCACTGGCACTTTATATTTTGATTGTGGGTTTTATATTAATGTATGCACTTTATAATGTTTTTAACAAGAATAGCTTTGATGATGTTAATAAGACAATGATTGACACTAATGATGAGTAATACATTAAACTAGGGAATTATGCACAATTATATAAATATTTATTTAGTGTCACGATTTGGATTAGTGTAATCCTTTTATTAAATTCACGGGCCATTAGGTTTTTCGCCTTTTATTATACTATTTACTAGTTGTACAGTTTTGTAGTTAAGTAATTGTCACTGATTTACTGTCACATTGCATTAAGGTTCAATGCGATAGTACCGTTTATTATCACCCCTTGATATCAATCAGGAACCTGAAAGTAGAGCGCATCGTGGTTGTCTCTGTCAGCGGCCCTTGCGCCCGTCCCCCAGTGCTGAGGCCTTTGGTGACATCAGTACCGAAAATAGTCTGGTCTGCCCTCACTGAGGCCGAAAAGAGGGCCGGGCGGAAGTGAACTCCGTGCACTGACTCAGCGGGCAATGCGCCGTGATTACGTTCTGGTGTCACATGATTAGGATCGCGATACCCATAGGCCAGTAAAGGATTTAAAAGAACCCTGTAAATATAGTAAAATCTCTTCTCCTGACGAAGCAAACACGAAACGCGCGTTGAGGGATGCGCCAGTCCTGCCCAGATACTTTCACTTTCTACTGCATAGGTATGCATTAGCCCAGTTTCACGTATAGTATTATCATTGATTGATGGTTGTTTTGTAGCTGCACTTTGTCGACCTGAGATTGCCTCAGTAGTAACCAGGTGGTTATTGTAATTGAGGGTGTATAATGGTTGGTGGTTTTAAGTGCATTTATCGGGCGGTAGTTATGTAGCCTAACAGTGATTTGACTTATGGGGTAGAGTTTGTATGGCGCTTGACATTTGTTTCTCCTCTTTATGTGGGTACACCCTGTTGTTTAGATTGATTGTGCTATTGTATTATTCACTAGGTTCTTTAAAGAGATAGGGATTCACCAATGTAAGTAGTGATGATTTCATATAGAAATGTTGTGTGATGGATACCATAGGAAAGTCACCAATAATAATTAGACCCACAATAAAAAATAGTACATATTTTGAAAAATATTGAAAAAGAGCAAAGACAAGTTTTATGTTTTGTGTTCCATTATATTAAATATATACTTTTATTTCCTGATGCTTGGTCCTTTGTTTGTCTACAGTTTGTCTTTGCTTTCTTTTGACGAAAAAAACACTGTGTGGAAAAGGTCAAGTGGCACTTAACATGGGCGCATAATACGGCTTATTTTATAACAGGAATGTCAAACACATGGACCTCCAGCATAACCGTAGGCTGTCTAGGCATGATAGAATGAAAGTTGTAATTTTGCAACAGCTGGAGGGACACACATTTGAGAGTCCTGAGGTATAATATATTGTATCACATCTTTTCTTCTACCTGGGCATCCTCTAGTCTAGAATAGAGTAATCCAAAGGAATCATTGTAATAAGGTTTATAAAAGAAAAAAAAAACATACTGAGTGATTTTTAGACCTCTTTCACACCATCATTGGGGTTGATCGCGAATATTCTAATCGCTAATTTTTATTGCGAATATCGGCACTTCGAGAATTCGTGAAAATCTAGAGGATAGTGCTATATATTCGTAATTGCAAATATTCTAGTTTTTTTTTTTTCATCAGTACTACTGCTTCTTGTTTGTGGGCCAATGAGAAGGCTGCAATATCTTTGTCAGAGCTTAGCAACATCCCTAGCAACCAATAGGGAAGTTGCCTACCCTTTTACTATATAAGAAACTCCCCAGCAGGAATTTTCTGCTGTTTTTTGCAGTTCTGAGAGAGACAGCAGTGTCATTGCTGTGCTCTGTGCTTTGCAGACTCATCTGGATCCTTATTTAATTAGATTGGATAGTTAGCTCATACATATAATACAGATAGTTTGTGGGAGATAGCCAGTGTATGTTAGATAGTGGTATAGTGTAGCTCAGGGATGGGCAAACTGCGGCTCTCCAACTGTTGCAAAACTACAACTCCCAGCATGCAAAGACTGCTTGCAGCTATCAGCCTACAGCAGGGCATGATGGGAATTGTAGTTTTACAACAGCTGGAGAGCCGCAGTTTGCCCATCCATGGTGTAGCTGATAGGTTCCAGTGCAGGGTGTTAGGTAGTGTGATAGGAATTACTGTGCTGTGATAGGGATTAGTGTCTCTGTTAGACACAGTGCTGTGATGTCACAACAATACTTAGTGCACCAATCAGTAATATCTACTCAGACCTGATAAAATGTGAAGTTGCACGTTTTGCGCAAAAAAATGTGCATCATTAGTGCCAATTTGTGCAATCGCTAAAATAATGACTAGAGATCACGAATTCTAGAATTTGCGAATTTATTGCGAATATTATGCAAAAGAATTTGTGAAATATCGCAAAAACTAATATTGCCTATGCCGCTCATGACTAACCATCATACTTTAGTCAGTATGTGCAACAGTATTTGCAACTGGAGGTCAATTTCCCACAGGTGTTTGACACATTTTTGGTTTACGCTCACTAATACTTTTTCAAAATACTGACTAAATAACCAAATTAGCGATGAGCGAATCGAAGTCAATCTAATTGACTACGATCCGAATTTGAAGAAAAAAAATCAATTCACCGCAAAGTCAAATTTCCTTGCGCTTTGTGGTCAATGAATAATTTTTTCCCCTGAAATGTACGGCTAAAAACATACAAAAAAATGCGCTTTGTTAAAAAGTAATTTGTCACGAAGCAAATACAGTATCTTTGTGAAATTCGTCGAAGCCGCCAAAGCAAATTTTTGAAAACTTAACTCAACACTAATATCCATGTATAAGGAACCAAAACCAGGAGTCCAGAACACAGAAGAGGTCCACATTTTTTCATTATAGTTTCCTCGTTCACGTTTGACTCCTGGTTTTGACTCAAAAATACTGATGTAAATACACCTGTGAGAATGTGGTCTAAAAAGAAGATGGATATTGTTTCAGGTTTAGTGGCCTTTAGGCCCCATGCACACGACTTTGTCTGTTTTGCGCTCCGCTATTCGCGGATCCGCAAACTATGGAGGCAGTTCATGTGCCCTCTGAATTTGAATTTGTTTGTGGACCCTTTCAATAAGACCTTACTTTGAATAGGCTCTATTAAATTTTAACCATTAATCATTTATGGTTTCCTGACAAATTTAAAAACACAATAATCATATTTTTTCAAATCACTGTTCAACATATTTGCTTAATTGCCCCGTTCAAAAAGCACAAAATATTGGTGGAAGTACACCCCCAGTTGAGGTTGAAGGGCATGACTTAATTTCTAGCTTTCAGGGAGGTCCCGGGACATATGGAAAGCAGAATGACTAAAGCACTTTTGCCCTTTCCATTATGATATAACTCAGGATGTAGTAGTGACATTTTAAATGTTAGTCCTATAAACATGTTTACCAGAAAACAAAGATGCAGCTTTACCCTGAGGGTGGTCAGATCCAGCAGTGTAGGGGATGGGCAAAGGTTTGAGGGTAGTTAATTTACATGGTGAAGCAGGGAGCCATATGCTCTCTGCTTCACAGTTCAGCTGACCTCCGACACTCCCCAGCAGGCTACACATCACAATGCTGGGCTGTAACTGGAACTGGAAGGGGCACTACTGAAAGGGGACAATATGTGGACATTACTACTGTGAGAGGATACAATGTGGGCATTACTACTGTGGGGGACACAATGTGGATATTACTACATTACTACTATGAGGGGCACAGTGTGGGCATTATTACTGTCAAGGGAACAATGTGTGCATAAATACTATGACAGGGCACAATGTGAGCATTACTATTGTGAGGGGGAACAAGGTAGGCATTACTACTGCGTGGTAGCACTAAGGGAAAACCAGTGCCCTACATTACCCTGTTATACATTGGGATGGCTCAGTCTTACAGGCCATTACAGTGCCCCCTGCTAGGGATTTAACAGGAACAGTTACCATGTCCTGTTTATGTGATTACTCTTTTTGTGCTATGATCACAGTGACCTTTTTCCAGTTTCAGCGGACATCACGGCGACACAACAGTGAAACCCTGGATCAGGTAGGACTAGTTGGTTCTTTTCATTTATTGTAAGGTATATTGGTACCACCGTCTACCCTATTATAGGTGTACAGTATATATTGGGGATCATTTACAAAGACTGGCTTTTTGAAGTGATCTTTGTTCCCTCTCTGCACTGACGGAGTATTAGCCCAAATTATGAATTGCCCCTGGAGTAGTTTTTACTCCATTTTTACAACTGTTTTCAAAAGTCACACACTCGCCCCTGTCACACACTTGCCACTCCTAAATAGTTGCAAAAAGTGGGCTTGTGACTATTTTTACACCTAAAACACGTGAAAATATTTGTAAGGATATTATTAAAAGTTTTAAGCTATTCACCCATAACCCTAAGGACCCAGTTATGCACTGTGCAGAGTTAGAGGCAGGGCTTAGTGTTACAAATTTGCTATGGTGGTATTGTCCCTCTTTTTGATCTAATAAAATTGGACGATAAGTAAGTGGGTGTGAGTCTGTGTGTGTGTGGGGGGTGGGCACTGTACAACATCTGGGGTACAGGAAAGCCTAGCTACATCTCTGCTCAGATGTATGCAAACATGTAATAGTCTTATTATTTTATAGCACATTACTATTATATGCACTGTATCTGTACATTTTAGGTACCTAGTGCAAATTTTGATCAAATTAAAGAAGCCCTCCTGCCAAAACAAGGTAACCTCACTCATATAGGATCAGATAACTGCAGTGTACCTGTACAACAGAAGACTTACCCCTCTCCCTTGGGCATAGCCCAACTAAATGAATTCTGAATAGGTACCAATTAAAAACAGCTTTGATTAGATGGGTAGGAGTTCAAGATTCAGACCTGCCTGCCCTCCTCTTCCCACCAGCAGCAAGCCTAACCCTGGTGTCCCACTTTGTCTCCCATGCTGTAGGCTTCCTTCTTCACTTCCTTCTAAGGTCTCCCAGCAATGCTGCTAGGGTGCATGCTTTCTCTCTCTGACTCTTAAAGATAAGGTTCGGTTTGTGAGGAGACAAGTGCTGGAACTTATCCAACAGTATCCCCTCTACCTAGACCATCACCACAAGATAGCGCCACCTCTGGTGCACCGTGAGAAAATATGGTGCACCGTGAGAAAAGTATCACGAGGTACTGGACAAATCTATATATATACACACATGTAGAGTGCTTAACATATAGGATTTTTTCATAAAAACATTTGGATCAGAAATTCACTTTGAGTGTACTCACTTCACAGGGGAGTGGTTTGGATAGCTCAGACACCAAACCGTACTGACCCCCTGCAAACGTCGTCAGATAGTGAATATTGAAGGCAGCCAATGGTCGGCTTCTATTCAATTCTTTATTGAGTTTGACTTACGCGTTTGGTAATCCCCTTCCTCAGGAGCGATATTATATCGCTCCTGAGGAAGGGGATTACCCAAACGCTGTAGAGCCAAACTTCAATAAAGAATTTGAATAGAAGCCGACCGACTGAGCTGCCTTCAATATTCACTATCTGACGAGCGACTTTGGCGAGGGGGTCAGTACGGTTTGGTGTCTTGAGCTTATCCAAACCACTCCCCTGTGAAGTGAGTACACTCAAGAGTGAATTTCTGATCCAAATGTTTTATGAAAAATCCTATATGTTAAGCACTCTACATGTGTGTATATATAGATTTGTCCAGTACCTCGTGATACTTTTCTCACGGTGCACCATATTTTCTCACGGTGCACCAGAGGTGGCGCTATCTTGTGGTGATGGTCTAGGTAGAGGGATACTGCTGGATAAGTTCCAGCACTTGTCTCCTCACAAACCGAACCTTATCTTTTATCCCTATATAGCTCTATATATCCCTTGTGGGTTTTATTGGGTCTATAAATCACCTAGCAGCCTCTCTGTATAAATTTTCCAATCAATCTACCTTTCCAGACCTTCTGGGCTTTCCTACCCCTGTAGGCGCCTATGCCTGTATTTTTTTGATCATTTGGAATCACCTTCCGCTTGATCTCAAATAACCTCCATTTCTCTTTTTCCACAATTGACTCTTAAAGAGCCAGGGCATGTGCACCCTAGACTACCCCAGCCAATGGCTGGTCACATCAAGGTATTTAATGCCCCGTCCCTTAGCAGAGGGTGTCTGAGCTTCAAGTTACCTAGCTTGCTGGTGTAGGAAAATGAGGTGTTATTGCAGAGTTAGCCATGTTGTCATAGTCAGCCATCTTACATCTCTACCTCTTAGAACTTAGGAAGAAATAACTTGTTCGTTAATGTATAAATTTCTAATGTGTCATGTACTTAGACAGTAGAACTGTAAAGTAATTGTAGGATATGTATTTTAAAAAGATGTATCTATGTAGTAATGACCTAGTGGAAAGGTAGAGGCTTGTAAGACTACTCAATGTACATGTATTTCGACCAATATATTCTTTTAGAGGGTATGAGCAGAGAACACAGATTAATTCCATGTTAGGCATGTAAGTAAGGCCAGCAGCCAGCAATACCGGAACTATTTTAAGAGGTAGCAGCCTGGTGGCTCTCCTGCAGTGAAAACCAGATTCCAAGTCAAACTAGTTGGTTTGTGCAGTGGTTCTACACCCACTGTTCATAACAAAAGAACCATAATGGAGGCCGGCATCTGCAATGTAAAAGAGAAACCTACTGAGAAAATCCTTATTTCATGGTTTTAAATCAGTCTCCAAATTCCTCAGCCTCCCAATCTGATTAAGCATCTGTGGAATACTGTCTTCTGGAAAATCACGTCTGATCCACATCGAGGAACTACACAATATTGGGCAGGTGGTTGATCAATGTAAAGCCATTAAACTACCAGCATCTTCAGGCTGCATTTATGTGATATCAGAGGACATTACAGGGAGGAGATATAAGAGAGAACTACAACTCCCAGCATGTCCAGACTGTTATTATGTGATGGCAGAGGACATTACAGGGAGAAGCTAAAAGAGAATAGAACTACAACTCCCAGCAGTTGCAGGCTGTTATTATGTGATATCAAAGGGTATTACAGTGAGAAGGTATAAGATGAGAGAACTACAACTACCAGGAGACGTTACAGAGAGGAGGTTTAAAAGGAAAGAACTACAACTCCTAGAATATCCAGGGTGTTATTATGTGCTATCAGAGGACTTTATAGGGAAGGAGTATAAAAGGAAAAAACTACAACTACTAGCATTTTTCTGTCTCACACTGCATCCATCATTTTACTTTCTTCTCTTCCATACAAAGCTCCGCTCCTCAGGTTACATGGCATAATCACAGGTCCTTCACCGCTACTTCTCCTCTTCACCACTAAGCTTAGCCCCACCTGACGGATCACATGACGATGATGTCATCATAGGTCATTCGGTTTTTGCAGTGTAGTAGATTCAGAGCAGGTCCTGGTCAGTAGTTACTGCTGTGGTGTCTGCTGGAGGTCTCTTGTTCTTTCTGTTAGCCATTAGCAGTGTGCCACATCCCCCCCCCCCTCTTTCTCCCACAGTGACCAGTTTATCTTGTTGACGGGGGTGGAAAATGGAAAACAAAGTCTGGTGCCAATCCACATGGTGCGCTGGACTTTAGGCATGTGTCCTCAGGTGCCCAAGTGTAAATATGGCCCTGAACAAAAGTTAAATCAAATCAATATTTATTGTGACCACCCTTTGCCTTCAAAACAGTATCAATTGTTCTATGTACATGTGCACACAGGAACTCAGCAGGGAGATTTTTGTAAAATATGTTGGAGAACGAACCACAGATCTTCTGAAGATGTATGCTTGCTCAGACAGACTTGATGATGTTGATATCAGGGCTTGTGGGGGCCATATCATCACTTCTGGGACTCGTTGTTCTGGAGATAGTTCTTAATGACATTGGCTGTATGTTTGCTACTGCAGTATAAATCTGGAGCCAATCAGTGGCCTACCTGAAGGCCTTGTATAATGGATAAGTATTTGACTGTAATCCTTACCAAATTCCAAACTCCATTTGCAGAAGCAGAATCTTATTCTTGCTTCACTGTTGGCTAAAGGTATGCATTATTGTACCACTCTTTAACCCATTGGAGAACAATGTACATTAATTGTACTTACTAAATAAATTATACTTTTTCTGTTATCCTTAAAAACCCCAGTACATTATGCATGGGAAGAATACTATTGAGGTTTTTAGTAAAAGAAAGTCCTGGTTAGGGTTTTGCCTCCCATACATGAAAACCTGGGCTTATGACCCAGCAGTGACAATAAGAAAAAAAAACTGAGATAAAAGTTAAACATACAGGGGTGTCATCAAGCATTATCAAAATGCTGAAGGCCTATCCCCCTTCATGTCAGAGTAATGGCACTGGGACTGGAGCACATTGGACAGCAGCTTCCAAAGGGGGATAGGGCTTAACTTTAACTCCACAGATAAGAGCAGGGATGCCTTAGAGCATTGGAAAGTGTGTGTAACTATTTGCCTGGGTCTCCCCAACACCCACCCAGCAGGCCCCATAGCAGCTGCATTATCGGCCTCCATGGATTGCATGCCTCTGGCATTCCCAATTTTTTTACTAGAAGAACTATTATAAAAGTTAGTTTGGTCTTAAAGGAGCTAGAAACACCTAAATTATGTGTAGTTTTGAAGAATGACTTGTGTGCTCCATAGCTGTCCTTGTTCTCAGTATTAATAATTCCTTAAAGGTTTTGAAAAGGTTCACAATAGGATAAAGTAAACTTGAATAGAAATCTTCATATAACTATATTGACATTTTAGACAGCAAATCAATACCTGGCAGCAAACTAAAATGCTAATTTTATTTTCCATGCTGTAGGGGAAGAGAGAAATTGGTGTCTGGAGAAAAAATAATATGAAAATGTTGTATTCATAATATATCTTATGTTCCTTAGAAACCAAAACAAAAAGTTGGGTCAAAAATAAGCTTGTAACAAACTAATACATGTTATGGTTTGTTTATGTAGAAACAAAAAGAACACGGGTGAAAGGATTTACATTGTTTTTGTATATAAAAAGTTCAAAGAATGTTAATTTACAAGCAATATAAATAAACTCTGCAAGAACTACAAAGCCTGTATAACAAGTAACGTTTTTAAAATCTGTAAATAAATGTATATTCTAATAGGGACTGTCCTCCACAAGCACTAACAATGATGTAAAAAGTATTGCTATATCTTATTTTATGAGTCATTTGTCCACTTACTAATGTTTTGGCCTCAGTGGGCATCGCTGTTATGTTGCTATTCCACTTCACACTGCACCCGTCTCCTGCCTCCTGCTTCCGGATGGCTTTGCAGTTCCTCCGACAGTCCATAAGGCTTTCTCCATCTTTTAAAGGGCCAAGGCACAGACACCTTAGTCCTCCCAAGTCAATGGATGGCCACCTTAGAATATTTAAGGCACTTTCCCCTGTGGTAATATTCCAGATACTTTAGTTGTGCTGTTTCGCGTTTGTCTGTCTGTGTACTGGCTTTTACCTAAGCTTAAAATTTGACCCTTCGCGGTCTGACCTGGCCTCTGGCTGTTCCCAATTCTTTCCCTGAGCTTCCTGCCACGACTCTTAGATTAACCTTTGGATTGCACAAACTCCTGCCTTGATGTTAGCTGGTCCCTGACTAATGTTTTTGACTGACCCTTTGGTGCTCTACTCCAGTGTCTCTTGGCCCCTGTGGGTCAGTATTTTATTGAACAGAGCGACTCAAAGAAATAGTGGTCTGGTAGTTCCACTGCAGCAGACTCTCCCGTTGCCGACCTGGGTTGCCTGACTTTTACCTGTACCGCCTGCCCTGACCTGTTTCCTGTTGGACTTCGCACTGCCTCATCCTTCGGTCCTGCACTGTTGCTCCTGGTTACGACTCAGCCTTTTTCAAACGCCTGTACCTCTTGT
Source organism: Bufotes viridis (assembly GCA_033119425.1). Lineage (NCBI taxonomy): Eukaryota > Metazoa > Chordata > Amphibia > Anura > Bufonidae > Bufotes > Bufotes viridis. The sequence continues at coordinate 223,952,505 of CM065590.1, forward strand.
ACCTTGCTCAGGTACCTCCTGATCCATCTAAACCATATGCCTCGTGTGCCTATCCGCCTCAAGAGGTAGCGACCTGGTGTTCCCGTCGGGAAAGTCTATCCCCACCATCAGGGGTCACTGTGAAGATTGAAGAGTTTACTTAGACAACGCCCTTAGAGGAGGTAGGACACGTGGCACAGCGGGTTCACAGCCACTGGTTCATGACAATCCATAGAATGTGTCAACCATAATGTCTCATTTCTACCGTAAAAATGAAACCAGTAAAACAATGGTGGAATAGTTTTTTTCCCAATTCCATCCCATTAATAATAGTTTTCAGCTTCCTAATGGGTCAGGGCAGGCGGTACAGGTAAAGGTCAGGCAACCCAGGTCGGCAACAGGAGAGTCAAGGCAAGCAGGCAGGGATCAAACTGGTAGCAGAGTCCAGGAATACAAGTACGAGTCAGGAACACATGAACACAAGCAGATATCAGGAACCTTAACAGGACACAAGCACCTTGACACTGAGGCATCTGGGAAGAGGGCTGAGCCACTTACATATGTGCAGGAGGGCTGGGATTGGTCAGCGAGGTCACATGATCCAACCCATAAAGCAAAGGAAGTGACACACGCCGGCCCTTAAGCAAATGCTTCAGGAAACAAGCAGCAAGCATGCTGTGGCCAGGGCTGAAAGGAAACACTGGCAGCAGATCATCGCTGAACAAGCCGCTTGGGACCTGTTACAGTTACCCCCCCCCCTCCCTTCATGCCCTCTCTTCTTGAGTCCATGACGAGACAGAAACCTTTTTATCAAGTTCAGAGCATGAATGTTCTCCTCTGGTTGCGAAGACCTCTCCTCAGGACCAAAGCCCTTCCAGCCCACAAGATAGTAGGTCTTTTTGTCACTCTTCTTGATGTCCAGGATGTCTTTGACCTCAAATATCCCGTCAAAATCTCCAGATAACGGAGTTGGAGTAGAAGGAGCCGTCGAGAAGCGATTAAGAACTACAGGTTTTAGTAAGGACATGTCAAAAGCATTAGATATACGCAAAGAGAGAGGCAGATGTAACTTATATCTCACTTCGTTGATCCTATTCAATACTTCAAAGGGTCCCAGGAACCTAGGAGCAAGCTTGAAACTGGGAACCCTTAAGCAGATATTTTTACCTTATCTCCTGATGAGAACTAAGGCGGTTTTCTTCTTTTCTTGTCTGCATTCATTTTCATGCGAGTCACCGCTTTATTGATGCAGTCCTTGGTGTCACGCCAAATCTTAAAAAAATCCCTAAAAGAGGAATCCACAGCTGGTACCCCAGAAGATGTAGGAACAGGGAGAGGAGTACATGTATGGGTGTTGTCCATAAATGACAAAGAACGGAGAGGATCCAGTAGACTCGCTAGAGTGGTTGTTATAGCAGAATTCAGCCCAAGGTAGCAATTGTACCCGTTTGTCTTGTTGGGCTTAAACAAAATGCCGAAGATAGTTCTCTAATATTTGATTGACCCGCTCCACTTGCCTGTTGGTCTGGGGATGATAACCGGAAGAGATGTCCAGCCTAATTTCGAGCAGCCGGCAAAGAGTTCTCCAGAGCTTAGAGGTAAACTGTACTCCGCAATCGGAAAAAATATGCCAAGGTAGACCATGCAAGCGGGATATGTGTTTTACAAACAGTTTAGCAAGTTCAGCAGCCGAGGGCAGTCCAGCCAATAGGTTGCCATGGGGTATCAGGAACAGAAAGAGGTAAAGACAGCCCGGGTGGTTTGGTCCTGGAGACTTTATTTTGAGCACAGAGGGTGCAGGCAGACACATAATTACACACATCCTTAGACAGTGTGGGCCACCAGTAGTGGTGAGACAAAAGTTCTGTGGTTTTGCAGATCCCAGGGTGACCAGTCAGTTTGGAGTTGTGTCCCCAAGCTAGAATACGTTTTGTCTTGGCAGATTTCCTGAATGTCTTCCCAGGAGGGATGTCTTTTACCAGGACAGGAGCCACTGTGATCAAGTGAGCAGGATCTACAATGTACGGGGGCTCCTCCTGCTGGTCGGAGAAGTCAAATGACCGAGCCTTCGCCTTGATGTTCTTCTCGGCTAGGCAAAAGTGAAGCTTAAAATCAAAACAGGAGAAGAAGAGTGCACATCTGGCTTGGCAATGGTTCAGATGCTGGGCTGTCTGCAGATACGTAAGGTTCTTGTGGTCGGTAAAGATTATCACTGGATGCTGGGCCCCTCCAATAGATAACGCCACTCCTCCAAAACAAGTTTTATGGCCAGAAGCTCTCTATCTCCTATACCAGTGATGGGCAACGTGCGGCTCTCCAGCTGTTGCTAAACTACAACTCCCACCATGTCCTGCAGTAGGCTGATAGCTATAGACAGGCTTTGCATGCTGGGAGTTGTAGTTCTGCAACAGCTGGAGAGACGCACGTTGCCCATCACTGTCCAATACAGTAATTCCTCTCAGCAGGGGAAAAAAAGGTTGGAGAAAAATCTTGCCCTAGGAACCCTTCTGTAGTACAACCGCTCTGGCTCCTATAGAGGAGGCATACACTTCTAAAAAGAATAAGCAGGAGAAATCGGGATGACACAGAACAGGTGCAGAAGCAAAGGACCTTTTTAATTGAATGAAGGCGACTTAAGCCTCAGGAGTCCAGACTCTGTCATTCACCCCTTTCTTACTAAGAGAGGAGATCAGAGATGTAAGAGATGTAAAATTCGGGATGAACTGATGATAGAAATTAGCAAATCTAAGGAAGTGCTGTATAGCACGAAGACCTTGTGAGCAGGGCCAGTCCATTACTGCATTCAATTTCTCAGGATCCATCTGCAACCCGGTATCCGAGATTATGTATCCGAGGAATGGTTGCATTTCTCGAGTTTGGCAAAAAATCGATTCTCTCTCAACCGCTTTAAAACTAACCGTACATGCTTCCGTGATTGGTCAAATCTGGAGAATAGATCAGTATATCGTCCAGGTCCACTATCACGCAGACATAGATCAGGTCCCAATAGATATTGTTTACCAACTCCTGGAATACCGCGGGAGCATTGCACAGACTGAAGGGCATGACGAGATACTCGTAGTGACCATCACGAGTTTTGAAAGCAGTCTATCCCTCATCGCCCTTTCGAATGCGGATAAGGTTGTATGCTCCACGAAGGTCAAATTTTGTGAAGACCTTAGCTCCCTGGATCCTGTCAAAGAATTCGGAGATTAGCGGAAGAGGGTTTCGATCCTTTTCAGACCTCGATAGTCGATACAGGGCCATAAGCATCCATCTTTTTTTCTGCACAAAGAAGAACCCGGCACCGGCCAGTGAAGAAGATTTCCAGATAAACCCCCTCTCGAGATTCTTCTTGATGTAATCAGACATCACTTGGGTCTCGGGAAGTGAGAGTGGGAAGACTCGACCACGAGGAGGAGTGGCACCAGGCAGAAGGTCAATTGGACAATTATATGGACGATGAGGAGGCAGAGTCTCTGCCTCTCTCTTACTGAAGATATCCGCAAAACTGGCATACTGCTGCGGAAGTCCAGGCAGGTCTACAGGAAGTGTAGGCGAGGAAGAAGGTCGGACCTCTGATAAGTAGATGGACTGACAGGATAATCCCTAATGCAGAATCTGACTGGTGTGCCAGTCCAAAATTGTAGTGTGCTGACGCAGCCAGGGAAGACCAAGTATAACCGGATTCACGGACACTGGCAGCACATAGAAGATCATCTCTGAATGCAGAACACCTATTTGCAACTTAAGGGGCATAGTAATAAAAAACACAGGTTAAGGAATCGGCAGACCAGTCCATTTATGGAAGCCACAGAAAGATGCCTTTCTAGATGGATGGTAGGGAACCGGTACTGATGGACCAGAGCTTGTGGAATAAAGTTACCGGCTGACCCAGAGTCCAAGAATGCAGGCACAGATAGTGTGATTCCCCTGTGAGAGCGATTCTCCGAAGACTTCTCCTTGTCTAGGACCACCTCTCCAAATGATCCTAGACATTGGTGTTTCCTGGCTTCTGTGCACAATTACGCACAAAGTGGGCCTTACCTCCACAATACAGACACAGGTTCTCTGCTTTGCAGTGTAAACGTTCCTGGTCAGACAATCAAAGGCGCTCTATTTGCATGGACTCTTCAGATGGGGTGGACGCTAGAGGAAGAACCCGCCTATGGAAGGATGGAGCCAAACGAGGTGGTCTACTGGTGCATGTGATCTCCTTAGAACATTCCCTGAAATGCATATCTATCCTTGTTGCAAAGGTGATCAGGTGATTTAGAGTAAACGGATGGTCATGACCAGCTAAATAATCCTTAATCTGGTCAGAAAAGCCCACCCAGAACACCGCCAGTTCAGCCTCATTGTTCCATGCAAGTTTGGCAGCCAGGGTACGAAACTGGATGGGGTACTGACCCAAAGACGAGAAACCCTGTCGTAGACGCAGCAGAGCTGATGCAGTGGAGGACATGCGGCCGGGCTCTTCAACGACCAGCCCGAAAGTAGCCAGGAAAGACTGTAGATTAGTGGTCTCTGGACTTCCATGTTCCCAAATAGGATTTGCCCAGACAAGGTACTCATCATACAGCAGAGACACAATGAATGCAATCTTGGACCGCTCAGTAGGAAACTTCTGCCCATGCCACTCAAAGTGGATCAGGCACTGATTCAGGAATCCACTACAGGTTTTAGGATGTCCACCATAGTGGGATGGTGCCACACCGGCGGCACACAAATCCAAATTCACTGGTGTGGGTATTGCAGGGGTAGTAGCAGTGACTGGCGAGTGGCGACCCTGCAGTAGCTGGAGAAGAGATGGCATCCAGACGAGAAGCAACATTTTTCATGAACTGCATTATGACATCCTAACGTTGGCTCTGACGCCTCACTTCATGTAACAATTCCTGAACGACAAGCTTGGGGTGACCAGCGGGGTCTATGGCCTCAGTTTACTGTCACGAACCAGCGTGTGTGAACCCACTGTGCCATGTGTCCTATCTCCTCTGAGGGCGTTGTCTAAGTGAATCCCTTGATCTTCACAGTGACCACTGATGGTGGGGATAGACTTTCCCGAGAGGAACACCAGGTCACTACATCTTGAGGAGGATTGGCACACGAGGCAGCTGGTCCAGCCGTGCCAGGAGGTACCTGAGCAAGGTACCAGAGGTACAGGCGTTGCCAGCAGGCTGAGTCGTAACCAGGAGCAACAGTGCAGGACCAAAGGATGAGGCAGTGCGATGTCAAACAAGAAACAGGTCAGGGCAGGCGGCACAGGTACAGGTCAGGCAATCCGGATCAGCAACAGGAGAGTCAAGGAAAGCAGGCAGGGAATAAACAGGTAGCAGAGTCTAGGAATACAAGTACGAGTCAGGAACAAAGGAACACAAGCAGATATCAGGAACCTTAATAGGAGACAAGGACGTTGACACTGAGACATCCGGGAAGGGGGCTGAGCCACTTATATATGTGCAGGAGGGCTAGGATTGGTCAGCAGGGTCACATGATCCAACCCATAAAGCACAGGAAGTGACACATGTCGGTCCTTAAGAAAACAAGCAGCAAGCATGATGTGGCCAGGGCTGAAAGGAAACACTGGCAGCAGATCACCACTGAACATGGTTCCCGGGACCCCGGCGGTAAGCAGGGGAACAGCGGCGCACAGCAGCCGCTGTTACATGGATCCGAGCAATTACAAGCAAAGCCAGACTTGCTATATCTATCTGTGCAATAGTATGAGAGGTCTTTTTTTAAGAGCAAGCTCTAGTTTTTATGACTACCATATTGCATTTTGTATAACTTTTAGAGGAATCTTTATTTAATTTTTTTGATTTGATAGGCATTTTCAGACTTGACAATACCAATGATGTCCAGTCACACCAATGATTATTCTTTTATCTTTATTTTTAACCCCCTCCCCTCCCAGGGGACTTGAACATGTGAATGGGTCATACATAAGGTTATACCACAGAAAAATCACTGCGTTTCTATTAAATGCTGCCACAGGCAGCACTTGATAGGAACTTGACTATGGCAGTCCTGGGGAGGAGCCTGCTGACAGTAAATGTCTCCTCAGATGCCATGGGAGCAACTGACTATGGAATCTGAGGGGTTGAATGTCCATGATTAGAGTTATCTCCAATAATGGCAAGAGTCTACTGCTGTATACGGATGTCACCAGCTGGCTATGGTAGCCCTTAATGGGCACCCAATTAAAAATCCCGATTTCAGCCGTACATGTAGGGTGGATGTCCTAAGGGGTCAATTTTCATAGCAACAAAAACAGAGCAGCTTATATACACTTTGGGCTAAATTAAATGACCTAAATTTACAGATGTAGTTATACTCAACAATCCCTCTATGCTATTACTTTCGTTGATATCAGGCTCATGGTTATGTGATTTTTTTTATTACTGGCTGTGTTCTCGATTATACCATATACAGTGTATATAAAAAGTCTACACACCCCTGCTAAAATGTCAGGTTTCTGTGCTGTAAAAAATTTAGACAAAGATAAATAATTTCAGAACTTTTTCCACCTTTTAATGTGACCTATAAACTGTACAATTGAAAAACAAACTGAAATATTTTAGGTAGAGGGATGAAAAAATCTAAAAATAAAATAATATGGTTGCATAAGTGTGCACACCCTTAAACTAATACTTTGTTGAAGCACCTTTTGTTTTTATTACAGCACTCTTTTTGGGTATGAGTCTATTAGCATGGCACATTTTGACTTGGCAAGATTTGCCCACTCTTTTTTGCAAAAACACTCCAAATCTGTCAGATTGTGATGGCATCTCCTGTGCACAGCCCTCTTCAGATCACCCCACTGATTTCCAATCGGATTCAGGTCTGGGCTTTGGCTGGGCTATTCCAAAACTTTAATCTTCTTCTGGTGAAGCCATTCCTTTGTTAATTTAGATGTATGCTTTGGGTCGTTGTCATGATTAAAGATGAAGTTCCTCTTCATGTTCAGCTTTCTAGCAGAAGCCTAAAGGTTTTGTGCCAATATTGACTGGTATTTGGAACTGTTCATAATTCCCTCTATCATAACTAAGGTCCCATCCAGCTGAAGAAAAACAGCCCCAAAGTATGATGCTGCCACCACCATGCTTCACTGTGGGTATGGTGTTCTTTTGGTGATGCACAGTGTTGTTTTTGTGCCAAAAATATATTTTTTATTATGGCCAAAAAGTCAACCTTGGTTTCATCAGACCATAACACCTTTTCCCATATGCTTTTGGGAGACTTCAGATGTGTTTTTGCAAAATGTAGCCTGGCTTGGATGTTTTTCTTCCTAAGAAAAGGCTTTCGTCTTGCCACTCTACCCCATAGCCCAGACATATGAAGAATACGGGAGATTGTTGTCACATGTACCACACAGCCAGTACTTGACAGATATTCCTGCAGCTCCTTTAATGTTGCTGTAGGCCTCTTGGTAGCCTCCCAGACCAGTTTTCTTCTCATCTTTTCATCAATTTTGGAGGGACGTCCAGTTCTTGGTATTGTCACTGTTGTGCCATGTTTTCTCCACTTGATGATGACCATCTTCGCTGTGTTCCATGGTATATTTAATGCCTTGGAAATTATTTTGTGCCCTTCTCCTGACTGATACCTTTTAATAATGAGATCCCTCTGATGCTTTGGAAGCTCTCTGTGGACCATGGCTTTTGTGGTGGGATGCGACTAAGAAAATTTCAGAAAAGACCAACTAGAGAAGCTGAACTTTATTTGGAGTTAATCAGGGGCACTGTAAATGATGGCAAGTGTATGCTGACTCCTATTTAACATGATTTTAATTGTGATTGCTTAATTCTGAAGACAGCTACATCCCCACTTATGCAACCATATTATTTTAGTTTTTTTTTATTTTCCCTCCACGTAAAAGATATCAGTTTGCTTTTCAATTGAGTTGTACAGTTTATAGGTCACACTAAAAGTGGAAAAAGTTCTGAAATGATTTATCTTTGTCTCATTTTTTCACAGCAAAGAAACCTGACATTTTAACAGGCGTGTGTAGACTTTTTATATACACTGTATAAATGTACACCTAGATTCTAGTGTATACTGTGCCACAATGTGGTACAATTCGGCTCATCTAGGTTAATAGAAATGATCTGCACCTAGCTCGACAAGGGGGCGTGGCACAACAAAATGGTTCACAGCTCCATGTAATGAGGCATTGCCTAATTTGCTTTGTTTAGCACCAAAACTGTGCCACACCTCTGGCATAAAATTCTGTCTCAACCTAAACTAAACATAGTTGAAATAAAAATTTCGCGTTTCAGAGAATCTATCTCCTTCAGTGGAGTGACGGTCCTTCACCATTGAAGAAGGAGATACATTCTCCGAAACGCGTTTGGAAACAGACAGGAATATACAGGGCATATACTGTGTATTCAGTACGGAAGAGGAGGCGGAGAAGGAGGCGGATGAGAAAACAAAATTCAAACATATACCCATTTTTGGGGGTGAAAAGGGTGCATCTGAATCTTGTGGATTGAGTACATTATAAAGCATACATTCAAATTGCGTTTTTGTTCCTCATTAGCTCAGCTTTCCTCTGGTGGAGTGGAGAAGTCAGGGCAATCCAGGCCTTGTTCATTTGTGTCTGAGTCAACCTGTCAGCATTTTCAGTGTACAAGCGGATACGCTTATCTGTTATAATGCCACCAGCAGCACTAAATACACGCTCAGACAATATGCTGGCGGCAGGGCAGGCCAGCACCTCCAAGGCGTAGAGCGCAAGTTCGTGCCCTGTGTCCAGCTTGCACACCTGGTAGCTGTAAGGCACTGAGGGATCATTTAGGACGCTGACACGGTCTGCAATGTATTCCTTCACCATCTTCTAAAACTTTTCCCTCTTTGTAGCACTAGGTCGCGCTTCAGGGTGAGGTTGCTGGTGGGGTGTCATAAAAGTGTCCCATGCCTTGGAAAGTGTTGCCCTGCCTCTGTTGGAACTACTGTGTGTTCCCCTTGTCTCCCTTCCTCGGTTGTCTAAGGTAGTATGGACTCTGGCTGCTTCATTGTCAGATGGAAAATTTTGGAGCAATCTGTCAACAAGTATCTTCTGGTATTGCATGGTTTTACTCGTCCTCTCCACCACAGGAATGAGAGATGAGAAGTTCTCTTTGTAGCGGGGGTCGAGAAGGGTGAACACCCAGTAATCTGTGTTACCTAAAATGCGTATAACGCGAGGGTTCGATAGAATATTCGTTTCATATTGGTCAAAATCGAATATTCGTCAATATCGCGATTAATATGTGATTTAAATAATCGCGTATTGTTATTGTAACTTAAGGCTACTCTCCTATTGGTTTGATATCTAGAATTAGCAAATATGACGAATGTATTCGTCATATTCCTCAAAACGAAAATAACGAAGTATTCTCCATCCTCGTTTTAACTACCTATTCGTCAACTTCGCTAATTCTAGCAATCAAATAGGAAAGTTGACCATAGAAACAGCTGTGTTTAATTCACTATGTGATTATATATTTTTTTTATAAATAGAATAATTATAATAATTATCAAGTATTATAATTATTCTATTTATTTAAAAAAAAAGCAAAGTAATATAATCGCATAGCGAATTAAACACAGCTGTCTCTATAGTTAACCTTCCTATTTGATTGCTAGAATTAGCAAAGCTGACAAATAGGTAGCTAAAACGAAGATGGAGAATACCTTGTTATCTTCGTTTTGAGGAATATGTTGAATACATTCGTCATATTCGATAATTCTACCAAGCCAACCATAGTAAACCAGGTCTAAGTTTAAATGGCAATGCGATTAATTCAAGTTATATTAATCGAATTGCGATCACAACTTAGCACTGCTATATTACATATTAGGATAGAATTGATGAATATGGAATATAGCAGTGTTAAGTTGAAATCACAATGCGATTAATATAACGTGAAGTAATCGCGTTGCGATTTCAACTTAGCACTGCTATATTCCATATTCGTTAATTCTAGCCTAATATGTAATATAGCAGTGCTAAGTTGTAATCGCAATGCGATTAATATAACTTGAATTAATCGCATTGTGATTTAAACTTAGACCTGGTTTACTATGGTTGGCTTGGTAGAAGAAGATGACGATTGACGAATGTATTATGTAGAACTACTTTTGGGAAGTGGGAAAGAAAAAAATATAACAATAAAAAAACCAAAAAGAAAATGAATATTCGAAATAGCGAATATATAGCGCTATATTCGCAATATTCGCGAATTAGCGAAGTGCCGATATTCGCTAAAAAAAATCGCTATGCGAATATTCGCGGTCAACACTACTCGTTAGATGAAAACTTCTAAATCATTCTTATCATTAAGACCTAAAGGTCCCATTGCATTTATTATCCAGGAGGCTTCTTTTTGGAGTAATACACAATGTCTATCTCCTCCATTTCTCAATACTCCTACTACTTCTATACCTGCACAGGTAAGGACGTCACCGTCCCCCCATGTGCTTCTCTAACATGTTCTATTAAAAAGGGTAATCCTACCCCTGTCTCAATGGAATTGTTATGTTCTCTGAATCTAACATACAGGAACCTTATGGCTTTCCCTATGTAAAATCTCCCACATGGGCAAAATATAATATAGACCACATATTGTGCCTTCCATTAAATGAACTGCCTCACTATATGTTTCACTCCTTCTATGTTCAAAGATGTCGATCTGATCATAAATCTACAAGCTGGACATTGTCCACACCTTTAATTCCCTTATGGAATACCCTTTCCTAACCAATTATCTTTTTAAGTCTCAAACTTACTCCTCACTATCTTGTCTTACTTCTTCTTCTAAAACTGATAAGGGGGAGATTTATTTATTTTTTTCCTTTTAATCTTCCTCATATACCAATATACCGTATGCCAATTATTAAGGATGGCTTTCTTTATGATTAAGGCCATAGGTGTGTATTTAAAAGAAAACACTGCTCTCTCCTTTTTCTCTTTTTCCTGTCTATTATCACTCCTGCCCCTACTTTCTTGTTCTTCTCTTTTCATTGCTCTCACAAATGAACTAATATTTTCTCAGGGTAACCCCTCTCCAACAGTCTTCTCTTCAATTCCTTAGATTGCTAAATGAAGTCAATGTCTTTACTTGCTATTCTTCTTAGTCTTGTAAATTGCCCGTATGGTACAGCTTTTTTTACATGTTTGTGTCGGGGGGGGGGCTCCTGAGGTGCAAGAGGGAATTTGTGGCAGTAGATTTTTTGTATATTTTAGTGACTAATGTCCCTCCTTGTACACTAACCTTCACATTTAAAAATTCCCTCGGACCTATTTTACTAGTGAATCTCATGTTCATATTATTCTGGGTGTTCAAGTACTCCACAAATTCTTCAACTTGCACTTAAGTTCCTCTCCACACTATAAAAACATCATCAATAAATCTCAGAAAAAACTTGATATTTATCACAAACATGTTCCTGGCGGTGAACACATACTTGTCCTCAAAGGTTGCCAGAAACAGGTTTGCAAAGGTACAGATGACTGGTGTCCCCATTGCTGTCCCCGTTTTTTGGTAGTACCAACTACCATCGAACATGAAGGCATTTTATGTCAACACAAAATCTAGAGCTTCTTTCACAAACTCAATATATTCTGCATTTTTATTCTGGCATTCCAATATCTTACTCACTGCCTGAACCCCCAATTCCTGTGGTATCCTTGTATATAAACTCTCCACATCTATTGACAATAAAAGGTCCCCTTCTTGCCACTGTATATCTCTAATGGCTTCCAGAAAGTGAGCGCATTTAACCCATGAGAACCCTATAAAGAGGCTGCAGTGCCAACCCCTGATTGTTTCTCAACATACTAAGAAAACAAATCTGTGCTGTGTTGATGCATCAATGAAAATGTTACTAGTCCTAGACCTGCAAGAGGAAAAATCAAAACATTTTCTGAGGCCCTGGAGGCAAAAAGTGACCTGTCCTAAGGCGGTGAAGGCACACTGCTGTCAAAGATTGAAAAAGATTACCTGTACTGACTACATTATTCTTTTCATCCTCCATAGTGGCATGGTTGGATGGACTGTGAGCCAACAGTCACTTTGCCACAGCCTAACTACGGTGGGTACTCCTGTGGTGGTTGAGATCCTAGACTCCAGTTTAAAGACTGCTTAGGTAGGATGTGCCACTGTTTAAAGGTGTTTTCTAGATTTTATTAGTTTCAGTATAGGCAATTACTAGCTGACCAGCAGAGTCCCACACCCCATCTGATCAACTGTTTGGCAAGAGCTCTGGTGCTGGAAGCAGACAGCGCCATCTACTGTACATTATAGTGGACTGAGTTCAACTGCAGTGCTGTTACCATTGCAATCAATAAAGAAAAAGCTTCAATGATGAGCTCAGTCTAAGGGTAGCCCTGTCATGACGTGGTCATGATACAGTTAGGATCCCCAGGCTTTCATTTTCCAATAGAAGTCAATGAGAAAATAGGTTTCTGAGATAGACCAGGCAGTTTTAAAGTTGTGATGACTGCACTTGATTTACTGCACATAAGACAAGTCCTGCTGCTTGCGGCTGCCAACTACATGAGATATACAGTTGAGTAGCCACTTGAGAAATATGCTTTACCACAGGTGTTATTATTTGAAGTTAATCAGAATGCTAAAGAACCAGGAAAATGCACAGTTCAAAAAACAGTGGCAAACAAAAAAAGCACCCTAAATGCATGATTATGGATGTGGTAACCGAACGCATGCATTTCCTAAGCACATCATGACAGCATCACGACTGCATCACAACAGTACCACTTGGCCATACCCTTACAGAAAGTAGACAGCACTGTCTACTTTCGGAGCTGGAGCTATTGCCAAACAGCTGATCAGCAGGGGTGCAGGTTTTGGGACCGCCAATCAGCTGGTGATAGCCTATCCCCAGAATAGGTCATCACTTAATAAAAGGTGGACAAACCCCTTTAATAAAATTACTTGTTCAACTGCAACATCTATGTCATTCAGGGTAGCCCCTCTTAGAAGGTTGTGACCACAAGCCTGAACCGCAATAAAGGTTTGGCATGTGTTGTAGAAATTCCCTCTGTAGCCATGCTGCGCTAAAAGTGCGCCAACCACAAGAAATTTCCCCGTGCTTAAAAGCACGTGTAATATGCTCTTTTGTGTAAGGACCAGAGGTGCCTCTTCAGAGTCATGTAGAGTCAAGACGAGTTGATCCTTTCATTATGCTGATTCCGTTCCAGAAGGAGGGCCCAGCACAGTATCTGTTTATTTTTTATAGCTCACCAAACAGGAAGTGACAAAACAGGAATTGATGTCTACAACCAACCTCACTTCCTCAATACCCCAACATAACAGGAAGTGACAACAAAAAAGTGACCAGACAGGAAGTGACATCAACATGTATGAAATGGAAAGGGGACCACACCAAGATAGCTGAACAGGGAAATGCACACAACTCATTCCTGTAAGGATGAGTCATGTCCATTTTCCTAAACAGCCATGTGGTTGACCATCCCCCATCATCAGCATGGACCCCACTTAATACTGCACAGAGTGACCAGTACCTAAGTAAGATCATTCTACTTGTTCTTACGGTTCTGAGACTATCTGCGGAGACATTGCTAATGCGGTTATCCAGTATACGGTATCAGTATATGGACAAGGCAGATTATTAATGTCTTCTTATAAGAGCAGATATGTATCCAAAAGGGAACATGTCTCCAAGCCCATGAGAAGGTTTTCACACTGACTGTTTTACCGCTGGTCCCGATCCAACCCAAGTACCCTCTGCTAGAGCGCTCCTAGGTTACATCTGACATAGGGAGACAGATGACAATACCTAAAACACACACATCCTAGAATAAAATGTCCACATATAATAAAATTTCCACAACAGTCCCTCCTCTTTGTCATATGCACCCCAGTGTCCCTCGATGAATCTCGATCTTCCTCGTTGAAATTTGAAAAAAACAGTCCCTCTTGTCCTGAATCCATAAATCAAAACAGAAGATGGAAAACAATGGAAAGTCAATCTTGACACGTAGACTTATGGCAAAGAAAATGAATCTTTAAAGCGGATCTTGACTCGGAGGTTCTGCTCTTCAGGAGGTGACTCAGAGGAGGGGCTGGGTCGCGTTGGTTTCCGGTCGGTTTGGAATCCTCTGCATCTGATCCATGGGTTGGTCTTCAGGGCGTCTTATCCTGGCAACGAAAATGTTGTCTGCTCGGGCTTTGGTAACTCGGTCGCACTCCGGCGTATAGTAGGAGACAAAAACAACATAAGTACATGTACTCTTATTTTCTTTAACCTGGATCCAATTTAAAACCAGAGATCCCCAACACCTCCAAAAGCTTTAAAAGGATTCCAACCCTCACTAGCAATAGCTCTGCCTCTGCCCTGCTCCTGTCAGTATGAGCATTAACTGATGTTATAACATCTCTGTGGGCTGCCAACTGCCTGGATACCCCATACAGGATTAACAAGTGAGGAGCCAGAGCTATTAAACCTATAGCTGATATTACCCTCTAGGAGTGAATCAGCATGTGAATGTGAATGTGAATCAGCAAGTGAATGTGCTAACAAATGTCTCCTTGTGGCCCTTGCTAGTTTGAGGTGCATTTCCGTCGCTAAAATAAAATAAACAAATAAACAACAATGATACTCCTCATTCTTTGACGTAGTTGAGCAGCTTCTTGCAGTGACTGGACCCAGTTGTATCGTCCCTCGAACTTCGGAGAGGTTGGCATCGTCAGCAGCACCTGGAATGGCCCAAGATATCTCGGCTCTAGTACCGTCCTTGGATGTTTCTTTAGCACGACCCAATCACCTCGTCGACTAGAATGAACACTGGTTATTGAATCTGGGTCTGAGAGAGACTCCCGAACCCGGTGGTGGACATTTGGTGATAACCCATGGGGCTGCCTGGGGGCATCCCTGATAGAATATAGGGTTACAGCAGAACATTCAGGCCATGGATCAGCTGTGATTTCTCCTTGCAAAAATCTGACCCAACTACTGTCAAAGAAAAGGCAGTCATGATGGTTCTCGACGTGATTCCTTACTAGGTTAGAAAAATTGACAGTTAATAGGTTAGAATGGTTAGTAAAAAGTTGGAAAATTGTTGTTTTCTACACCACTCCCCTCCCCCCTTCTCATCGTCCTCAAAACCAGGACGAAAAGAAGCTCAAGTACACATGGTGCATCGTCTCAAGGTTAGATGACAGGAGGGGAGAGAGAGGGAGGGGAGAGGGGGGGGGGGTAGAGGGTAAAGTTAGAGTAGAGTCCCTGAGTTGGTGGTTGAGATGGAGACAGAGCGGCTGAGGCCACTGGTATGGCCTAAGTAGTCAGTTGGTTTAAGCCTACCTGCAGCTCGGTGTCATCCCTGGTTTTATCGGATTCCATAGTTTTAGTTGGACGGGAGTATATAATAGTGTTAGTTTGCACTGTCTGGGACTTTTGAATGCCCTGTTGCTGAAACTCGATGGATTCGTGCAGCCACAGTTCTGCCTTCTGGAGGGAACCATGGCTTTGGAGGCTAGTTGGGAATTCACGGACAAACTTTTCCCAAATCCAGACCTCAAAGGTCCCTTTACTTGGGGATGGTCCACTCTGAACCTACAGTCCATTGGTGCCGATCTTTGAGGGGCTTAACAACTCCTCCTCCATAGATGGATTTCATGTGCTGCTTGGCTGTCCTATACTCAGAAGTGGTACCCTTCTGTTCCCTAGATTTCCCTACACCCATGCTTGAGCCTTCTAAAAGTAGGTGCGTCCACCTACAGTGTCCCGCGACACACGCCTGGACAGCTGCTACTCCCCTTCGATCGCCTCTAAGTTGCCCTAGGATTTCTGGCACTGACACACGGACTCCATTCCCCCTAGTTAGACCTCAGGAAAAGGAGTAGCAGTGTGAGTAAAAGGGCTCTCCCCGACACACGGCGGCCCTGGGCTCTCGCCGACACATGGCGGCCCTCAGAGTCTCCTATTGAGATCTACTAGCCTCGGTTTTGGCTCTGAATAGTGACCTGACCACAGGATAGGGCTTCTAATTACACACAGCTATTGGTATGCCCAGGTAATATATACCACCTTGTCTCCTTAAAAAAAGCTCATCAACTCACTTTCCTTTGCCTATATGATTCTATATAGTCAAGCTGAACAGCACACAAAGCCCTTTTTGCAGTGACTGATCAAAAACCTCTTGCTCAGCAACAACCCTTGAATTCAGACAGTAGTTTCCACACAATATCACAAGACCCCCAGTAACTAAAGAAAAATCCCAGATTGAATGCTGCTTCCTATACCATTATTTTTTTATGGATGACTTTGCTGGCAATCTGTTAAAAAAAAAAATAATCATTAAACTTGCTGCCAGTGAGAACAATGTACAAAAACGTTAAAAAAATATGCAAACTGGTGCACCATCAGAATGCTGATTACAACCAGCCACATTCGTAGAGGGGTGTGATTGTCCCCATATCTAATCCTCACCATCACATTTGTCTCCCAATAGCAGCTACTTTCTTAAACTATAGTGCAGGCCTCTGGGGGGGAAAAAAAAAAACAACAAAAATTAAATTTAGAATTTAGCATACCTGACTGCATATGACATAATTAAATTCAGAGGCTTCTCCTTTAAAAAATTGAAAGCAGAAACAATATAGAAAGGTCCTCTAATATCTAGTTATTGCCTGCAGGGAAAAATAAAGTTAAAACCGCACATCCCCAGGTTCTTCTGTAAATCTCCCTGAAAGACAAAACTAGTAAAATATTGATAACCACAGACCTCAGATAACCTCCTCTTAGAAAAGTACATTTTAACTTAAACAAAACCTTTGAGGACTTCCGGTTCTGACACGCCAATGTAGAGACGCAGGTGACTGCAGCTCCGCACCCCCAGCAAGAATAAAAGGGGATACCGCTGCAATACAGGATCTGCGCAACGGGACCCCGTCAACACTCTCCCCGTTACCTCAGCGCGGCACACCAGCATCGAGAGCTCAGCCCAAGATGGCGGACAGCAAGCACAGCCCGACGAGATCGTCATCCCAGCCTCCTTCCCAACCGGAGGCCAAAGAATTAGGTGAGCCAATAATCCCCACATCCCAGGCTCCATCTCAGGTGCGGGGCATTGATGTGCCATGTAAAGCACTGGCACTAGAAGTCGCTGCACTTTTGGCGCCGGACATCAAGGCCTCATTAGAAGCCACGGTAGCGACGTGCCTGAAGCAGCTACAAGGAGAGGTGGCGCAGCATTCCCTGCAGATACAAGAAGTGGAACAGAGAGTAGGTCTCTTGGAGGATGAGCTCGAGAGGGCGCAATCTTTATTAAAAGACTCACTGCAGGCAAACCAGGCCCTGAAATATAAGCTAGATGACCTAGAAAATCGTTCCCGCAGAAACAATCTGCAGTAGTGGGCTTACCAGAATCGGTTTCCCCTGGCCAGCTTCTACAAATCTGCGCGGTGGATTTACCGCAGGCGCTGGGCATGCAAAGCCCAGATACGGTGGAGAGAGCTCATCGCATAGGCCCCCCACGTGTGGATAACAATATGGCGGAACTGGGTCAGAGGCCGAGAGCAGCGATAGCCTGTTTTCTAAACCACGCTGACAAGGAGTCTATATTCTCCCGATATAGAAAGGCGGGCCGGTCTTTAAAAATCAGAGGCCATAAAATTTTGATGTTCGGGGACTACTCGGCTGAGGTCTCTAGGAAACGCAGGGCCTTCACTGGAATATGCTCCCAACTAGCACAAGATAAGGTGAAATTTGCCTTAGCGTACCCAGCAACCTTGCGAATCTTCAAGCAAGATGGAACTATTGAAACTGACACCACGCCGGAGGAGGTTAGAGAGGCGTTTGAGGGAGACAACCGCAGAATGAGCAACAGATCTTCCCCTAGTGGATTCCATCACCAAGGTCTATCGAGAAGTAACCCGGCGAGCCCTGCGAGTCACAGATCTGGTACCCCGTCCAGACATCGCGGTCAAGCAGAAAGCCAGACCTGGGACTGAGCGGGTGACCCACGGGAGAATCCAGAGACACTCCGCGAGATGAGGACTTGAAACGCCGTGGGCACACAGTGCCTTTTTCCGACAGGAATGTAAGTGACCATCATGGACACGTCGGGGGTATCTTTCATAAGGTGTGGGGTTTGTTATCTTACCCTGGCGAACTGAGAGAGGAGATATTACTTTAATATTAAAAACAAAAGGAGGGGGGAAAAAAATAAAAAAAATAATAATAAGAAACCACAAGGGAGGGGAGGAAAAAGAAAAAAAAATACAAATAAATAAAAATAAAAAAACGCCGTTAGGCAACGCCAGACCTTGGTTTGTTAGGTGTCGGGATAAGAACGTATCTTGCGAGGTAGAGTGCCATACTTGGGTTGTAAAAGTTTAGCTGGGGAGGGAATGAATAAGAGAAAGGGGAAAAAAAAAGGGGGAAAAAAACAAAAAAAAAACAAGGGGGTGCACAGGAGTAGCAGGCAGCAGTTTTGGGCCATTAATAAATGCAGATACTTACTGGTCTAGTTTACTCTCTCCCCTTTTATCTGCTGTGCAGAGCAGAAAAAATCAGGGTGTTGTACCTAGCTCGCCATCTGTTGTAGAAATTCCCTTTGTAGCCATGCTGCGCTAAAGTGCGCCAACCACAAGAAATTTTCTCGTGCTTAAAAGCACGTGTAATACGCTTTTTTGTGTAAGGACCGGAGGTACCTCTTCAGAGTCATGCATAGTCAAGACGAGTTGATCCTTTCATCGTGCTGATTCCGTTCCAAAAGCAGAGCCCAGCACAGTATCTGTTTATTTCTTATAGCTCAAAAAACAGGAAGTGACAAAACAGGAAGTGATGTCAACAACCAACATCACTGTCTCGATACCCCAACATAACAGGATGTGACAACAGAAAAGTTACCAGACAGGAAATGACATCAACATGTATGAAAAGGAAAGGGGACCATACCAAGATAGCTGAACAGGGAAATGCAAACATCTCATTCCTTTAAGGATGAGTCATGTCCATTGTCCTAAACAGCCATGTGGTTGACCATCCCCCATCATCAGCATGGACCCCACTCAATACTGCTCAGAGTGACCAGCACCTAAGTAAGATCATTCTACTTGTTCTTACAGATCTGAGACTATCTGCGGAGACATTGCTAATGCGGTTATGCGTATACGGTACCAGTATATGGACAAGGCAGATTATCAATGTCTTCTTATAAAAGCAGATATGTATCCAAAATGGAACATGTCTCCAAGCCTATGAGAAGGTTTCCACACTGACGGTTTTACCGCTGGTCCCGATCCAACCCAAGTACCCTTTGCTAGAGCGCTCCTCGGTTACATCCAAAACAGGGAAACAGATGACAATACCTAAAACACAAACATCCTAGAATAAAATGTCCACATATAATAAAATTTCCAAAACACATGGCATTATCTATCAATGTATTTTAACTATCAATATTACTTCTGTTGAAATAAGGGTCAATGTAAAATACAATTAGAGAATGAACAATAAAGTGTGTTTCAGAGCACCTACAGGTTCACGCACATGGCCGTATTATAGCTCTGTCTTGTCTTACTTTTCACATGTAACTGTTGTTACATGCATGGTATAGTAGATGAAGTCTTACACATAGTGATTTATCTTGGAAACGTGCAAGAGGAACCTAATGTTTTACCTCTTTTTGTATATTTATATCACACTCCAATATGTACAACTTTATAGAAAGTCTCAAAAAAAAAAAGGAGTTACAAACAGTAATACAATAGTCTGGTGTAATAGGTTGAATGATCAATAAAATTGTTCAGTTACCTGAATGGTATCAAGCAGAGCCCTACATTAAATTAGGCTTTGTGTCCAATGTTCTATTAAAGCCAAACTTATGAGTGCAACTGCAGTGACGATATGGCAAAGTGCCATTCAGAGGGCAACTATTCAGATTGTTGTTAACTACAGCAATTAAGCTTTCATCACACTAGTGAGAGGACCTGGTCACGAATGAAATAGGAATATACAACTATAAGGAAAGGAAAAGTTATACAATATATCCACTAGTTTAAGTGTGCTCTTATTAGGTCTAAGACATATTTTCTAAACTATAATGCAGCTGGAGCCTGATTCACCTTCCCACGGGTCTGCCCTACTGTTTCATAAAAAGGACAGTCTTGAATAGCTGCAGCTGCATTTTAATCAGTCTCCTCCTTTGCACAATGTTACTGGAGGTTGTCAGAGAGATTCTTGGTGACATCCTGTAGATAAAACTGTGGTTATCTGTACCATCTGTAGCTGGAAATATATGCATAATATTCTTGAGAAATGTCAATGATGTTTCATACACAATAACAGTCATCAAATAAAGAAGAATACAAATAAAAATGAGTTAGTCTCCTGTTTGTAATATGAACATATCAGCATTTGAAGTGCAATGCCCACTTTGGTGGCACACAAACTGATATTTTGGCACATTATCCATCAGTGTATTTTAACTAGCAGTATTACTTCTGCAGAAACCAGGGACAATGTAAAATACAAGTAGAGAAGGGAGAGAAAATAAAGCATTTTCTACAGTTTCAATGCATTCTTATCAGCAGGTAGAGGCTATTATACAATAACCTGTAAACAAAGGTCTGTTGCTTGCCAAGTAGATTTAGTATCACCCACAGGTAGGGATGAGCAGAACCGTGGATGTTCGGGTTCGCCCGAACTTCGGGTCAAAGTTCGGGTTTGGGACCTAAACTTGACCTCAACTCGAACCCCATTGAAGTCAATGGGGACCCGAACTTTGATGCAATAAAATGGCTGTAAAATAGTCATAATAAGGGCTAGAAGGCTGCAAAAGGAAGCAAAATGGGGGTAAGAGCAGGACAATTGCCCTGCAAACTATTGTGGATAGGGAAATGACTTAAAATAACATAGAATAGATTTTTTTTTTTTAAATAATAATCTTGAACTAGGAGGCGGAGGTCAAAGTGGAGTAGAAGGTTGAGGAGGCGGTAGACGTGGTGGTGTAGCTGGAAGCGACGGTGGAGGAGGAGGAGATAGCCAAGACAGTTTTTTTTTTTCCCCCTTTATTTATTTTTTATAAATTTGGAAGACCCCAAAACATTGGGAAATGGAAAAGAGAACGCAAAGAGAAAGTGCGCTGGAGTATAACAATGGCTGTGTGCGGCCGGCATACTTGTCTGTTCAACCGGCTCTGCAGCATGTAGTCACTCATGTGTGCCAGGCTGCCCAGAGGCAACGACCAGCTGTCATCTGTGGGAGGTATATCGTCTGTTTTCTGTATTCCCCCAGCCACGATCCAGTGGTGCCCATGAGCTGCTTTTGGTGCCACCCTGCTGTAAACACGGTTCTTCCTCCTCATCATCCTCCTCATACTCCAGAACTGTGTCCTGGCTGGACAGTTGTGTATCTGGCCTCTGTTGGTGCAGGAAACCACCCTCTGAGCCACTTGTGAATGACTGGCCTGATAACCGTGGAAATGATCCCTATTCCTCCTCCTCTTCCTCCTGTGCCACATCCTCTTCCATCATCGCCCAAAGCGTTTTTTCAAGGAGACATAGAAGTGGGATAGTAACACTGAGGACGGCGTCATCGGCACTGGCCATGTTAATGTAGTACTCAAAACAGCGCAACACGGCACACACATCCCGCATGGAGGCCTGCTGATTGGTGGTGAAGGGGTATTGTTTTGCACAGCGACTCACCCGTGCGTGCTGCAGCTGAAACTCCACTATCGCCTGCTGCTGCTTGCACAGCCTCTCCAGCATATGCAAGGTGGAGTTCCACCTTGTGGGTACCTCGCATATGAGGCAGTGAGCGGGAAAGTCGAAGTTATGCTGCAGCGCAGAAAGGCGAGCAGCAGCAGGGTGAGAACCCCGAAAGCACGCACAGATGGCCCGCACTTTGTGCAGCAGCTCTGACATATTGGGTACATTTTTCAGAAACCTCTGCACCACCACATCAGCAAATGTGCCCGGCAAGGGATGTGCGTCAAACTGTCTAGGCCAGAGCTGCTATGAGATTTCACCCGTTATCACACACCACCAGGCAGGGCTTGGGGCTCAGTGGCACCAACCACTCATCGGTCTGTTGTTCCATGGCGGTCCACAGCTCCTGCATGGTGTGGGGTTTTTCCCCCAAACAGATGAGTTTCAAAACAGCCTGCTGTCGTTTCCCCCTGGCTGTGCTGAAGTTGGTAGTGCAGGTGTTACGCTGACTGGATGAGGAGACGGTAGAGAAGGAAGTGGAGGAGGAGGCAACGAGAAATGTCCTGCAATCCTCGGTGGCAGAAGGACAATGCGCCAAATGCTATCAGCCTCATGCCCAGCCGCCACTGCATTTACCCAGTTTGCAGTTAGGGAGATATAACGTCCTTGTCCGTGCTTACTGGTCCACGTATTGATGGTTATGTGGACCTTGCCACAGATGGCGTTGCACAGTGAACACCTGGTTTTTTCTGCCATCTGCTTGTACAGGAAAGGGATGGCTAGCCAGGAAAATTAGTGACAGCTGGGAACCACGTACTGTGGGACAGCCACCGCCATAAGGTTTTTAAAAGTCTCTGCCTCCACCAGACGGAATGACAGCATTTCAAAGGCCAGGAATTTTCAAATGCTGGCATTCAGGGCCAGAGATCACTGGTGGGTAGGGGGGGTACTTCATCTGTCTCTCCAGTGTTTGGGGGATAGACAGCTGAATGCTTCCATGGGACAGTGTGGAAATGCTTGGTGACAGTGGAGGTGGTGGTGTTGCTGCCACATCCTCTGTTTGCGGGGTGGCAGGTGCCACTGTCATTTCAGAGGGGAAGGAAAAGGCCGAGAATGCAGCAGAAGAGGGAGCAGGAGAAGCCTGAGATCTTTTGTGGTTTTTGAGGTGTGTACTCCACTGCAGCTCATGCTTTGCATTTAGATGCCTGGTCATGCAGGTGGTGCTCAGGTTTAGAACATTTATGCCTCACTTCAGGCTCCAATTGCACAGCGTGCAAACCACTCGCGTCTTGTTGTCAGCACATTGTCTGAAGAACTGCCATGCCAGGGAACTCCTTGGAGCTGGCTTTGGTATGCTCAGTCCCTGGGTACAGTGGGCAGAAGCAGGAGTACTGGCTGGGGGACGGCGACTCTGCTTTTAGACCTTGCTCCCTCTTTTGCTGTGTGGCTGTCGCTGTGTGACCACTAGTGAGCAAATGTTCACGAACCGGGCGAACCGCCATAGACTTCAATAGGCAGGCGAATTTTAAAACCCACAGGGACTCTTTAAGGCCACAATAGTGATGGAAAAGTTGTTTCAAGGGGACTAACACCTGGACTGTGGCATGCCGGAGGGGGATCCATGGCAAAACTCCCATGGAAAATTACATAGTTGACGCAGAGTCGGGTTTTAATCCATAAAAGGCATAAATCACCTAACAATCCTAAATTTTTTGAAACAACGTTGTTTAAAACATCCAGTGTGTGTATACGATCAGGTATGATGTTGTATCGATCAGGTAGTGTAAGGGTTACGCCCGCTTTACAGACATTGACAGACCAAACTCCCCTTTTAATGCACCGCAAACAACCGCAAACAGTTCATTTGCACAACCGCAAACTCCCCATTTGCACAAGGTTGGATACCAAGCTAGCCACGTCCCGGTGATGTCATTGAAGGTTTCTTCCTCCACCCAGCCACGTACAACACCAAGGGTCCCCGAAAGGTGAATTGAATTTATTTTTCGAACGGGGAGATGGTTAAAAAAACGCTGGCTCCCTCCCTTTTGTTTTTATCCACGGTCACTGCGTCTGCGCCGTGCAATTTCACACCCGATATGAGTGGTATTTTCTGTAGTACTATTCTCATCAGTTTAATCACTGTTACATCCCATATCAGGGATTGCCTTTTGTGAAAAAAAATTTAGGCCGGGTATCTTCGACTGCCTTCACAGTGACAGACCAAACTCTCATACACCAAACCGAATTGATTTCAGGAACCGGGAGATGGAAAAAGCAGCTTGGTCGGTCCTCTTACTCCCAAATTGGGGCACTGCGCGAGCACAGATGTGCTGTGACACCCTATATGATTGGTGTCTTAACTAGTACTATTCCTATCAGTTTAATCCCTGTTACGTACCCTATCCGGTCGAATTGATTAACCATTGTCGAATTAGCGAACCATTACGACATCATGAAATAATTTAGTTCTGAGCTCTGTACTTGCTTTGTATTGGAATTGATGGGGATTTTTTTAATTGTCTGCATTATTCCTAATAAACTATTAAGAGACTTTATTATGATTTTTTATTTTATGTATTAAAAACCCATACAACATAAAAAAAAAAAAAGGTAAATTAATGTTTTTTCTATGAAATATTATCCAGCCGTCCGATCGCTTTTGGTCTGACCATAATGAAGCAACGGCCTTATCATCTGGGGTGTGGCAACATTGCCAACACACTCATAGAGGTGATGATTGCTTCATTGTGATACGCAAGCCCCTTCACCACAACAAGGTAACGATCACGAAGGGGAATTGACAATTGTATGTGCCTTTTTTTTTTGTTTGTTTTTGCAGCCACAGTGCTGCACCATAGGACAGAAAAATTAGGCATGTACACATGCCTGAAAAATAATGGCATTGTTGCAGCCGCTATTGTAGCAGCGGCCGGAAAAATTGATGTTTTACAGGCAGAAAAGTGACTAAAACATTGCGGCTTGAACCCTAGTTGGTGGTGAAGAATTCACGAAAGTCATCCGGTATGCAGACATTAAATACAGCAGCGTGGGGACCATTTTGAGGCCAAGGCATGTCATCAGGCCTTTTGTTAGTCAAACGTATCCCCCACTGTCAGTCCCTTCGGGATCCATGCCTCATTCATCTTTATGAAGGTGAGGTAATCAACACTTTTCTGACCGAGGCGACTTCTCTTGTCAGTGACAATGCCTCCTGCTGCACTGAAGGTCCTTTCTGACAGGACACTTGAAGCAGGGCAGGCCAGAAGTTCTATCGCAAACTGGGATAGCTCAGGCCACAGGTCAAGCCTGCACACCCAGTAGTGAAGGGGTTCATTGCTCCTCAGAGTGTCGATATCTGCTGTTAAGGCGAGGTAGTCTGCTACCTGTCGGTCGAGTCGTTCTCTAAGGCTGGATCCCGAAGGGCTGTGGCGATGAGTAGGACTGAAAAAGCTCTGCATGTCCTCCATCAACAAAACATCTGTAAATCGTCCAGTCCTTGCCGCCGTGGTAGGAGGAGGATTACACTCACCTCTTCCCCTGTTAGATTCCCGTTGTACTGTGACATCCCCCTTATAAGCTGTGTAAAGCATATATTTTTGTTTGGTTTTGAACTGCTGCATCCTTTCCGACTTTCGGTAATTTGGTAACATTTCTGCCACTTTCTGCTTATACTGGGGGTCTAGTAGCGTGGCCACCCAGTACAGGTCGTTCTCCTTCATCCTTTTTATACGAGGGTCCCTCAACAGACATGACAGCATAGAAGACCCCATTTGAACAAGGTTGGATGCAGAGCTACTCATTTCCCGTTCCTCGTCCTCACTGATGTCATTGACGGTCTGTTCTTCCCCCCAGCCACGTACAACACCATGGGTACCAGATAGGTGACAACAACGAGCACCCTGGGGTGCCTGCTGTGGTTGGCCTTCCTCCTCCTCAAAGCCGCCACATTCCTCCTCTGACTCCTCTTCCTCATACTCCTCTTCCAGCGTTGCCGCAGATCCGGCAAGCGATGATGACAAGGCTGTTTCTGGTGGTGATGGTGACCGCAACTTTTCCGCTTCCTCTTCACGCTCATCTACAGCCTGATCCAGCACCTTTCGCAGGGCACGCTCCAGGAAGAAAACAAATGGGATGAGGTCGCTGATGGTGCCTTCGGTGAGACTGACTAGGTTTGTCACCTCCTCAAAAGGACGCATGAGCCTACAAGCATTGCGCATAAGCGTCCAGTAACGTGGCAAAAAAATTCCCAGCTCCGCAGAGGCTGTCCTAGCACCCCGGTCATAAAAATACTCGTTGACGGCTTTTTCTTGTTGGAGCAGGCGGTCGAACATTAGGAGTGTTGAATTCCAATGTGTTGGGCTGTCGCAAATCAAGCGCCTCACTGGCATGTTGTTTTGCCGCTGAATATCGGAAAAGTGCGCCATGGCCGTGTAGGAACGCCTGAAATGGCCACACACCTTCCTGGCCTGCTTGAGGACGTCCTGTAAGCCTGGATACTTAGACTCAAAGCGTTGTACGATGAGATTCAACACATGTGCCATGCACGGCACATGTGACAACTTGCCCAAATTCAATGCCGACAACAAATTTGTTCCATTGTCTCACACCACTTTGCCGATCTCCAGTTGGTGCGGGGTCAGCCACTGATCCACCTGTGCGTTCAGGGTGGACAGGAGTGCTGGTCCTGTGTGGCTCTCTGCTTTCAGGCAAGTCAACCCCAAGACAGCGTGACACTGTCGTATCCGGGATGTGGAATAGCCCTTGGGGAGCTGGGGGGATTCAGTTGATGTGCAGCCAGACACCGCAGAAGAAGAGGACTCAGCCGAGGAGGATATCGAATAGGATGGAGTAGGAGTAGAGGAGGTGGCAGTAGGTCTGCCTGCAAGTCGTGGCGGTGTCACCAACTCCGCTGCGGAGCCACGCATTCCATGCTTGTCAGCCGTCAGCAGGTTGACCCAATGCGCAGTGTACGTGATATACCTGCCCTGACCGTGCTTTGCAGACCAGGTATCAGTGGTCAGATGGACCCTTGCCTCAACACTGTATGCCAGAGATGCCATGACTTCCTTTTCAATGACATGGTAGAGGTTTGGGATTGCCTTTTTTGAAAAAAAAAATCGTCCGGGTACCTTCCACTGTGGTGTCCTAATGGCGACAAATTTTATGAAGGCCTCAGACTCCACCAGCTGGAATGGTAAAAGCTGGCGGGGTAAGAGCTCCGTTAACCCAGCTGTCAGTCGCCGGGAAAGGGGGTGACTCTGTGACATTGGCTTTTTACGCTCAAACATGTCCTTGACAGACACCTGACTGTGGGCAGATGAGCAAGAACTGCTGAAGGTGAGAGGAGGAGTGACGGTTGGTTGAGAGGGGGCAGAGAGGACAGCAGTGGTTGACGTGGCTGAAGATGCTGGACAAGGAGGAGCATGGTGGCTTTGAGTTTGTGTGCTGCTTGTACTCATGTGTTGATCCCATAGGCGTTTGTGATGTGAGATCATGTGCCTTCGCAAAGCAGTTGTACCGAGGTGGGTGTTGGACTTCCCACGACTCAGTTTCTTTTGGCACAGGTTGCAAATGGCATTACTGTTATCAGAGGCAGACACACAAAAAAAATGCCACACTGCTGAGCTTTGCAATGATGGCATTCTGGTGGTGGCAACAGCATTCGTTGATTGGCGTGCTGTCTGGCTGACCCCAGGTGCCGATACATGCTGTCTGACTGTGCCACTAACTCCTTGCGACAACCTCCCCCTGCTTCCAACTCGTCTCCTCATTCTCTCTGTCTCCCTTTCTGAACTTTCCCCCTCTTCTTCTCTTCGAGCAGGCACCCACGTGGCATCCGTGGACACATCGTCATCATCAACCGCTTCACTTGTATCTGACACCTCAGCAAAGGAAGCAGCAGCGGGTACAACATCATCATCATCATGATCACACTGTACGTCCATGTGTGTAATCCTGCCTGACTGAGACATATCCCTGTAATCTACATCATCTGGCAATAATGGTTGCGCATCACTAATTGCATCCAACTGATGTGTAAATAACTCCTCTGACCGATCAAGTGAAGCGGCTGTGGTGGCTGTGGTGGTAGTGGTGGTGGTGGCGGCGGGCGGGTGCATGGTAACTTGAGAGCAGGTGACCGAAGCTGAGCTGGAGGAGGATGGTGCGTCAAGGTTCTTAGCGGAAGCTGTTGAAGATTGGGTGTCCTGTCTAAGCCAGTCAACTATGTCCTCAGAATTTTTCGGGTTCAGGGTACGTGGTCTCTGAACACTAGGCATTATTCCAGGGCCAGTGGAAATCACAGCACCATGACCACGACGGGGTGGCTTGCCTCTGCCTGTCATTTTTTTTTAGATAAGTAGTACTACGCATGCTAGGTACTGTGCCACCCGGTATGAGTGATGGGCACTGGCAGTGGGCAAACTACAGTCAGTGGAAGTGGGCCTGACACACACTGACAGCAGGCAAACAACTGAATTTAGACTACTGTCTAAAAATGAAATGCCTTATTTATCGGCAAGCTACTGTGCCACCCGGTATCAGTGGTTGGCACTGGCAGTGGGCACACTTCAGTCAGTGGAAGTGGGCCTGACACACACTGGCAGCAGGCAAGCAACTGAATTTAGACTACTGTCTAAAAATTAAATGCCTTATTTATCGGCAAGCTACTGTGCCACCCGGTATCAGTGGTTGGCACTGGCAGTGGGCACACTACAGTCAGTGGAAGTGGGCCTGACACACACTAGCAGCAGGCAAGCAACTGAATTTAGACTACTGTCTAAAAATTAAATGCCTTATTTATCGGCAAGCTACTGTGCCATCCGGTATCAGTGGTTGGCACTGGCAGTGGGCACACTACAGTCAGTGGAAGTGGGCCTGACACACACTGGCAGCAGGCAAGCAACTGAATTTAGACTACTGTCTAAAAATTAAATGCCTTATTTATCGGCAAGCTACTGTGCCACCCGGTATCAGTGGTTGGCACTGGCAGTGGGCACACTACAGTCAGTGAAAGGGGGCCTGACACACACTGGCAGCAGGCAAGCAACTGAATTTAGACTACTTTCTAAAAATGAAATGCCTTATTTATCGGCAAGCTACTGTGCCACCCGGTATCAGTGGTTGGCACTGGCAGTGGGCACACTACAGTCAGTGGAAGTGGGCCTGATACACACTGGAAGCAGACAAGCAACTGAATTTAGACTACTGTCTAAAAATTAAATGCCTTATTTATCGGCAAGCTACTGTGCCACCCAGTATCAGTGGTTGGCACTGGCAGTGGGCACACTACAGCCTGTGGAAGTGGGCCTGACACACACTGGCAGCAGGCAAGCAACTGAAATTACACTAAAGTGTAAAAATTAAATGCCTTTTTTTGATGCAAAGTCCTGTGCCACACGGGATGACAGGGGTGGGCACTGGCAGTGGGCACACTACAGTTAGTGGAAGTCAGCCTGACACACACTAGCAGCAGGCAAGCAACTGAAATTACACTAAAGTGTAAAAATTAAATGTCTTTTTTTATGCAAAGTCCTGTGCCAGCTGGTATGAGTGGTGGGCACTGGCAGTGGGCACACTACAGCCAGTGGAAGTCACCCTGACACACACTGGCAGGCAACTTACCGTAGATTAAAGTGTAAAAATGAAATGCCTTTTTTTGATGCAAAGTCCTGTGCCACACAGGATGACAGGGGTGGGCACTGGCAGTGGGCAGACTACAGTCTGTGGGCCTGCAGCTCCTCACACACAGGCAGGCCAGGCAACTGCAATATGTATATGGAGAAAAAAAAAAAAGCCGACTAATGTTGCAGCCCTAAAAATGGCTTTTTGGGGTGCTGTCAGGACGCTGTCCTTACAGCAGAGATCAGATGAGTCTTTCAGGACTGGAGTGGACACTGAATTCACTAGCCTAGCTATCGATTTCCCTATTAAATCAGCAGCAACTACACTCTCCCTCCTCTCACTAAAACTGCAAATTCCGAATGAATCTAAAATGGATGCTGTTCAGGATATCGGAGGGTCTGGGAGGGAGGGTATGCTGCTGATTGACTGGAATGTGCCTGCTGTCTGTGAGGTACAGGGTCAAAGTTTGCTCAATGATGATGTATAGGGGGCGGACCGAACATCGCATGTGTTCGCATGCTGTGGCGAACGCGAACAAGCTATGTTCGCCGGGAACTGTTCGCCGGCGGATAGTTCGGCCCATCTCTAGTGACCACCACCTCTTCCTCCAAACTGCACACATCACTTGCATGACCTTGATTCCATGTGGGGTCTAGGACCTCATCATCCTCCACAACATCTTCCACCTACATTTCACCCCTGCCCTCCTTGCTGGTCTGCACACTGCAGAGAGCCGCAGCAGTTGGCACCTGTGTTTCGTCATCATCAGAGAAGTGCTGCGATGGTCCTCCCATGTCCACATCCTTAAACATTGTGGTTGAGCATCAGTGCACTCAATCTCTTCCACTTCTGGGGCAGGGTGTAGGTGGATGGCCCACGGAAACCCTGCCAGCAGAGTCATCAAAAAGCATAAGAGACTGCTGCATGACTTGGGGCTTAGACTGCTTGGCTGATTTGCAAGGGGGTGAGGTGAAAGACAGAAGCTCATGGGCTGCAGGGGACTGGGTGCGAGACAATGTGAAGGAACTGGAGGCACTGTCAGCCACCCAATCTACTACCGCCTCTACTTGTTCTTGTCTCACCATTCATACACCAGTATTCGGGCCTACAAAATAACACTGAACATTCTGTCGCCTACGTACACCTGAGAAAGGTGTTTTATTTGGGTGTGTAGCTGGCACAGATCGACCACATCCTCTCCCTGCAACAGAAGATCCACCAACACCAGCAGCACCATGACTAGGGCCACGTCCCTTATTTGATGCTCTCCTCAATCTTTGAGGTCACCCACTGAACTAACAGACGGATTAACTATATTAATTTCCCTGTCACGGATGCAGTGCAGGTGTACCTCACACCAAATATGGGTATATGTCACCCACCGAACTAAGAGACATATTAACTATTACATTTTTGTGTCAAGGGTACAAAGATGGTGCATTGCACCCACAAAATAATCACTATAGGTCACCCACAGAATAAACTCAGAGCTGATGGGTGGTGGTACACGTGATCCAGCTTGTATAGAGGCTGGGTCACATGATGCACCGGCCAATCACAGCTATGCCAATACTAGACATGGCTCTGATGGCTTTTAAGTGCCCAAAGCTTAAAAGTTTGTTGATTGGATGCCCTGCAGCTATTTAACAAGTTTTATTAAATGCCCGACTTTGCAGTTCGGTTCGCACAACACTAGTGATGAGCGAGCACCAAATTATTTGAATGTTCGGGTGTTCGGCCCGAACACATTGCTTTATTTGTGTGCTCGGCCAAACACCCGAGTATAATGGAAGTCAATGGGAGACAACCAGGCACCCCCTGCTCTGAAGAGGGGAGGGTGCATGGTCTATTGGAAAAGGTCAGAAAGTGACAGAAACACCACCGGAATGGATTGGGAACAGCATAGGGATGATGTCTGGATGCATCTTGGACTCCCAGGTCACTGCTGGGAACCATGTTGTCAGAGTTGTACGCCACTTTTACAGACTGATAAAAATACGCACATCTGAGTCAACTTGTCAGCATTGACAGTGGACAAGCGCATACGCTTATCTGATATAATGCCACCAACAGCACTAAATACATGCTCAGACAAAATTCTGGAGGCAGGGCATGCCAGCACCTCCAAGGCGTAGAGCGCAAGTTCGTGCCCTGTGTCCAGCTTGCACACCTGGTAGCTGTAAGGCACTGACTGATCATTTAGGACACTGACACGGTCTGCTATGTATTCCTGTCACCATCTTCCAAAACCTTTCCCTCCATGTAGCACTAGGCCATGCTTCAAGGTGAGGTTGCTGGCGGGGTGTCATGAAAGAGTCCCATGCCTTGGAGAGTGTTGCCCTGCCTTTGTTGGAACTGCTGTGTGTTCCCCTTGTCTCCATTCCTCGGTTGCCTAAGGAAGTACGGACTCTGGCGGCCGCATTGTCAGATGGAAAATTTTGGAGCAATCTCTCAACAAGTACCTTCTGGTATTTTACCGTTTTACTCATCCTCTCCACTATAAGAATAAGAGATGAGAAGTTCTATTTGTTGGGGGGGTGGGGTGGAGAAGGGTGAACGCCCAGTAATCCGTGTTATCTAAAATGCGTATAAAGCGAGGGTCGCAGGAAAGGCAGCCTAACATGAAGTCAGCCATGTGTGCCAGAGTCCCAACAGGCAAGACGTCGATGTTCCAATCCAATCATGATCCAATTTGCGCTGAGAAGACAAACTATGGGTGGTCTGGCTATCTATCTCCCTGTGTAATTTCCTACTCCATTTTCTCGTCTGCCACATTCAGAGCGTCCTACTTAATTGTGAGCAGCGATCATTTGAGTAGAACCAGCAGTGGGATGGTTACACTGATAGTAGTGTTATCACCACTAACTATCTGTGTGGATTCATCAAAGTTTTTTAAAACCTCACAGAGGTCTGACATCAATGCCCACTCCTCACTTGTGAATAGTGGCAGTTGACTGGAAAGGTGATGACCATGTTGCAGCTGGTATTCCACAACTGCCCTCTGCTGCTCACAAAGCCAACTTGTAGAATGTAGAGTCCCAGCGTGTGCTCATGTCGCACAACAGTCGGTGAGCAGGAAGCCTCAAGCGCTGCTGCAGCATTGACAGACCGGCTGAAGCTGTGGACGTCTTGCATAAATGGGCACACATGCGGCGCGCCTTCACTAGTAGCTCTTGCAAATTGGGGTAGGTTTTGATAGGCATGGGATGTGTGTCAAGTTGACAAGCTCTAAAGCTATTGTCAGACACAATCATGCCCGGTTGTAGGCTGAGTGGCGCGAGCCAAAGCTCCGTCTGGTCCCCATCTGACCCCTACGCAGATCAGCTTCAGAACGGCTTGTTGACGCTTACCCACAGCAGTGCTACACTGCTTTCAGCTAGCGACTGATAGCTGACTGCTGCTGGAGGTGGAAGTGGAGGAGGAGGCGACGGGAGAGGAGAAGTGAGGGTTGTTGCCAGTAACAAAGCTGCTGGCGGAGACCCTTACGGACATAGGGCCTGCAATCCTTGGTGTGGGTAGCACCTGTGCCATCCCAGGGTATGACTCACTCCCGGCCTCCACAACATTCACCCAGTGTGCGGTCAGGGAAATGTAGCTTCCCTGGCCACCAGCATTTGTCCATGTGTCCGTGGTAAAGAGGATCTTCGCAGTAAGTGCGTTGGTCAGGGCACGGGTGATGTTCTTGGACACATGCTGGTGTAAGGCGGGCACAGCACACCGTGAAAAATAGTGGCGGCTGGGGACTGCATACCGAGGGACGGCCGCCGACTTCTGGCTGCGTAAGGCCTCAGTGTCCACAAGCGTAAATGGCAACATTTCAAGGGCCAGTAATTTTGAAAGTTGCGCATTTAGTGTGGGTGGGTATTTGTGCTTGCCTGTGTTATCAACATTTGGACTCGCTGGGACAGGGAAGTGGATGTTTTTGGTGACGGTTCATGCGAAGGTCCAGGTGCAGGGCGAGGGGCATCCAGGCCTGGGCCTTCGACAGGGGATTGGCCAGCAGTACGTACCACAGGGGAAGAGGAGGCAGTGGTGTGACCCGCAGACCCAGATTATGGACCCAGGCGTTCGGCCCACTTATTAGGGTCCTTGGATGCCATGTGGTGAATCATACTGGTGGTGGTGAGGTTGCTAGTGTTCATACCCTGGCTCATTTTGGTACGGCACTGGTTGCAAACTACCACTCTTTTGTCGTCTGCAGTTTCCTCAAAAAAGCGCTATACTGCGGAACACCTAAATCTTGTCAAGGTAGATTTACGCATGGGGGTGCTCCGTGTAACGGTTGCGGACCAGTTTGGTGTGGGCCGACTTCTCCCTTTTGCAACCCCACTGCCTCTTCCAGACTGTTGCGGTGCTGCGGATCCCTCACCCTCTGTACTGCTGTCCTCGCTCGGCTTTTCACCTTCCCATGGATGGGTGCCCCACCCAGCTACGGTAAGTTGGACATGAAGGTGGATGTTTTTTTTTTTCCAGTGCACTGGCAGCAGGCACAGTTTCATTGCACCCAGGGCCACGGCCTCTGCATGCACCATCAGCATCAAGCCCACTTCCCCGTCACTTTATGTTCGCCGTATTCATATTAAGGGTTTTGTCACTAGATGTGGTACAGATTGTTTTACTGTCCGCTAAAGACACAGTTTTCATAAAAGGACTTTGGGGTCATTTAAAAGCTTTTGGTAATAAAAACAGCAAATGTCTCTCCCTGCACTATCTGTCCCTTCTGAAGCACTGTCCTTGAAACTGCAGGAGGTAAATAGATTGCTGCTCTAAAGCACACACAAACACACACACAGTAGTACTTAAAAGGACTTTTGGGCCATACAAAACCTTTCTCTGAATAAAAACTGTGAAAATTGCTCCCTACACTGTCTTTCCTTTCCTACGCTCTGCTCTCCCTTTTTTTAACAGTATCTAATTGTCTTCCCATACTGATCTGAATGGTAAAAATTCCTGTACTGTCTGTGTGCCAAAACAGAAAGCTACTCATGGTTGTATTGCTAGAATTGATGAATATAACAAATATAGCGCTATATTCTCAATCTTTGTTATATTCTAGCAATACAACCATTAGGAACCCAGCTCTAAGTTAAATTCGCAATGCGATTAATGAAGGTTATATTAATCGCATTGCGAAATCATCTTAGAGCTGGGTTCCTATTGGTTGTATTGCTAGAATTATATAACGAAGATTGAGAATATAGCACTATATTCTCAATCTTCGTTATATTCTAGCAATACAACAACCATTAGGAACTCAGATCTAAGTTGAATTCTCAATGGGATTAATATAACCTGTATTAATTGCATTGCGAATTCAACTTAGAGCTGGGTTCCTAATGGTTGTTGTATTGCTAGAATATAACGAATATTGAGAATATAGTGCTATATTCGTTATCTTCGTTATATTCTAGCAATACAACCATTAGGAACCCAGCTCTAAGTTAAATTCGCAATGTGATTAATACAGGTTATATTAATCGCATTGCGATTACAACTACTAACGCTACAGCTTCAGAATTAATCTAAGATGGATGCCTTCCATGCTTTTTGATAGGAGATGAGAGGGTCTTGGAGGGAGGGTATGCTTATTGGCTGGTATCTGGTGTCTGCTGACTGTGAGGTACAGGGTCAAAGTTTGCTCAATGATAAAGTATAGGGGCGAACGCGAACATCGCATATGTTCTCCCGCCACGGCGGACGCGAACAAGCTATGTTCACCGGGAACCGTTTGCCGGCGAATAGTTCGAGACATTTCTACCCCTCACCCACTTATTGGAAAAGTGGACGGTGTCGGAAAAAGCTAAAAAGTCTTAAATTGTGTCAACATTTTTCTACTTTGTTGAATGAACCCCAGTATCTTATGAATTCTGAAAACTTGATTACAGAAAAATAAAAGATTTGCAGGCATATCATGTAATCTATGTAGCAGTTGTGTCAATACAGAATACACTCGTAAGAGTAAGAATCTGCAATTATCATATGAATGTAAAAATAATACAGTAAAACCTCAGTGAGATGACCACCCAAAAAGGGTCTTCTAAAGCAATGGTCTTCTCAAAGAAAATGGCCAGGATACATTGTAAAGTATATGGTGGGATGGAAAATCAGTCACAGCAAATGTGATTTGAATAATGAGATGGTCTTCACAAAGAGTTGTTCTTTTGGAGATGTTTCACTGTACTTACTTATCACGACTATCTGTAATGAAAAAGTGTTAGTATTAAAACAGATACTAAGTGTAACAACTGATCTGGGGCACCACAACCAGCTTGAAAATCTAAATTGTGTTGCAGAAGCAGTATGTGAATGTTGCACACATCTAAGCAAAAGAGCAGATAATGTATGTGATATTTAGAATAGAAATATCATTATATAAATTTAGCCCAGTTTAATTGTGGCAGCCTTCTGTGCCACTGTGTGGTCCAGCTGCCAGTGCATCTGGTTCTTTCATCATATCAGGATTTATGCCTTCTCTCAAAGGTATTAAGACAATGCAACCTTTTTACTGAGTGTCAGGATTAGAGATGTTAGCGAAGTTTTAAAAAATTCTATTCAGTCGCTTCACCGAAGATATTCGCTTATCTACAAATTAATTTGTCACAAAGTGTGTTAAATAAGGTCTATCCTGGGCGGCAGGTAAACTTTGGGGAGAATGTATGTTGGTGTACATCACTTTGCAGTGCAGGAGCGTGCATAGCTAGTCCTTTCCTGTAGCAAAACAATTACTGTGTGATGGAAAAATATTTCTTTAAATATATATTATATATTAAGAGTTAAGTAGGTATGAATTCTTGTAAGAGATCGCTGACTGACAGGAAATAAAGAAAACTGCAAGATATCTGGGTTAGCGATCTTTAGAATATCTTGGCTTAGCTTCCTGTCTTAGTCTATAGAAACATTTTGTTATACAGATGTAGCAGGAGTAACACACACACTCTTAACTCAAATTTCTTAACTCATTGTGTTATCTTGAAATAAAAGCCATTGAACAGCAATTGCTTAACGCATTTAGTTGCATTTAGTTTAGATAACATGTCTCATAAAGCATGTGTGTTAAACCTGCTACATCCGTATGCCCTATATGAAACCGCAATTAAGCCACATAGACAGAACAGTTATTTTCCATTATGCTGATGTCAGAAGCATTATAATACAGCTTGTGCTACTATTTTCTAGACAATATCTTGGCAAGCCTTGCTTTTTTGATTGTCTCTCTGCCGGCAGGAATACACTGGACCTACCTTTTTTAATTCAGATGACCATGTCCCTAAATCATTGATAATTTGAAAATAATCCTTACATGTTGGTCCTTCGAGCGGGAATCCAACATCCCCTGTCTTCATCCAGACGTGGGCTGAAAACCGTGCACGGGGAAGTCTCGGACTTCTACAGTCAAAAGACCTCCAGCTGAATTGCCGTAAAAAGAGGCTGGTCCACCTGGACTGAGGCGAGTTGACGAATTCTAAAAAGTCAGAGGAGAAAAGGTGACCTTTCAACTGAATTAGGATAAGAAAATAAAATATAAGTTGTTTTATTTTTGTATTTTGTCAAAAGGTCTCTTGTAAGTATCCAAATCCATAGAAATAATTTTTGTCATATCTGGGGCAGCAGAACTAGGATATTTGGAAATGATTTCTGAGTTTAGAGTCTCAGAGGTAAATATATATATATATATATATATATATATATATATATATTAGAGAATGGAGTACCGCACACAGTTTTTCTTTTCTCGGTGCCAGCGAAGACCCAGCGGTCATCAATCAATAGTAAAAATATGTGGCACACAGGATATTCTTTGCAATTTAAATGTGATTTTATTTAGTAATTTTCACAATTAGAAGTTCATGATCCAGTTTATAGGAAATTAAATACTGGATAACCACTTTCCATATTAGAGCCTGACGTGTCCGTCCATAAGGACCTTCTTCAGAGACTTGGAATTTCTACAGGAAAAATAATAGCACAGCTATAATAAGGTATCTAAACTCTTTGTGATAGATGAAGTATTCAATGTGGATATATACACAATTAAACACATAGTAAGAAATGGAGCTAATGTATAGAGAAAAATAAATAAGTATAGAGAGTATAAGAGGGATCACGTGTTGAAGTATCAGGGAAGATATCGACCTGAGAGTCGAGGTTGTATTGCTCTATCTGCTGGACAATATCAAGAATGTAGCTGGTATATGATATGACACAGTATAGTAGTTTGTATATATGTAGGGTATATGCCAGTAATATAAAAAGCAGAGGAATGTAAGAAGCTTGATCCATGTAGGCGAAAACAAGTATAGTACCTGTGGTCAGAGGTAGTGGTGTGTCTGGATCGCATTCTCAGCCAGATCTGGCATCTATTTAAAGTATATTGGCTTCTCTGAGCGTTAGTCAAGTGATTACGTCTTCACGTGATGTGGACAGTGCCGGCGATGCGTTCCACAGACTAATGCTCCAGGTCTGGCATTCATATGCGATGTATGGGTTCTGATGAGTTGCAGTCTCTTGATCATCATGTCGTCATGTGATGAGGGTGGTGTAGGGAATGCGTTCCACAGCATCACGTGATCCGTTCCAGTGGTAAAAAATGCATAGTCTATGGTGAGGGGTTGATGATTGTTGTATATGCAAATTGAGCAAGTGGGTATAGAGTAAAAGTATAAAAAAGAACAAATAAAGTATGGAAGAGAAATATAAGATAATGTAATAGGTACATAAAACAAAGGGACATAATATTAGGCAAACACAATAAAAAAATATATGGAAAATAAAAAAAAGTTTGATTAATGCTACAAGAAGGACATAAAATTATTGTTAATGCTAGTAGAAAACCGCAATAGCGGCAATTTAGGGGTGGGGGGAAAAGGGGGGAAGAAGGGGATAGGGAAGGAGAGGGAAAGAGGGAACCACATTTCACCCTTGCCAGATGCAAAGATTTTCAACGGGTCTGTAAGAAAATGGAAAGCAAATAGGGTTAAGGGAACCCGAACTGTAAAGTTCGGGTTCATACCAAACTTTAGGGTTTTTGGTACCCGGACCCGAACCCGAAAAGTTCTGTAAATGTTCAGGTTCGGCGATTTCTTGGCGCTTTTTGAAAGGCTGTAGGGCAGCCAATCAACAAGCGTTTCACTAGTCTGCCCTTAGAAGCCATCACAGCCATGCCTACTAATTGGCTGTGATTGGCAAAGAGCAGCATGTGACCTAGCCTCTATATAGGCTGGAGTCACGTAGCGCTGCACGTCACTCTGCTCTTCTCAGTGTAGGGATAGGATGCTGCTGCTGTGAGGGAGAGATTAGAGAAGAATTCTGTTGAACTTGGTGTTGTTCAATCTTCAAACTACAGAGATTATTGAGGGTGCTCTGCTACATTTTTGTACCCAGCACTAAGCCCAGTGACACTGAAAAATCAGTTTTAATCCATCTGCTAGTTCGTGGGCGTCGGCAGCCAATTTTGCAAGTGCAGTGCCCTTGCAGCTGCATGTGAACTGCACGTGTGTCAGGGACATTAATTTAATTCCGTTCTGGTAGCACAGTGGAGGAAAAATTCCCTTTTTTTCACCGCTCAAGTACCCTTGCGGCCAGCAGTGAAAATGATTCAATTACGTTAGTCTGTCACATTTTTTTGTGACCTAAAGCGATTTTTTATCTGTCTGCAACAGGCATTTCATATCTGACAGTACAATAAAACTGCTAAATACTGCAGTTACCTTGCTGATATAAATGCATATAAAATATATATGCACACTTTTTTTTGCAAGATAGTAAATTTACGGGCTATGCTGCATTTCTGACAGTACAATTAAAATGTTACATACGGCAGTTACATTGCTGCTATAAAAAAGGACATTTTTTTGTGCATGATAGC
Organism: Bufotes viridis; assembly: GCA_033119425.1. Taxonomy (NCBI): domain Eukaryota; kingdom Metazoa; phylum Chordata; class Amphibia; order Anura; family Bufonidae; genus Bufotes; species Bufotes viridis. Next base: position 223,991,661 of record CM065590.1, read on the forward strand.
AAATTTGCGTGCTACGCTGCATTTCTGACAGTCTAATAAAACCATAACATACTGCATTTACATTGGTGCTATAAAAAAAACACACTTTTTGTGCTAGATAGGTGACAGGGACGTAAATTTGTAAAGATCATCTGTTCCATTGGTGGGTGACATTTTACCATTTTTGCTGCATACAAAACCCTGCTCTGCATAGGTGACAGGGAGCAATCTCTAAAAACCTTCTGTTACATTGGTGGGTAACATTTTGCCAGTTTTGCCGTTTACAAACCTCTGCTCTGCATAGGTGACAGGGAGGTAAATTTCTAAAAATCATCTGTTACATTGGTGGGTGACAGTTTGCCAGTTTTGCCGTTTACAAACCCCTGCTCTGCATAGGTGACAGGGAGGTAAATTTCTAGAAATCATCTGTTACATTGGTGGGTGACATTTTTCCAGTTTTGCCGTATACAAACCCCTGCTCTGCATAGGTGACAGGGAGGTAAATTTCTAAAAATTGTCTGTTACTTTCTTGGGTGACATTAACCCTGTTTTGCCGTTTACAAACCCCTGCTCTGCATAGGTGACAGGGAGGTAAATTTCTAAAAATCATCTGTTACATTGGTGGGTGATATTTTGCCAGTTTTGCAGTTTACAAACCCCTGCTCTGCATAGCTGACAGGGAGGTAAATTTCTAAAAATCATCTGTTACATTGGTGGGTGATATTTTGCCAGTTTTGCCGTTTACAAACCCCTGCTCTGCATAGGTGACAGTAAGGTAAATTTCTAAAAATCATCTGTTACATTGGTGGGTAACATTTTGCCAGTTTTGCCCTATACAAACCCCTGCTCTGCATAGGTGACAGGGCGGTAAATTTCTAAAAATCATTTTTAACATTGGTGGGTGACATTTTGCCAGTTTTGCCTTTTACAAACCCCTGCTCTGCATAGCTGACAGGGAGGTAAATTTCTAAAAATTGTCTGTTACTTCCTTGGGTGAAATTAACCCAGGTTTGCCGTTTACAAACCCCTGCTGTGCATAGGTGACAGGGAGGTAAATTTCTAAAAATTGTCTGTTACTTTCTTGGGTGACATTAACCCCGTTTTGCCGTTTACAAACCCCTGCTCTGCATAGGTGACAGGGAGGTATATTTCTAAAAAATTGTCTGTTCCATTGATGGGTGACATTAACCCAGTTTTGTTGGTGAAAAACCCCTGCTTTGCATTGCTGACAGGGAACTAAGTTTAGTAAAAACGTCTGTTACTTCGGTGGGTGACCACAAAAAATGAGGAGAATGTCAAATAAGGGATGTGGCTCTGGTCGTGGTGCTGCTGGTGTTGGTGGAGCTCCTGTTGCAGGGAGAGGACGTGGTCGATCTGTGCCAGCTACACGCCCAAATGAAACGCCTTCCTCAGGTGCACATAGACAACATAGCCTTCAGCTTTATTTAATAGGCCCGAATCCCGCTCTACGAATGGTGAGGCCAGAACAAGTACAGTCGCTAGTAGAGTGGGTGGCTGACAGTGCCTCCAGTATCTTCACCTGGTTCACTGCTGAAAGCTCATAGTTGTCACCTGCACGCCATGGGCATCTATCTAGCACCTCACCCCCTTGCAAATCCGCCAAGCAGTCTGAGCCCCAAGTCATGCAGCAGTCACTCATGCTTTTTGATAAGTCTGCTGGCAGGGTTTCCCAGAGCCATCCACCTAGTCCTGCCCCAGAAGTGGAAGAGATTGAGTGCACCGATGCCCAACCATTTATGTTTGATGATGAGGACATGGAAAGACTACCGCAGCGCGTCTCTGATTATGACGAAACACAGTTGCCAATTGCTGTGGCTTTCTACAGTGTGCAAACCGACAAGGAGGGCAGGGGTGAAGACTGGATGGAAGAAGATGTGTAGGACGGTGAGGTCCTAAACCCCACATGGAATCAATCTGTGCAGTTCGTAGGGAGAGGTGGTGGTCGCACAGAGCCACCAGAACAGCAAAAGAGGGAGCAGGGTGCAAAAGCAGAGCGGTCGTCCCCTAGACACTACGCATGCTACTGCCCACCGCACCCAGGGACCGAGCATAACAAAGCCAGCTCCAAGGAGTTCCCTGGCGTAGCAGTTCTTCAGACAATGTGCAGAAGACAAGACACGAGTGGTTTGCACGCTGTGCAATCAGAGCCTGAAGCGAGTCATAAACGTTCTAAACCTGAGCACAACCTGCATGACCAGGCATCTAAGTGCAAAGCACGAGCTGCAGTGGAGTAAACACCTCCAATACCAAGAAAGGTCTTGGGCTCCTCCTTCTCCCTCTTCTGCTGCAGTCTCGGTCTTTTCCTCCACCTCTGTAAACAGAGGATATGTCAGCAATGCCATCATGTCCGTCACCTTCAACAAGCAGCACCAAAATGTCCCATGGCAACGTTTAACTGTCCATCTTCCAAACAATGGTTGAGGGCCTGCTGGTGAGCTGACCCTGTAAAACATTATGGTTGAGGGCCTGCTGGTGAGCTGACCCTCTTTAAAAATTGTAGTGGAGGGAATATATACAATCTGGATGAGGAGGAGGAGTAGAAAACAAGATTCAACCATATACACTTTTTTGTGGTGGAAAAGGTGCATGGGAATACACTTCAGTAGACTGAGTACATTATAAACAATACATTGAAATTGCCTTTATGTTCATCATCAATCATCTCAGCTCTCCTTTGGTGGAGTTGAGAAGTCAGGGGCAATCCAGGCCTTCTTCATTTTTATCTGAGTCAACCTGTCAGCATTGTCAGTGGACAAGTGGATACGTTTATCAGTTATAATGCCACCTGCCTCTGCTGGAACTGATGTGTGTTCCCCTTGTCTCCCTTCCTAGGTTGCCTAAGGAAGTACGGACTCTGGCGGCCGTGTTGTCAGATCAAAATTTTGGAGCAATCTCTTAACAAGTACCTTCTGCTATTGCTCGTCTTCTCCACCACAGGAATGGTGGAGGGAAAGGCAGCATAACATGAAGTCAGCCATGTGTGCCAGAGTACCAATAGGCAAGACGTCGATGTCAACATCAGGATGACTCCCCATCCCATCATCCTCCTCCTCCTCTTCTGCCCATCCACGCTGAACAGATGGAATTAAATTTCCATGGCTACTACCCTCTGTAGCGGAGGCAACTGTCTCCAGCTCCTCTTCATGGCTCAATTCGCGCTGAGAAGACGAACTGTGGGTGGTCTGGCTATCACCCTGTGTAATGTTATCCCCCATTTCCTCGTCTGCCACATTCAAAGCATTCTCCTTAATTGTGAGCATCGATCGTTTGAGTAGACACAGCAGTGGGATGGTTACGCTAATAATAGCGTTATCGCCACTTGCAGCTGGTATTCCACAACTTCCATCTGCTGCTCACAAAGCCACGCCAACATGTAGAACGTAGAGTTCCAGCGTGTGCTCATGTCGCACAACAGTCGGTGAGCAGGAAGCCTCAAGCGCTGCTGCAGCATTGACAGACCGGCTGAAGCTGTGGACGTCTTGCAGAAATGGACACACACATGGCGCGCCTTCACTAGAAGGTCTGCCAAATTAGGGTAGGCTTTTATAAACCACTGAACCTCTAAGTTTAAGACATGGGCTAGGCATGGGATGTGTGTCAGGTTGCCGAGCTCCAAAGCCGCCACCAAGTAACAGCCATTGTCAGACACAACCATGCCTGGTTCTAGGTTGAGTGGCGAGAGCCACAGCTTGGTCTGGTCCTTTATACCCTGCCACAGCTCTGAGGCAGTGTGTGGTTTGTCCCCTAAGCAGATCAGCTTCAGCACGGCCTGTTGACGCTTACCCACAGCAGTGCTACACTGCTCCCAGCTAGCGACTGATCGCTGACTGCTGCTGGAGGTGGAAGTGAAGGAGGAGGCGGCAGAGGAGGAGAAGTGGAGGTTGGAGACAGTAACATAGCTGCTGGCGGACACCCTGAAAGACATAGGACCCGCAATCCTAGGTGTGTGTAGCACCTGTGCCATCCCAGGGTACGACTCACTCCCTGCTTCCACAACATTCACCCAGTGTGCGATCAGGGAAATGTAGAGTCCCTGGCCACCAGCACTTGTGCATGTGTCCGTGGTGAGGTGGACCTTCCCAGTAAGTGCGTTGGTCAGGGCACGGGTTTTGTTATGGGACACATGCTGGTGTAAGTTGGGCACGGCACACCGTGAAAAATAGTGGCGGCTAGGGACTGCGTACCGAGGGACGGATGCCGACATCACCACAACTTCAGGTATCGACAACTGTGTCTCATCATCATCCACCTCGTGAACAAATGATTGCGGTTCACCACCGTCAGTCTCTACTTCAGACTGTGAAGGCTCAAGAGGTTGGCAATCAGGGCACAATATCTCAGGTACCTCTTCAAGCATGCTTGGTGAGAGAGCCAAACCAAGTACTGGCAATGAAAAGAGGTCATGTGAATATCTGAGTGTGGGATCACTTGTTTGGACTTGTTAAGTTGACCAGACTCTTGGCTACAGAGACTGGACTTTGTGGAAGAGAGGGTGGTGCTTATCCGACTGGATGCATTATCCAACCGACCACCTGTTTATACTGCTCCGACTTGGACAGTGTTGTTCTGCGCCGCCCAGGTAAGTTGGACATGAAGCTGGGTAAGGTGAATTTTTTTGTTTTTTCTGGTGCACTGGTAGCAGGCACAGTTTCACTGCGCCCAGAGCCACGGCCTCTGCTTGCACCATCAGCATCACGCCCACTTCCCCGTCCCTTTGTGCTCGCCTTCTTCATATTCATAGTTTTGTCTGTAGATGTGGCGCAAATTGTTTTAATGTCAGCTAAAGACACCGTTTTCTGATGCAGGACACTATTGGTTACAGAACACCACAGATTTTGAACACTACACTAGGCCCAGATTATTGGAAGTTGTAATATACACAGTGTTTTAAGATTCAGTTCAGTATGGGATACAAAGAGTCACAGATTGTGGACCCTTTACTAGACCCAGATTAATGTAAATTGTAATATACACACTTTTTCAGATTCAGTTCAGTATGGAATACAAAAACCCACAGATTGTGGACACTTTGCTAGACCCAGATTAATGGAAGTTGTAATATACACAGTACTTTCAGATTTAGTTCAGTATGGGATACACAAACCCACAGGTTGTGGACAGTTTACTAGGCCCATATTAATGGAAGTTGTAATATACACAGTGTTTTCAGATTCATTTCAGTATGGAATACAAAATGCCACAGATTTTGGACACTTAGGCCCAGATTAATGGAAGTTGTAATATACACAGTGTTTTCAGATTCATTTCAGTACGGAATACAAAATGCCACAGATTTTGGACACTTAGGCCCAGATTAATGGAAGTTGTAATATACACAGTGTTTTCAGATTCATTTCAGTACGGAATACAAAATGCCACAGATTTTGGACACTTAGGCCCAGATTAATGGAAGTTGTAACATACAAACTTTTTTCAGATTCAGTTCAGTATGGAATACAAAAACCCACAGATCGTGGGCACTTTACTAGGCCCAGAATAATGGAAGTTGTAATATACACACTTTTTTCAGATTCAGTTCAGTATGGGATACAAAAACCCACAGATTATGGACACTTTACTAGGCCCAGATTAATGGAAATTGTAATATACACAGTACTTTCAGATTCAGTTCAATATGGGATACACAAACCCACAGATTGTGGACAGTTTACTAGGCCCAGATTAATGGAAGTTGTAATATACACAGTGTTTTCAGATTCATTTCAGTATGGAATACAAAATGCCACAGATTGTGGACACTTTACTAGGCCAAGATCAATGGAAATTGTAATATACACACTTTTTTCAGATTCAGTTCAGTATGGAATACAAAATCCAACAGATTTTGGACATTTTACTAGGCCCAGATTAATGGAAATTGTAATATACACACTTTTTTCCGATTCAGTTCAGTATGGAATACAAAAAGCCACAGATTGTGGACACTTTACTAGGCCCAGATTATTGGAAGTTGTAATATACACAGTGTTTTCAGATTCAGTTCAGTATGGGATACAAATTTGTCCCAAATAAAATGTATTCTCTGCTGGAATACTGTGTATATGGTTGCGGTCTAAACACACACACAGATGTGTCCCGAACTAGTTAAATTTGTCCCAAATACAAATAATTCTATGCTGGAATACTATATATATGGTTGCGGCCTAAACGCACACACAGATGTTCTTAAAACTAGTTAAATGTGTTCCAAATAAAAGGCATTCTCTGCTGGAATACTGTATATACAGCTGCGGCCTAAACGCACACACAGATGTTCTCAAAACGAGTTAAATTTGCCCAAAATATAAATAATTCTCTGCTGGAGTAATCAATATAACGGTTGAGGACTGAATGCACACACAGATGTGGCACAAATTAGTTTAATTTCCCCTGAAAAAAAAAGTTCTCTAATGCCGCGGTGTATAGCTAACTAGCAGGCACACTCTAGTGAATAAGCCCCTTTTTATAATGTCTGCTAAACACACTGCTTTCTGATGGCATACTGTAGATCTCACTTGCAGACACACTCTAGTGAATAAGCTCCTTTTTATAATGTCTGCTAAACACACTGCTTTCTGATTCCGTACTGTAGCTCTCACTAATATCAAATCTTTAAGTCTTTTAAAAGCTTTTGGATACTTAAAGTGATTTTCCAGCCCTGCACTATCTGTCCCTTCCCGAAGACGCCTGTCCCTGATACTGCTGAATTTAACCCCTGGTATAAAAAAATAAAAAAATGGTGCTGCACTGCTGTCAAACACACTGTAGTCCTTAAGAGGACTTTTTGGTCTTTCAATTGTTTTTTTGGAGTTAAATCTGTGAATTTCAAGCAAAACTCTATCTGTCCCTGCCTAGTGTCTGCTCTCCCTGACGCTGAATGATCCGAGCGCGGGACATCGCCTCCTATATAAACTGGTATCACGTGTTCTGGCCAGTCAATCAGTGTAAGGCTAATAGCTAACATGGCTATGGCATTACACTAAAGGGAATTACTTACGTGAACGTTGATTGGCTGCTTAGGAAGCGCAAAACGTGTGGGGAGGAGACTCGAGTAGCGCGACGAGCACACATGGTATTCAGACGAGCATTGCCACATGCCGAGCATAGCGATGTTCAAGCCGAACCAGTACTCGGCCGAGCATACTCGCTCATCACTAGTAACATCGTATGTCCCAAGCGTATGGGCGACTTATACTTGCTTATGTGGTCCCTGACATGTTGTGTGGTCTTACCCACATACGCTAACCCACATGGGCATTTTAGTAAATAAATTACGGAACTGAAATCACACGGCAATGTTCCTTGTCGATGACTAAAAAAAAATTGTTGCATTGGTTTTCTTGTAAAGCTTCCAATGTCAGCCCTAACCAACCTGTCCCTAATGTTGTGGGGCTTCTGATAGAAAATGAATGGAGGTTGTTGAAATTCATGGATCTGGGGATATGCCTGGGCCAATGTTTCTTCAGAGCCTGGTGAATTTTGATCATGAAGGGATGATAGGTAGCAACACTTGCTATCCTCTTGGTGTTATTCTTCTTTGGTGATGGGGTTCTGTTGAGATTGGTAAGGGTAGTTTCAAGGAGGGATTGTGGATAACCTTGCATACGGAATTTTTGAGTCATTTCTTGGAATCTCTCTTTTTTTATATCAGTACATGAGACAATGTGATTGATACTTGTGTACTGTGATCGGGGAAGGGATTTTTTGGTAGCTTTGGAGTGGCAGCTATTATATTGCAAGCGGCTATTGCGGTCGGTGGGCTTACTGTAAAAGTCTACCCTAATGATACCTGTTCCGTCAATCTGTACCAAAGTGTCTAAAAAGCTAATTTTATCGCTTCTTAAATGGGTGGTAAACCCCAGTTCAGGATAAATGTTGTTGAGGTCTTGTACGAATTCATGGACAGTGTTTTCGGGGCACCTCCTTATGCAAAAGATATCGTCAATAAAACGAAACCATGTAGTGGCGTATTCGCGAAAAAGTGGATGTGGATACACAAAATCCTCTTCAAATGCGATTATATAGGCATTAGCAAATGGAAAGGCCATGTTAGAGCCCATTGTGGTCCCCCTTTTCTGGCCATAAAATGTATCCCCAAATAAGAAATAATTTTTGGTCAGTACGATGTTAAGTAATTTGAGACTCAACACTTGTTGGATAATGCTTAGTGTGGAATGCTCAGCAAGTAATCGGATTGTTGCAACTATGCCTTTGTCATGTTCAATGGACGTATACAAGCTGTAGATAGTGATGTCGCGAACATAAAATTTTCCGTTCGCGAACGGCGAACGCGAACTTCCGCAAATGTTCGCGAACGAGCGAACCGGGTGAACCGACATAGACTTCAATAGGCAGGCGAATTTTAAAACCCACAGGGACTCTTTCTGGCCACAATAGTGATGGAAAAGTTGTTACAAGGGGACTAACACCTGGACTGTGGCATGCCGGAGGGGGATCTATGGCAAAACTCCCATGGAAAATTACATAGTGGACGCAGAGTCGGGTTTTAATCCATAAAGGGCATAAATCAACTAACATTCCTAAATTGTTTGGAATAACATGCTTTAAAACATCCAGTGTGTGTATACGATCAGGTATGATGTTGTATCGATCAGGTAGTGTAAGGGTTACGCCCGCTTCACAGAGATTGACAGACCAAACTCCCCTTTTAAAGCACCGCAGACAACCGCAAACAGTCCATTTGCACAACGGCAAACTCCCCATTTGCACAAGGTTGGATACCAACCTAGCCATGTCCCAGTGATGTCATTGAAGGTTTCTTCCTCCACCCAGCCACGTACAACACCAATGGTCCCCGAACTGAATTGAATTGATTTTTCAAACGGGGAGATGGTTAAAAAAACGCTGGCTCCCTCACCTTTGTTTTAATCCACGGTCACTGCGTCTGCGCCGTGCAAATTACTGTCACACCCGATATGAGTGGTATTTTCTGTAGTACTATTCTCATCAGTTTAATCCCTCTAACATCCCCAATCTGGGGTCCATTTATTAAATTGATTTTTCGAACGGGGAGATGGTTAAAAAAACGCTGGCTCCCTCCACTCTGTTTTAATCCACGGTCACTGCGTCTGTGCCGTGCAATTTACTGTCACACCCGATATGAGTGGTATTTTCTGTGGTACTATTCTCATCAGTTTAATTCCTCTAACGTCCCCAATCTGGGGTCCATTTATTGAAAAGATTTTTTCGAACGGGGAGATGGTTAAAAAAACGCTGGCTCCCTCCGCTTTGTTTTTATCCACGATGACTGCATCTGCGCCGTGCAATTTACTGTCACACCCGATATGAGTAGTATTTTCTGTAGTACTATTCTCATCAGTTTAATCCTCTAACGTCCCCAATCTGGGGTTCATTTATTGAATTGATTTTTCGAACGGGGAGAAGGTTTAAAAAAGCGCTGGTGGGCACTGGCAGTGGGCACACTATAGTCAGTGGAAGTGGGCCTGACACACACTAGCAGGCAAGCAACTGAAATTACACTGAACTGTAAAAATGAAATGCCTTTTTTTGATGCAAAGTCCTGTGCCACACGGGATGACAGGGGTGGGCACTGGCAGTGGGCACACTACAGTCAGTGGAAGTTGGCCTGACAAACACTAGCAGGCAAGCCACTGAAATTACACTAAAGTGTAAAAATAAAATGCCTTTTTTTGATGCAAAGTCCTGTGCCACACGGGATGACAGGGGTGGGCACTGGCAGTGGGCAAACTACAGTCAGTGGAAGTCAGCCTGACACACACTAGCAGGCAAGCAACTGAAATTACACTAAAGTGTAAAAATTAAATACCTTTTTTTGATGCAAAGTCCTGTGCCACACGGGATGACAGGGGTGGGCACTGGCAGTGGGCACACTACAGTCAGTGGAAGTCGGCCTGACACACAGTAGCAGGCAATCAACTGAAATTACACTAAAGTGTAAAAATTAAAATGCCTTTTTTGATGCAAAGTCCTGTGCCACAGGGGTGGGCACTGGCAGTGGGCACACTACAGTCTGTGGGCCTGCAGCTCCTCACACACGGGCAGGCCAGGCAACTGCAATATATATATGGAGAAGAAAAAAAAGCTGACTAATGTTGCAGCCCTAAAAAGGGCTTTTTGGGGTGCTGTCAGGACGCTGTCCTTACAGCAGAGATCAGATGAGTCTTTCAGGACTGGAGTGGACACTGAATACACTAGCCTAGCTATCAATTTCCCAATTAAATCAGCAGAAGCTACACTGTCCCTCCTCTCACTAAGACTGCAAATTCCGAATTAATCTAAAATGGATGCTGTTCAGGAGATGGGAGGGAGGGTATGCTGCTGATTGGCTGGAATGTGTCTGCTGACTGTAAGGTACAGGGTCAAAGTTTGCTCAATGATGATGTATATGGGGCGGACAAAACGCGAACAAGCTATGTTCGCCGGCGGATAGTTCGGGCCATCTTTAGCTGTAGTTGTCTAACGTCACTAGGAGGCTGTTGGGTTTTTCCCCGAGTAATTTAGAGAGGAAGTCCAAGGTGTCTAATAAGAACGATTTAGATGATTTAATCAGTGGTGTTAGAATTTTTTCTATGTAAACGGCCAGGGGTGAAAAGATGGAATCAGTTAAAACTACTATCGGGTGTCCAGGGGGGTGATTGAGTCTATTGTGTATTTTTGGCAATGTATAAAATACCGGAGTTATAGGGTCTTGCTTGATGAGGAATGTAATGGTTTTGGAATCAATGACACCCTCGAGTGTGTATGTTTCAAGTGTAATAGCAATCAGTCTCTGAATAGAAGGGATAGCATCCCTAGGTAAAATCTCTGTGTCTGCCAATTGTTGTCTGATTTTTAATAGGTAATCGGTTTTATCCATCACTACTAGGACCCCTTCCTTGTCTGCGGGTTTGATGATGATGTCCCTATTTTTACTCAATTATTCCAATGATGCCCTCTCTTCTGCAGATAAGTTGTTAGTGTGTTTGAATCATCCCTGAGAGTTACCTATTAATATGTTCGGAATGGTCTCTTGTGATAAGGAAATATAAGTCTCAATAGGATGTCTGGTTTTAGGGTGCATAAAAAAACTTTTGTTCCTAAGACCCAGGCTACTAATAGAAAGCATATCGGATGGCTGTACTGGACTGTCTTGTCTGGGGGGTTCAAGTTTGTTAAAGTGAACTTTCAATCTCACGGTTCTGTAGAAACACTGTAGTTCTTGTTCCAGTTGGAATGCGTCCAGGTAAAGACTAGGACAATAAGAGAGTATTTTTGTAATAAGCAAGTCTGTGCTGGTGATAAGTTAAATGAAGATATATTAATAACTAAATTTTCCTCCTTAGGAAAAAAAATGGGGATTGCAGTCAGCACAACCCAATACGCAGGTGCACGTTGCTATGGTGAAATACACATACAAACGTAAAACAAAGGTGCAATGGCACACTGCAGCTAGAGCTCCGTCCTGCCACTATGCTGGATGTTAGATGAGGCATTAGTTTATATTTTGGCCACATTTTTGGCCCTGTAGGCTGGTTTTAAAGTCAGTATAAAACTGAGTCTGCTTTATAGAACTTACCAGAAGCCATTTGGTTCTAGGAGAAGTACTAGTGGGCTCAGCATGCATGTTGGTATTTGCATCCCTTGATCTGATGAACGCTGTATGGCACCAGACGGGGTTACAAGCAGAGTGTATCTGGCATGCATGCTGCACCTGCACTCCCTGGATTTTGTGTGGCTGATATGGCCCATAAAAGGTAAGAATTAATGTTAGGGACCACTTGTGAGGCAACCGTGAAGTGGTGGGTGGCTTACATAATTTGGCCAAAATATAAACTAATGCCTCATCTAACATCCAGCATAGTGGCAGGACGGAGCTCTAGCTGCAGTGTGCCATTGCACCTTTGTTTTTACGTTTGTATGTGTATTTCACCATAGCAACGTGCACCTGCGTATTGGGTTGTGCTGACTGCAATCCCCATTTTTTTCCTTTGTAGCATATATGGGAGGCGTGGTGACCTCCATGCAGTCATGCACACCTGACTAGTGAATCCGCCCTGTAGGCTGGTTTTAAAGTCAGTATAAAACTGAGTCTGCTTTATAGAACTTACCAGAAGCCATTTGGTTCTAGGAGAAGTACTAGTGGGCTCAGCATGCATGTTGGTATTTGCATCCCTTGATCTGATGAACGCTGTATGGCACCAGACGGGGTTACAAGCAGAGTGTATCTGGCATGCATGCTGCACCTGCACTCCCTGGATTTTGTGTGGCTGATATGGCCCATAAAAGGTAAGAATTAATGTTAGGGACCACTCGTGAGGCAACCGTAAATTTTCCTCCTTACCTGGGACCATGTCTGGATTTGTTCCTCTGCTTTGTTTCCTCTTGCTCCTCCTTGTGCGCCTCGGCCTGGTCTGCCTTGTCTCCTGGGGTACCCTAAAAAAGGAGGGGGACGTCTGTAGCCGGTTGAGCTATCATTATCGGAAGTGAATGATCCTGGGGCAGGGAAGTATGGATAACGATTCTCCCAATGACCTTGTTGGTGTGTTCCTCTCCACTTGTAGACTGTATCAAGTCGATAGTCCTCTGCGTCACGGATAACCTTCTGCCGCTTGTTTTGTTCTGTGGTCTTTTTATATTTGGTTGTCTTTTTCTCGACCCTATATTTAGCTTTTTTCCATTCTGCAGGTATTGTTGTTGATAGTGGAGTTTCAGTTGTCTCTATCTTCTTGGTTAATTTGCCAATAGATTCCTGGAGATTTTCAATGGTGAGTAAGATTAGATAGAACACGCACTTATTCAAGATGCTCTCGAATTTGTCACAAAATTCTGTGTCATCAGCAAATAATGTCTGTCGTAGGCGTGACCTAAGACCTCTTGGGATCCAGTTATTTTTGTAGTATTCTGTCAAAATACTACAATGTAACTCCTAACCGATGAGTCACTTCAGATCCATTTCATAATCAAGTATTTTTAATTTGTGACTAGGGATTTGTAGGGAGTCATTAAGAAGATTCACTCCTGAGACAATACTCTCTGCTGTCGTTGCATCATATGAGAATGTATTTGTCATGCTTCTTTCTGGTGCTGGTATCTCGCAGATCAGAGATTATGTATTGGAGAATGGAGTACCGCACACTGTTCTTTTCTTTCCCGTTGCCAGCAAAGACCCGACGTTTATCAATCAATAGTATAAATATGTGGCACACAGGATATTCTTTTCAACGACAAGGAACATTTCCATGCTGAAGTTGTGCACAGTGCTCCAATGTCATTAAAGGTGAATATGTGACTTATCCACACACGGGACACCATTTCCCCATTAAAGACTTTTTAGCCTGCGCTTCCAGTTTCGTAAGTTATTTACTAAAATGCCCATATGGGTTAGCGTATGTAGGTGAGACCACACAACATGTCCAGGACCGCATAAGCAAGCATAAGTTGACCATATGTTTGGGACATACGATGTTACCTGTACCTTATCACTTTTTGTACAATAGACATCAGGTATCCCAATTGCGGTTCCAGGTACTAGAGCAAATAGATCATCCCAGGAGAGGTGGCAATAAAACTTTGCTACTCAAACAAAGAGAATCATTCTGGATTAACAGATTAGGGACACTTACACCTAATGGACTAAATCGTGAATGTGATTTTTTTTTAAAATATATGAGTATCTATAATTTGCTTTCCATTTTCTTGCAGACCCGTTGAAAATCTTGGAATCTGGCAAGGGTGAGATGTGGTTCCCCCCTTTCCCTCTCCTTCCCTATTCCCTTCTTCCCCCCTTCCCCCCCTACTCTCCTCTCTGTTTCCCCCCACCTCTAACTTGCCAGTATTGCGGTTTTCTACTAGCATTAACAATAATTTTATGTCCTTCTAGAAGCATTAACCAAAATAATTTTTATTTTCCATATATTTTTTCTTTCTTATTGTGTTTGCCTAGTATTATGTCCCTTTGTTTTATGCACCTACTACAATATCTTCTCCCTTCCATACTCTATTTCTTCTTTTTTATACTTTTTCTCCATACCCTTCTGCTCGATTTGCATACACCACAATCATCAACCCCTCACCATAGACTATACATTTGTTACCACTGGAACGCATCACGTGATGCTGTGGAACGCATTCCCTACACCACCCACATCACATGGCAACATGATCACGTGACCGCAATTCATCAGAAGAACCCATATATCACATATGGATGCCAGACCTGGCGCATTAGGCTGTGGAACGCATAGCCGGCACCGCCCACATCACGTGAAGACTTAATCACGTGACCAACACTCAGAGAAGCCAATATACTTTAAATAGATGCCAGATCTGGCTGAGAATGCGAACCAGATACCCCAAAACCTCTGACCACAGGTACTGTACTTGTTTTTGCCTGCATGGATCCAGCTTCTTACATTCCTCTGCTTTTTATATTACTGGCATATACCCTACATATAGTTATATTTAATACAAACTACTATACTGTGTCATATCATATACCAGCTATCATTCTTGATATTGTCCAGCAGATAGAGTAACATAACCTCGACTCGATATCTTCTCTGATACTTCAACACATGATTCCTCGTATACTCTCTATACTCACTAATTTTCCTCTGTACATTAGCTCCATTTCTTACTATGTGATTAATTGTGTACATATCCACATTGAATACTTCATCTATCACAAAGAGTTCATATACCTTATTATAGCTGTGCTATTTTTTTCCTGTAGAAATTCCAAGTCACTGAAGAAGGTCCTTATGGACCAAAACGTCTGGCTCTAATATGGAAAGTGGTTACCCAGTATTTAATTTCCTATAAACTGGATCATAAACTTCTAATTGTGAAAATTACTAAATAAAATCCCCTTTAAATTGCAAAGAATATCCTGTGTGCCACATATTTATACTATTGAGAGGTAATTTTATTCATATCTGGGCCGACAAAACCAGGATATTCGTTAAATGACTAGTTCTTGGGGTGGTAAAACCAAGGTCTTGGTGACTAAATTCTTGGGAGAATATCAGAGTCTTAGAGATAATTTTAGGCATATCTGTGAATAATCAGAATATTAGGAAATTGTTTCTGAGTTTGATAGTCTGTATAAGAAGACCACTGGAATAAATAACTCTGCGCAGCACGTTAAAGATAAGTACTGAGCTCTGAGCATCTTGTGGTAAATGTTTTGTTGTTGAAACTTTCTGTCTATTATTGTGGTACCGTAAGACTTGTTAAAGTTGAAAACATTCAAATATATCTTACTTAAAAATCATTGACTATTACACATGAAAGAGTAGAGTTTTGGCAAATTTTAAAATCATTGCTAAATGTGTACATAGTGATATTGGATTGATATAGAATGCTCTAAAGGATTTCTAATTGGACATACAATAATCTCAGAAGACTACTTAGATCCTTATTGTTGTTATAAATTAATATTACTGATATCTGTTTAAGTAATTACAAATGGGTTGACGCCCACTGTGCTGAAGGTTTTGTGTCTCATCGCATTGTTTACTGTATGTTTAATGCTTAAAGTTGTTTGGAATATCAGAAAAGGATTCTAGGAAAATATAAGACTAATTTGACCATAAATATGTATCAGTTATAGAAAAAACACTGTAAGAAGTTCGAAATTAATGGTAAATTGACTGTAGAATCTTGTTCAAAATTAGTGAATGAGTTAGGTAAAGGAAACCCTTTTGTGTATAGCATATTGTGAGAACATGCAACTGAAAAATAGCTCCAGGGTCTGGGACCTGGTAGAGAGAGACTTAAGGAACTCCTAAACTTGGGCTGTTTTTATCCCTGCCAAGAGGGATACAATGCAATAAAAGAAATAAAAGAATGTGAATGTATGATAAATCAGCTGGTGTGTCGACAGGTGACTATGTGGATGTGTAATAATGGGAAACCTATATGTAAGAGAATGATTGAATGATCAGGACATGTCTGATGCAGCACCGTCATGGTTGCAAGTGATATAAGAGCATGTAGATAATGATTGAAATAAACTGAATTTGTAGTATGCTTCTTTTGTGTTATTCTGGGTTTGACTATGAGAGATGTGTGAATTTAAAAGTTAACAATACTGTGGATTTACATATTAACATTAAGGAATGAAAATATGAAGATGATGCAGTGTTTGAATTGGGCCCTTCGTGTTGTCTTATCAGTTTGTGGTGTTATGTACAAAGTTAAGTTACTGACTGTGTGAAAAGTTACTACGAGCCTTGCTAAGTAGAAGCTACATTGTCATTGGAACCTGATACGTTGTGGGAGACCAGTAAAGTAGTTTTGGCAGGAGGCCTGTTTGACCTGCCTATGTTAAAATAAATCCTAGTACAAACCTACTAGGCCATGCCCAGGAAAAGGCCATTGGAGCCCAGTTAGAAGAGGTGGGATTATACGTAAAAGTTCTTCCCTGTAGGACACACCCCCTTTTCCAGTAGCAGGGTGGACACTGAAGAAACAAGCAGTAGTTTATTAGATAACATATGATCGGCTGTAATATGTTGATGTTCCATCAGTATGTGATGCAGTCGAGGGTTTAGGAATTCGTTAGTTTTTTTATAATTTCTATTTGTGAAAAGCAGCAAAGTGTCCAAAGCTAAGCTGTAGTCCTAGCGTAATCCATGGCCACATTTCTAGGACAGTGTATATTTCCAGGTTTAATGTCCATTCAGCAAAACCTCTCTCCCTAGGAATCCATGGTGAATGAGACAATTTTTAGGAATAGTAGAGTATTTTGAAGAGGAAATACCTGATGCCTCCTCCTTCTTAAAAGTCTGTTTACAAGAAATAAGAAGCTTCAGAACTAAACACGTGATTGAGCATCGCACTTCACGCTTACTTCAGACTATGCCAACCATGCTGAACTAAAAAATAAATAAAATAGACTTTCATTGTTGATGAAAGTTCAGCTATTTATGTGGTAGATGGAGTAAGTAAAAATAACCGATGAGGTAGAGGTGGAGTAAGAAGGAATAATGAAAATTGTGACAGTAGGAAGACATGTCAGCATGACTAGTTAGGATGGACAAGTACGTTATGGGAAGGGTAAAGAGGAAGTCCTGAAGTTAGGATAAATGAAAATAATGTTATAAAGAAAAAAATAAAAACAGAGGTTTTCCAGAACAGTAATCCACCCAGATGAGGCTCCAATAGTTAATCCCACATCGATAACAGAGGCCTTGGAAAAAGAAGCAACTGACAAAGCAGATCCAAGGTCGATCATCACATTCCCTACAGCTGATATACCACAGGTCCTGAGACAAGTCAAACTCCTCTTAGGAAAATGTACTGGGACAAACGCAGTAGGTTGTGCTGTGGTAACACAGGACAAAGTACTTGTAGCTAAACTGCTCCCAAAACATTTTTCAGCACAAGCAACTGAGGTACAAGCTCTAACAGAGGCATGCAGACTGGCAGAAGGAAGAATAGTGACTATACACAGATGGCCAGTGTGCCTTCTATATGGTTCATGTGTTTGCCCAACAGTGAAAAATAGGGGAATGGTCACTTCCTTAGGGAAAACCATAAATCATAAAGACTTGATTTTACAATTGCCAAGTAAGGTCAATATCTGTAAATGTGCTGCACATAGTAGGATGAAGCTGACGTAATAAGTGGCTCTAACACTGGTACTGACCTTACAACCTGAGCCTGAGCTCAAAGATTTGCAACTACTAAAATATATGCAGCAGTATTTACCCAAAAGTGAATAACAAAAATGAGTAAAATAGGGGTGCAATCAAGAAAGATAAGGTATATATGTGTCCCCAAAGGAAATACATAGTGCCCAGCAATCCTTTTAGGTATGTAGTTATAATGAGCCATGGAAAAAGTCATGTCTCAACAGGGAGGATGGTAGAGATCATTTTCAATTTACTTCCAGCTTAAATTTTTTTTGTATGGCCTGTCTAGTTTGTGCAAGGCACAATCCACAAGAGAATGTTAGGCCTAAGAGAGGACAATTTCATCAAACACAGTACCCCTTCCAACACATATGTATGGACTACAGATCTGAACAAATGTGAAGGGGGCAGATTATATGATTAAAATGTTGAATAACAAAGAAGTTTCTGTTCCTAACTCTGTTCCAGTGATCCAGTTCCAGAAAATTAGCAGATACAACCTGAAAGCCTGATCCTAATCAAAGTGATAAAAAATAAATCTTGGCACCATACCAGATGGCAAGGACCTTACCAAGTTCTCCTCACAACCCCTACTGCAGTTAAAATAGCTGAAAGAATGTCCTGGGTACACCTCACTCATTGACAATTGGTCAGACAGCTAGGGACAGAATAGGATCCGGACCCATTACTCTGAAGCACAGCTACAAAGGGAGATCTTTTTGTAGAAAAGGTCTGTCTCAAACCTTGTGAAAACTTCATTCCCCACTCCTTGAGCAATGGGATCGGATCTAGGAATGGGAATGATAGGGAATGTAGTAATGAGTTTGGTGGTACAGGTGACCAGGGGAGAGGACTCAACTCAGACATATGACCCATTTGGTAACAATAACAGAGGTAGTGTAAAACAGTGGAAATGGAAGGTGTTATATCTTAATTTTACTGAGGGTCTCACTGCTACATACATGGTAGACTTTTGTACTATGGTAAAGGGTCAGGAATGCGGAAATAAGGTGACCACTGAGAAACTGACAAGAGCTGATAAATATGTTTGTTACGTCACCTTAAATACTTATGGATCTAGAACATGTAGATCATGGTCATTGCCATTTGGACAACCAGGGTCCAGAGCTCCAGAGCTGTTGTAGAAACCGGGTCACTATCATGACCCGGTTTCTACAACAGTGGTTCTCTATAAGGAAACAGAGCAGTTCCCCTTGCACAGAAGCTACCAATTGCCACAAGTTGCTGAACACATTGAATGATCCTAGACTGAAGGACAGCAACTTGCATGTAATTGGAGGAGAGGTATCAGGTACGGATCCCATTGGACACTTTTACATACAGGTGTATAAAAATGAAACAGAACCATCGTCTAAAATACAGCTTCCAGGGGGAAGCATAATTGAAGCAATGGGTCCTAGGGTGAGGTTCTCTTACCTCACTTATGAGGATACTATTGTTTTGGAAACAGGAGAAATGAGTGGTTAGAATGGATGAGGTATACTGCTAAGGCCCTAGGAAAAGTGAATTGTATAGCCTGCGCAACAGCAAGGCCCCAATTGGGAACTGTCCCATTCTCATGGAATGAACATTCTGATCAAGAGGGAATAAAATGTTTGTTGAAGTTGTATAAAAAAAATCATATTCCAGGAAAAAATTAAACTCAAACTTATCTCTTTTGTTTCCACCAGTTAAAAGACCTGAGATACCACCAGGGGTGACCACTTATCCCAGTAACTACACTTGATTTAGTCTTCCATATAATGGACCCACCCATTGGAGTCTCTGAGAATAGGAACTACTTGAATATCTGGGTAAACCACACTGTGATGAGAGCAAATATATGGTGGCTATGCGGGGATAGTAAACTGCGGGGCCAGACTGGGAAACTGTTCTCAAGGGGATTGTGCCCTATTCCAGTTCGTGATGGCCTTCCACCTAATGCCCTCAGAAGAAACAGATAATACGGGTAGAACCAAGAGACAGAAAAGAGGAGCCCCTAAAGGGTCTTTTGACTCCACAGTGTATATTGATGACATAGGAGTTTCCATAATGAATTTAAGGCACATAATCAAGTAGCTGCGGGCTTTGAATCTATCCTTTTCTGGTGGGCTACAACTAATAAGAATGTAGACTGGATAAATTACATTTATTACAACCAGCAAAGATTTGTGAACTATACCAAAGATGCAGTGAAGGGTATAGTTCAGCAACTGAGCACCACTTCCCTCATGACATGGCAGACTAGGGTGGCTGTAGATATGCTGTTGGCAGAAAAAGGTGGGGTCTGTAAAATAGTAGGAGAATATTGTTGTACTTTTATTCCAAACAATACAGCTCCTGAGGGAACTATCACCAAGGCCCTCGAACGGTTGACAGCCCTATCCCAAGAACTTCCTGAGTATTCTGGTTATGATGATCCTTTTACTACATGGATGGAAGGATGGTTCAGTAAATAGACTGGATTCAGTAAATCTCTGGTTTCTGTTGCTGTGGTGGCTGGTATACTGACCGTCTGTGGATGATGTTGCATCCTGGTATTTAGAGGAATGGTTCAAGGACAGATTTATTCTACTATCACCAAAACCATGTATTAGGAGGTCGAAACAGAAGATCTGGATGATGAACTCCAGGAACATAGTTATCAGGACTCTTATGTATGAAAGGCTTTGCATAAGCCATGGGCAAGCAAAATGCTTGATGGGACTTGTGATTCTCAGAGTGATTATATATATATATTGTAAGGGATTGCTTGACTTTGGGGGTCAGTCTCACCATTATCTTCGCCAGACACCACATTTTAAGGTCCATACAGTGCATTTATTGTGGCACACCAGCAAAACGGTACATCAAAACAATAAACACTTGCCTGTCCAGGCATTAATACATAACATATGCCTCACTCACCTAGTGGGTACAGTTCGCACCCTGTGAACCGATGCGGCTTTCCCAGCCCAAATATCCTCCAGGCTTCTGGCTGTTCAGAGCACCATTCACACACGGTCTCAGTTCCAATGTCCCTTGGGGGATTTTGGCTCACTAGTCCGACTGACTAGGACCCAGCAACCCACTCCCAGGTGTCGCTTCGTCCCCCAAGTTCAGGATATAACCAAGTCTCGTGGCCCCTCAGCCTTGCCCAGCTGAGACCACAGTCACAGAGCCATCCCAGGCCTCTTGTCTCACACACATAGGGGGTGGGGTAGTGACCACTGAACTCCACCCTCACCCCTGTCCCTGCCTACTTGTCTTGCAAGTGCTAGCGACAAGGGACAACTGGTCAAAAAACCCTTAGCTAGGATAGTGCAGGGAAGACAAACACATAAACAGAAAGTAATGCCAACGCTACACACACATAGTACGATGCGTGACTACAATAATGTTAACCAAATGACCATAAAGGGACACGCATTTACAATTTCACAAACTTTATTAGTTGATAAAAGACCAACGACATACACAATATCAATATAAAAATAGTTATATATAGCAGCAATACAGGTAGTAGCCAAGACATGTGGCTCCCCTCCCACATATAGAAAACACCGATAGTTCTCCTATATAAGGTAAAAACCTTTTACAAAAGTACTGGCATAGACAAACACATAATATTTGTTTTATATAATATATATTGCATTGCTCTAACTTTTTACACTCATGTTTTTTAGATCATGTTGGGTATAGATGAAATGGCAGGCTGGAGATTCGTTTTGGACATGTGATGGACTCTTTCCTTATGGACTTTTTCGTTTTGGATTATGCAGTCGGGCAAAATTGTTGTTTATTATTTATTATTTAATTTATTTTATCCTATTATATGAGAGAAGGAGGAATTTTGGATATATTCTGAGCTAGTGTGGGGTAGCTTTGGATATGTAGATGGGGTTACATGATATATGAATGGATACATGAATTATGCAAAAATTTTAAATTTTATATTTGTGTATATATTTATTATGTACTAGCCAGTTGGCTATTTATAACTGCATTGAAAATGAATTATCACTTTTATCAGGGTACTTTTGTAACAATTCTATATAATCTTTTATTTATTTTTGGCACTTGCATGTTCACATTGCACTGAGCACTTTAGTCACTGTCACTTTATGGTTTTTTATATAAGAGGTTATTTTCACGTTATATGAAGGTCACTTGATCAAGATAGGATCGGATGACCGTGTAACACAGGTTTTCACATTAATATATATACATGTATCTCATATTTTGTATCCGGTTTTGGTGACCGTACCCCATTTTAGGTAACGGAGTACTTATTAGTATTATTATTGTTAATTCTTTTTGTCCTATTCCTTTTTCTGTTTTTGTCTTTCTTGCTGTGTGTCCTACATAACTGTAGGCAGCATTTTTGCGAGTATTATCTGTCCCACATGCTTTTGTATTGATGAAGTCTTGTGACCATTTCTTTGAGGAAAGGAAGCTGTCCTTGTATGTCACGAATGCGGCGTAATGCCGCAACACGTGACTTATCTCCAGATACGTACTCTTGTGTTGATGTCTTTACGCATGATCTCGCGGCTTGATGGATGCCTGGTGGGCGTTGTTTTTTGATTCCCGTTTGCGTCATGATGCCGCGAGATCATGCGGCTGACTGGTTAGCTGCTAGGCGCTGTCTCGCGTGTTTGTGATGTCAGAGGCGGCGCGACGGCGCGGAGATGTGACGCGCTCTCAGCGTGTTTTACGATGAGGAGGTCAGTTTAAAATTAACAACTCACACATGTATTTTATATTATACCTGATGAACATGGATATATATAGAGGTTAGAGAGATCGATTCAAACACGCCCCTTGAGAAAGCGGAGCGAAACGTACGTCGGGGTGGGCTCTCATCTCTGCAATAGAAAACCCGTGTTCTCCTCTCTAAGTGTCCCTCAGGTATACATTTATGGAATATATATGCCTCCTTGCTGTAGTGTTTGTGTGGTTTATCCACTATACCAGTTTTAGTGGGGCTTTGTTCTATTATACAATTGTTATATTGGGGATGTGTTTGTCTATGCCAGTACTTTTGTAAAAGGTTTTTACCTTATATAGGAGAACTATCGGTGTTTTCTATGTGTGGGAGGGGAGCCACATGTCTTGGCTACTACCTACCTGTATTGCTGCTATATATAACTATTTTTATATTGATATTGTGTATGTCGTTGGTCTTTTATCAACTAATAAAGTTTGTGAAATTGTAAATGCGTGTCCCTTTATGGTCATTTGGTTAACATAAACAGAAAGGTCAAACAAGCCGTGTCAAAACCAAGAGAGAAAAAAAGGTACCGGAGGAGCAAGCAGAGAATCGTCAGGACAAGCTGAAGTCAAACCAAGAGAGCACGCCAAGACCAGAGGATGAGATGGATGGGAAATTGGAAGCCAAGCAGGAATAAACAAATCAGGTGAGTATCATGCATCAATAACAGGCAATCTGTGGCCAGCAGATGCCTGTTTAAATAGTGCACTAGTGGAGTCATGTGACGTGGCCAGCATCACATGACTCTTGAGTTCTAATGCAGCCCATAGCTCAGCACTCAGCCCCAGTGTGGTTCCCACGGGAACAGGCCAAGGCGGGTGCGCTGATGACGCAAGCGCCTCGGTCATGCCCGCCTCCTGGAACCATACACAGAGCGCATCGTGACAGTATCCCCCCTTCCAAGCGGGGCCAGCAGACCCCAGGCCCCAGGCTACAGCTTCTCAGGATGTTCCAATCATTGATAATTTGAAAATAATCCTAACACTGTGCATTAAAATGACAGGAAGGTCACATATATGGGCATGCGCATCATCGTCCAGGGCACCAACAGTCCTAGCTAAGCTCCTAGCTTAATGAAAAGAAAAGCCTTCATTAAAAAAAAAAGTTGTATGCCCCAGCAGGAACTGTGTCCCAATATCTCTTTAGTCGAACAAAATAAGGAGATGGAGGCAGCGCCAATAAAGTAGTGGGAAAAAAAGGTTATTTTAATCCATATTGTGGCAGTACAAACACATGCTTTTGAATCCCTTCTGTTAACTGTAGAATGATTGTGCGTCACTATTTGGCTTAGTTCACACTTCACTAATTTGGTCAGTTATTCCCATCAGCTATTGTCAGCTCAAAGCAGGTGCGGGTCAAAACCACAAAACAGGTGCAGATCTATTCATGATACCCAATCTGAGAGCCGGCTTGGCTCCTGAATTTGGCTCACAACAAACAATGGAAATAACTCATCAAATAACTGGTCAATGTTAGCATCAGGTTTAATTTATTGGCATGGACTTTACCATGCAATGACCCAAGATTAAAGTAGTGGCTCCATGACAGGAGGGTGTCAGCAGTAAGGCTGTGTTCACATCACTTTGAAAGCAGATGCTCAAAATATAGGATCTGCTTTTCTTTGGCTGCTCTTTTGACGGATCAGAAGAATGGAAAAATAAACTGATGTCAACATGATCAAACAGGGACTCTAGTGTCCCCGGAACAGAGCAGTAAGAGTGGCAAGAGCATGAAGAGTCCCAATAGATGCTCCGGAACAGAGTGGAGAGGGTGGCAACAGCATGAGGGGTAAGGGTGCTGGCACACAGTGCAGTTCTGACATAACAGTCAAAATATTGGCCCCAGAACAAAGTGTATGTTTCAACAGCAGTGGCAGTAACAATACAAGATGGTGGCAGATCACAATAGGAGCAGATGGCAGTAGAGACAGAAGGCATGTGGCCTCAGGTGGGTGGCAGCATCAGAATACTGACAGCAGCAAGTGGCCAAATGTAACGGGCCATTTTTCACAATGTTCTGGTGTTGGCAGCACACTACAGTCAGATCATTACAGTCCGATAACACTGAGGAGGACAATATACTGCTACAGAAGGATCTGGATAGATTGGAGGCTTGGGCAGATAAGTGGCAGATGAGGTTTAACACTGACAAATGTAAAGTTATGCTCATGGGAAGGAATAATGCAAGTCACCCGTACATACTAAATGGTAAAACACTCGGTAACACTGACATGGAAAAGGATCTAGGAATTTTAATAAACAGCAAACTAAGCTGCAAAAACCAGTGTCAAGCAGCTGCCGCCAAGGCCAATAAGATAATGGGTTGCATCAAAAGGGGCATAGACGCCCGTGATGAGAACATAGTCCTACCACTTTACAAATTGCTAGTCAGACCACACATGGAGTACTGTGTACAGTTCTGGGCTCCTGTGAACAAGGCGGACATAGCAGAGCTGGAGAGGGTTCAGAGGAGGGCAACTAAAGTAATAACTGGAATGGTGTAACTATAGTACCCTGAAAGATTATCAAAATTAGGGTTATTTTATTTACTTTAGAAAAAAGACGACTGAGGGGAGATCTAATAACTATGTAAAAATATATCAGGGGTCAGTACAGAGATCTCTCCCATCATCTATTTATCCCCAGGACTGTCACTGTGACGAGGGGACATCCTCTGCGTCTGGAGGAAAGAAGGTTTGTACACAAACATAGAAGAGGATTCTTTACGGTAAGAGCAGTGAGACTATGGAACTCTCTGCCTGAGGAGGTGGTGATGGTAAGTACAATAAAGGAATTCAAGAGAGGCCTGGATGTATTTCTGGAGTGTAATAATATTACAGGCTACAGCTACTAGAGAGGGGTCGTTGATCCAGGGAGTACTTATGATTGCCTGAATTGAGTCAGGAAGGAGATTTTTAATCCCCTTAAGTGGGGAAAATTGGCTTCTACCTCACAGGTAGAGATAGCCCGAACTATTCGCCGGCGAACAGTTCCCGGCGAACATAGCTTGTTCGCGTTCGCCTCGGCGGGCGAACATATGCGATGTTCGGTCTGCCCCCTATACATCATCATTGAGCAAACTTTGACCCTGTACCTCACAGTCAGCAGACACATTCCAGCCAATCAGCAGCATAGCCTCCCTCCCAGACCCTCCCACCTCCTGCACAGCATCCATTTTAGATTCATTCTGAAGCTGCAGTCTTAGTGAGAGGAGGGACAGTGTAGTTGCTGCTGATTTAATAGGGAAATTGATAGCTAGGCTAGTGAATTTAGTGTCCACTCCAGTCCTGAAAGACTCATCTGATCTCTGCTGTAAGGACAGCGTCCTGATAGCACACCAAAAAGCCCTTTTTAGGGCTGCAACATTAGTCTTCTTTTTTTTTTTTTCTCCATATATATATTGCAGTTGCCTGGCCTGCCCATGTGTGAGGAGCTGCAGGCCCACGGACTACATAGTGCCCACTGCCAGTGCCCACCACTCACACCGTGTGGCACAGGACTTTGCATCAAACAAAGGCATTTAATTTTTACCCTTTAATCTAAGGTTAGTTGCCTGCCAGTTTGTGTCAGGCCGACTTCCACAGACTGTAGTGTGCCCACTGCCAGTGCCCACCACCACTCATACCGGTTGGCACAGGCATTTAATTTTTACACTTTAGTCTAATTTCAGTTGCTTGCCTGCTGCCAGTGTGTGTCGGGCCGACTTCCACAGACTGTAGTGTGCCCACTGCCAGTGCCCACTACCACTCATACCGTGTGGCACAGGCATTTAATTTTTACACTTTAGTCTAATTTCAGTTGCTTGCCTGCTGCCAGTGTGTGTCAGACCGACTTCCACAGACTGTACTATGCCCACTGCCAGTGCCCACTACCACTCATACCGTGTGGCACAGGCATTTCATTTTTACACTTTAGTCTAATTTCAGTTGCTTGCCTGCTGCCAGTGTGTGTCAGGCCGACTTCCACAGACTGTAGTGTGCCCACTGCCAGTGCCCACCACCACTCATACTGTGTGGCACAGGCATTTAATTTTTACACTTTAGTCTAATTTCAGTTGCTTGCCTGCTGCCAGTGTGTGTCAGGCCGACTTCCACAGACTGTAGTGTGCCAACTGCCAGTGCCCACCACCACTTATACCGTGTGGCACAGGCATTTAATTTTTACACTTTAGTCTAATTTCAATTGCTTGCCTGCTGCCAGTGTGTGTCAGGCCGACTTCCACAGACTGTAGTGTGCCCACTGCCAGTGCCCACTACCACTCATACCGTGTGGCACAGGCATTTAATTTTTACACTTTAGTCTAATTTCAGTTGCTTGCCTGCTGCCAGTGTGTGTCAGGCCGACTTCCACAGACTGTAGTGTGCCCACTGCCAGTGCCCACCACCACTCATACTGTGTGGCACAGGCATTTAATTTTTACACTTTAGTCTAATTTCAGTTGCTTGCCTGCTGCCAGTGTGTGTCAGGCCGACTTCCACAGACTGTAGTATGCCCACTGCCAGTGCCCACCACCACTCATACCGGGTGGCACAGTAGCTTGCCGATAAATAAGGCATTTCATTTTTACACTTTAGTCTAATTTCAGTTGCTTGCCTGCTGCCAGTGTGTGTCAGGCCGACTTCCACAGACTGTAGTGTGCCCACTGCCAGTGCCCACCACCACTCATACCGGGTGGCACAGTAGCTTGCCGATAAATAAGGCATTTAATTTTTACACTTTAGTCTAATTTCAGTTGCTTGCCTGCTGCCAGTGTGTGTCAGGCCGACTTCCACAGACTGTAGTGTGCCCACTGCCAGTGCCCACCACCACTCATACTGTGTGGCACAGGCATTTAATTTTTACACTTTAGTCTAATTTCAGTTGCTTGCCTGCTGCCAGTGTGTGTCAGGCGACTTCCACAGACTGTAGTATGCCCACTGCCAGTGCCCACCACCACTCATACCGGGTGGCACAGTAGCTTGCCGATAAATAAGGCATTTCATTTTTACACTTTAGTCTAATTTCAGTTGCTTGCCTGCTGCCAGTGTGTGTCAGGCCGGCTTCCACTGACGGTAGTGTGCCCACTGCCAGTGCCCACCACTCATACCGGGTGGCACAGTACCTAGCACGCGTAGTACCACTTATCTAAAAAAAATGACAGGCAGAGGCAGGCCACCCCGCAGGGGCTGTCGTGGTCGTGGTGCTGTGATTTCCACTGGCCCTGGAATAATGCCCAGCGTTCAGAGGCCACATACCCTAAACCTGAAAAATTCTGAGGACATAGTTGACTGGCTTAGACAGGACACCCAATCTTCAACAGCTTCCGCTAAGAACCTTGACGCACCATCCTCCTCCAGCTCAGCTTCGATCACCTGCTCTCAAGTTACCACGCTCCCGCCCGCCGCCACCACCACCACCACAGCCACCACAACCGCTTCACTTGATCCGTCAGAGGAGTTATTTACACATCAGTTCTATGCAATTAGTGATGCGCAACCATTATTGCCAGATGATGTAGATTACAGGGATATGTCTCAGTCAGGCAGGATTACATACATGGACGTACAGTGTGATGATGATGATGATGATATTGTACCCGCTGTTGCTTCCTTTGCTGAGGTGTCAGATACAAGTGAAGCGGTTGATGATGACGATGTGTCCACAGATGCCACGTGGGTGCCTGCTCGAAGAGAAGAAGAGGGGGAAAGTTCAGAAGGGGAGACAGAGAGAAGGAGGAGACAAGTTGGAAGCAGGGGGAGGTCATCCCAAGGAGTTAGTGGCACAGTCAGACAGCATGTATCGGCACCTGGGGTCAGCCAGACAGCACGCCAGTCAACGCATGCTGTTGCCACCACCAGAATGCCGTCATTGCAAAGCTCAGCAGTGTGGCATTTTTTGTGTGTGTCTGCCTCTGATAACAGCAATGCCATTTGCAACCTGTGCCAAAAGAAACTGAGTCGTGAGAAGTCCAACACCCACCTCGGTACAACTGCTTTGCGAAGGCACATGATCTCACATCACAAACGCCTATGGGATCAACACATGCGTACAAGCAGCACACAAACTCAAAGCCACCATGCTCCTCCTGGTCCAGCATCTTCAGCCACGTCAACCACTGCTGTCCTTCTTGCCCCCTCTCAACCACCCGCCACTCCGCCTCTCACCTTCAGCAGTTCCATCTCATCTGCCCACAGTCAGGTGTCTGTTAAGGAAATGTTTGAGCGTAAGAAGCCAATGTCACAGAGTCACCCCCTTGCCCGGCGTCTGACAGCTGGATTGACGGAACTCTTAGCCCGCCAGCTTTTACCATACCAGCTGGTGGAGTCTGAGGCCTTCAAAAAATTTGTCGCTATTGGGACACCACAGTGGAAGGTATCCGGACGAAATTTTTTTTCAAAAAAGGCAATCCCTGATATGGGACGTAACAGGGATTAAACTGATAGGAATAGTACTAGTTAAGACACCACTTGGGTGTGACAGTAAATTGCACAGTGCAGACGCAGTGACCGTGGATTAAAACAAAAGGGAGGGAGCCAGTGTTTTTTTAACCATCTCCCCGTTCGAAAAATCAATTCAATAGATGGACCCCAGATTGGGGACGTAACAGGGATTAAACTGATGAGAATAGTAATACAGAAAATACCACTTATACCGGGTGTGACAGTAAATTGCACGGCGCAGACGCAGTGACCGTGGATTAAAACAAAGGGGAGGGAGCCAGCTTTTTTTTTTAACCATCTCCCTGTTCGAAAAATCAATTCAATAAATGGACCCCAGATTGGGGACGTTAGAGGGATTAAACTGATGAGAATAGTACTTCAGAAAATACCACTCATATCGAGTGTGAGAGTAAATTGCACGGCGCAGACACAGTGACCGTGGATAAAAACAGAGTGGAGGGAGCCAGCGTTTTTTTAACCATCTCCCCGTTCGAAAAATCTATTCAATAAATGGCCCCCAGATTGGGGACGTTAGAGGGATTAAACTGATGAGAATAGTACTACAGAAAATACCACTCATATCGGGTGTGACAGTAAATTGCACGGCGCACGTGGCTAGCTTGGTATCCAACCTTGTGCAAATGGGGAGTTTGCGGTTGTGCAAATGGACTGTTTGCGGTTGTTTGTGGTGCATTAAAAGGGGAGTTTGGTCTGTCAATCTCTGTGAAGCGGGCGTAACCCTTACACTACCTGATCGATACATCATCATACCTGATCGTATACACACTGGATGTTTTAAAGCATGTTTTTATTCCAAACAATTTAGGAATGTTACGTGATTTATGCCCTTTATGGATTAAAACCCGACTCTGCGTCCACTACGTAATTTTCCATGGGAGTTTTGCCATGGATCCCCCTCCGGCATGCCACAGTCCAGGTGTTAGTCCCCTTGAAACAACTTTTCCATCACTATTGTGGCCAGAAAGAGTCCCTTTGGTTTTTAAAATTCGCCTGTCTATTGAAGTCTATGGCGGTTCGCCCGGTTCGCCCGTTCGCGAACATTTTTTGGAAGTTCGCGTTCGCCGTTCGCGAACTGAAAATTTTATGTTCGCGACATCACTACTCACAGGGTTTTTTTTTTGCCTTCCTCTGGATCAGCTAGCAGGGTGACAGGCCGAACTGGATTGACAGATGTCTTTTTTTTGGCCTTATGTACTGTGTTACTATGTTACTATGTTACTAGTCTGTTGAATCAGGCACCCGTGTCTGGAATTCCTGGTTGAGCCAGGACTGATTCATGTTTATAAAGGTTAGTCTCTCAACATTTTTCAGTTGAAAGACGAGTTCTTTTAAGGGTTACTATGCCACCTGCCACACTAAACACTCGCTCTGATGCCGCACTACTGGCTGGGCAAAAAAGTTTGACTGCCCAGTAGTCATGGGGATCTTGGATCGTGTGGCCGTGAGATGTATGCGCTATGTCTTCTGTCCTCTCGTCAGTCAGATTTATCAGGATCGCCTCCAGGATGTGAAGGAGTGAAATTACATCATTCATCCCGTAGTCCTGACGACTTACAAATAAATTGGCATCCTCGAAGGGCTTGAGCAGATGGCAATTGTCAGGCATGAGCTGTCACTGTCTAATGTTAAAGTTACACCAGGGAGTAGTCATGTCCATCTGCATCATCAAGAAATCGGTCACGAGTTTCCTCTACTCATATAGTCAGTCCAACATTTGGAGCGTGGAGTTCCAACTAGTGTTGAGCGAATCAAAGTTAGCAAAGTGGACTTCAATCCGAATTTCAGGAAAAATTCAATTCACCGCACTGTGCAAGATTTTGCACCGGATCTTGAAGCAAGATGGCCGTGGTGGCCTCTTGGCAATCAAATGGATGTGGTAAGTACAATAAAAAAAATTTTTCAACTAACAACCACCAAAATGCTTTAATATGGATCGCAGATGCCGCGATTAGTGATGACAAATTGTTTCAACACAAAGCAAATTTTTTTGTAAAATTTGGAGAAGCAGCCGAATTTAATTTTTAAGAACTTTGCTCATCTCTAGTTCCAATGTGTGGAAACGTCGCATATGAGGTGATGTAGGGAAACATTCTAATGCCTTTACAGCTCAAGGAGGGCGTGTTTTGCACAGTAAAAGTGGCTGAAGTGCATGCACAGTTTCCTTGACATTTTCAAGACGCCGTGCAGTTAGGTGGAAGACTTTAGGAACCGGGTGACAACCATATTAAAGACTTGCGCCATGCAGGGCGCATGGGTCAGCCCCCTCTGATGCAGCGCAGACAGAATGTTCTTCCAATTGATGAGGAGATGACTAGGATTTTATTTCTTCTCGAAGGATGTGGAGCAGTTCCTCCCTGGTGTGACTCCATTCTCCCAGTCTGAACAGGTGCAGAACCATGTGACAATGCAGAGCTTTACATAGGT
Source organism: Bufotes viridis (assembly GCA_033119425.1). Taxonomy (NCBI): domain Eukaryota; kingdom Metazoa; phylum Chordata; class Amphibia; order Anura; family Bufonidae; genus Bufotes; species Bufotes viridis. Next base: position 224,022,895 of record CM065590.1, read on the forward strand.
GGTATACTGCAGGGCCACTCTGAACTGTGCCTACAGAAGAGGCTAAGGACAAGGTGGAGGATGAGGAAGCAGAGGAGGACATTGGTGCAGAAATTGCACAATTAAAACGCTGAAGCAGCATTGTCATCACCTGGCCAAGTTGCTGATGTGCCTGGTCAGGAACCACATTTACCCAGTGGGCTGTAAAGGACATATATTGTTCTTGACCATAGTTATAGCTACACATGTCAGCACTGATATGAACTGTACCTGACGCCGACAGGCTCAAGGACTGGCCTACCTTTAGCTCAACATACGTGTATAGGGCTGGTATAGCCTTTTTAGAGAAGTAAAGGCAGCTTGGCACTCTCCACCAAGCCATTAATTCTCTGAATTCCTCAGAGTCCTTGATAGGGAAAGGGAGGGACTGTAGTACCAGCAACTTGGCCAGGTGCACATTCAGCATGTGCCATTGGATGAGTGCATGCATACTATTGTCTTTTTCCAATCACCTCGATGATTGATTGCTGGCAAAACAAGTGATGAGGAGTAGGAGGTGGAGAAGATGGAACATCAGGAGCAATAGACAAAGAGAAGCAATAACAGCTTCCTACTGCTGAGGTTGAGGAGTCCTGACTGCTGGAGAAGGCGCGTAGGATGCTTGGAGATGCAGCGGATGCCGCACTAGGCTGTACCACTGCATTAGTGCTACGGTTTTCCCTGGCCACTTTATGATGATGCTCCATGTGTTGACGCAGGGCCACAGTGCGAACACCCTGACTGTGCTTCACCTTATGCCCACGAATCCTGCATACCAGTCCTCCAGCGACTTGATAAAAAGTTCCCACACTGCAGAATATGTCATTTTGCTCCCACAACCCTGTGCTTACTGCCTGTATGAACCCATGCACCGTGGGTATCAGACTGTCTACCCCAGGTTTGTTTGGCTCCATATCTCCCACTGCTTCCACCCTGCTGGCTCATCAGCAAGCTGTCACCCTTCTGCTCTCTCATGGGCCAGCTGCCACCCTCACCATGCGATTGGCTACTACTACTATCTGTTCGTTACTTATGTCACCATCACTAGTCTCATGGCCATGTCCCTGACCACTCGCAACATGTGCTCCCACCACACTGTCATCATTGCTAGCTGCACGCCTAAAGGAGTGTAATGCCCCGAGTGGCATTACCACACCTACGCCCTGTTTCTATCTGGATATGCAATCTCCATGGCATTTTGTACATTTATTTTATGTCCCATATATTGTGCATTTACTGTTTAGTGATGAGCGGGAGGTGCCATATTCGATTTTGCGATATTTCATGAATATTCGATTGAATATTCGTCTAATTTAATCTAAATCGAATATTCGTCATTATTCTATATATTGCGAATGTTACGCAAATTTATATTCGCGAATTAAACTTAGAGCTTAGTTCCTAATGGTTGTAACTTGTATTGCTATAATTGACGAAGATAACGAATATCACGAATATAGCACTATATTCTCAATCTTTGTTATATTCGAGCAATACAACCATTAGGAACTCAGCTCTAAGTTGAATTCGCAATGCGATTAATATAACCTGTATTGCTCGCATTGCGAATTCAACTTAAAGCTGGGTTCCTTATGGTTGTATTGCTAGAATATAACGAATATCGCAATGCGAATAATTCAGGTTATATTAATCACATTGCGATTACAACTTAGTCAAATTTGTGAGATCGTGATTCTCACATCCGACAGTGCATTTTAGCATGGAGGCGTTCCCATGCACACAGGAAGTCGGCAGAAGCGGCAACGGGCATTGACTGGAGCGGGCAGGGAGCCAGGAATCCTCCGGACAGGTAAGAACAGCTTTTGGGAAGTGGGAAGACAACCAGAGAGCAACAAGTATTACCATCTAAAAAAAAAAAAAAAATGAATATTCAAAATTGCAAATATATATCTCTTTATTAGCGATATTCGCGAATTATCGAATTTGCGATATTCGCAATAAAAATTTGCTATTCGAATATTCGCGCTCAACACTATTACTGTTGTGTTTCTGTTTATGTTCTAAAGTAATGAGCCTGGTTCACCAGCCGGTGGCAGCAAATATGGCAGAGCAGTATGTAGTATAGATTGTAACCTGCTATTCCATTCTAACCCCGATTCCCAACCCCCATGTGGAGGAGGAGTGGGCGAGTCCCAGTTCCCGCAGGAAGGATGGGGACCAGTTAGTTCCGGTTGGTGAGTTCTAGCTCAACCCCTGCAAAGGTAGCAGGTGTGCAGTGCTGCATCCCTACTGGACGTGTGCTGCCCACACCAGCAGAACACCTTCAGTTCTGCTGGAACAGAGAGACCACCTCTAGAACTCTCACTAGCCACGAAGAAGTTGCCCTGTGCCGTGCCATATAGTCAGACAGAAAGAGAGAAGTTACAGCAGAAAGCCATCCTGACAGATGTAGCAGAGCCAAATGTGATTGCCTGCCATTTTCATGCTAAAACTTGCTGGAAACCAAGACCAAGTCTGTAAACTAAACAACTGAAAGGTGGCATTAAGCAGGATGTGCTGAACCCAAAAATGCAGTTGTGCATATATATACAGGGGAGCAGATCCTGCACTTGTGGCCAGTTGCTAATGGCGATCACCAGCAAAAATGCATACGGTGGAGGATGCCTGCAGCGGACCACAAGTACCACAATAGACATCCTACACAAGATAATGACAAGACAGGTGCACACTGCAGTCTTACTAAGCCCTCAAACTGATGTTAAAATTGAGAGATTAGTCAACATGTCCTACTGTGGAGGACATGTCTAAGCCCGAGCACCACGCCAAGGTTTCTCAAGTAGCTCGGGACCTAACACTCACCTACCTGTGCTGTATGGGCAATACCAGGGGCCAGTGGGCAAAATTATAGGAATGTATAGGCCGACTCACAGCAGACTCCCCAGTTACCTCCAGAATGTAGGCATGCCTGCAATGGGAGGAGGGAGAAGGCCGTGAGCCCCAGCCAAGACTGGCTGATATGGCCCAGGCCTCACAGGTGCACCTAAATGTAGCCTGTGGATGGAAAAAAGGCTACATTTACATATGAGTTTATACACCTCCAAAAAAATTATATATACAAAACAACTGAAAGCTGGCATGAAGAAGGTTGTGCTCAACCCAAAAATGCAGTTGTGCATATATATACAGGGGAGAAGATCCTGGACTTGTGGCCCGTTGCTAATGGTGATCCCAAGCAAAAATGCATGCGGTGGAGGATGCCCGCAGCGGACCACAAGTACCACAATAGACATCCTACACAAGATGGCATTGTGTGGATGTGATAAATAATATAGCAATATAGCAATAACAATAACAAGACAGGTGAACACTGCGGTCTTACTAAGCCCTCAAACTGATGTTAAAATTGAGAGATTAGTCAACATTTCCTTCTGTGGAGGACATGTCTAAGCCCCAGCACCACACCAAGGTTTCTCAAGTAGCTCGGGACCTAACACTCACCTACCTGTGCCATATGGACAATACCAGGGGCCAGTGGGCAAAATTATAGGAATTTATAAGCCGACTAGCAGCAGATTCCCCAGTTACCTCCAGCATGTAGCCATGCCTGCAATGGAAGGAGGGAGTAGGCTGTGAGACCCACCGCAGTATACACCTGTCTTGTCATTGTTATTGCTATAGTGTTATATTATTTATCACATCCACACAATGCCATCTTGTGTAGGATGTCTATTGTGGTACTTGTGTTCCGCTGCGGGCATCCTCCACCATATGCATTTTTGCTTGGGATCTCTATTAGCAATGGGCCATAAGTGCAGGATCTGCTCCCCTGTATATATACAGTTGTGTTCAAAATTATTCAACCCCCAATGCTGTAAAGGGTTTTAGGGAATTTAGTGTACATTTGTAATTGTGATCAGAATGAAATCTTACAAGGACTTTTTAAAGAACCAAATGCAACTAAAATGACATCAATTGTTTTTGTAATACAGTATTAAATGTTTTTTTTGTGATTTCTTCATTGACACAATTATTCAACCCCTTAAAGCAGGGATGTCAAACTCGTGGCCCTCCAGCTGTTGCAAAACTACAACTCCCATCATGCCTGGACATCCTACAGCAATCAAGGCATGCTGGAAGTTGTAGTTTTGCAACAGCTGGAGGGCCACGAGCTTGACATCCGTGCCTTAAAGACTATCACTCTTAAGAACAGAGGTTCATTCAAGTGTTTTCGATCAGGTGTTAAAAACACCTGTGGCTGTAAAGGAGCAGCAATCAAGCATAATAAGCACCAATTAGGCAGATTTAAAATAACTGTGATACTCAGCTCCTTCTAGACATTTAGGGTATGTTCAGACGACGACAATTGTCGCGCGACAAAAAGTCGCACTATTGTCGCACGACAATTTTTAGATGCGACTTTGCGGCGACACGCAGTCGCATGAGTGTCGTGCGACTTTTTGGGCTTTTTTTGTCGCGCGACAAACATTTCTTTCCTACAAAAAAAAAGGAGATCATGGGCACTTTGCTAATGGCTGTCTGCAGTGTCCTGACTGTGGAATCTTTGTCAATCAGCACTATGGAAAGTGAGATTCTTTAATATTCTATTTTTTGTTCTTATCTTCTGCATTATGAGCAAAGAAGAATGATGCGTGCTTTGAAGGGGAGGACTTGGGTGCATCCTCTAAACTACCAACGTTTAACAAAAGGCCATTTTGAGTTGCTTTTCTCAGATTTGCGCAAGTATCCCCTGAAATTTCATAACTATTATCGCATGAGCATTATGGTTTTTGATGACCTGCTGGACAATGTGCGTGTGCATTTGACACGGCAAGATGCAAATATGCGGCGGGCTATTTCTCCAGAGGAGAGACTCAGTATCACTTTGAGGTATATAGTTTTGTAGTATTTTTTATTTGGCTGCCCCTGCAAAATCGGGTTCTGATTATTAAATTCCTTTCTCCCACAGGTATTTGGCCACGGGAATGAGCTTTTCTTCTGTCCATTTTAAGTATTTGTGTGGGAAATCAACAGTGCATGTAATAATCAAGGAAACGTGTGCGGCTATTTGGATGGTCTTGAAAGAGAGAGTGATGCCTGAGCCCACCGAATCCATGTGGTTGTCTAAAGCTGCAGGTTTTCTGGACAAAACTAACTTCCCAAATTGTCTGGGTGCATTAGATGGGAAGCACATTCGACTTCACAAACCGCCATTTAGTGGCTCACGTTTTATAATTTCAAAAATTCTTTTCTACTGTACTTCTGGCCCTGGTGGACAGCAACTTCTGCTTTACAGTGATTGAAGTCGGGGATATGGAAGCAGTAGTGACTCTAATCTGCTCCAACGATCAGCATTTGGTAGGCGCCTACATGAAGGTTCCCTTCACATTCCCCCAAGTATTGCTCTTCTGGAACTGTTGAACCTGCCATGCCTTATGTGTTTGTGGGTGATGAGGCATTTGCCCTGTCCCCCAATATTATGCGCCCCTACCCACAGCGTAATTTAACCCTTGTTAAGCGTGTGTTTAATTATCGTTTAAGTCGTGCCCGTAGGGTGGTTGAATGTGCGTTTGGCATTTTAGCGTCAAAATGGCGAATTTTCCACACTGCTATGCATGTTTCTGTTGATACTGCTGAACTAATAGTTAAATGTGCATGTGTATTGCATAACTTAATTCGCCTTCAAGATGAGCAGATTGAGTCGGACATGTTAACTAATCCTTTTCCAGCCTTACAACATCAGCCTTACCATTCCGCACGGCAATCCATGATGGTACGTGATCAATTTGCGGCATACTTTTTGTCACCAGAAGGGTCCGTCCCTGGCAGTTGGAATCTGTTTGATGTAAGCATTGTTTTTGGAGCCTGATGCATATTACCTGAGTCACTTGTAATCATAATGATGTTAAAGAATCTCAGAGAATATTGTGTTTTTGTAAACATATTTATTTGCAAAGGCAAAATGCGGCCTGTTTATGGTTTTTTTATATTGTAAAATAAAACTTTGTTCCTTGCAAGTCAGCATTATGCTATTACTTTATAAATGCCATTATTTGTTTACAGTTGTCCCAAGCCACACAACATAAATGTGTTTGTCTGTTTGCATGTTTTTTTTTTTGGGGGAATTCGCCTAACATATAATCAAAGCAAAACCACACCACATTGTTTACAGGAATGTATTTGTATCTGTTCCTGAGCACAAATGACACGTTAAATGTGCCCTGGCCAGTGGCAGACATCTGTGTATGTCCCATGCAGATGTGTCCCCAGTTTGCTGCGTCTAATGTTGTTTTTATTATATGCTATGCAGCATCTAGGAGCAGTGTGTGTAACCCTTACCCCAGGCATGTCCAAACTCTGTCCCTCCAGGTGTTGCAGAACTACAACTCCCATAATGCCCTTCTGTCGGTTGATAGCTGTAGGCTGTCCAGGAATGATGGGAGTTGTAGTTTTGGCACATCTGGAGAGCGGGAGTTTGGACATGCCTGCCTTACACATAGAGGCTCTTCACTCTCTGTACCTGCAGCACCCTATCCCCTGTTTTTCCATTTTTTACATGGCCATGCCTCGATTTATATTTATGATGACACCAGTCCCTGTCAAACAAACATACTTGGTGTGTTTGCCAGAGAGAGAGGAGCCTCGATGTGTAAACTGTCAGCACCGTGCTCTTCCAAGCTCTTTTTTTTTTTGGAAAGCATAGTTACTTACATCTTGGTGGGAACATATTAACATGTTGAACAAATAGATGTTTTTAAAAGGTAAGTGCACATTTAACAGTGTCACAGTGTTTTTTCCAGATGTGTCCTAAGTACTTAGCCGTAAAAAAATTTTGTCCCTTAAAGGGGTAATCCCTGTTCTGGCGATGGTGGCGAGACGTTTTGAGCAGCACCCATAGTATGATAGTTGTGGTTTCCCCCGCTTGGCCACGCATCTATATGGATATGGGGGCAGCGTAAACGAATGAGGTTTTCTATTCTCACATTCACCTATATGTAGGCCACGGAAATAGACAAGCCTATGCTCCACTATTGTCGGTGGCAAATTTCAAAGGAAATTAGTATCTATTGACGTGGGGGGCAAGATCTTCTTCACTTACATTGGCCCGTAATCCATATATGTGCGGGGCCCAGCGGTGGGGCCCGCAACTATCAGACAATGTTGCCAGATCACCCCGATATTGCCCTATTGTCGGAAGTGGAAATACCCCTTTACCTGCGGACAGCATCAAATCGGTCCCGAATGGGAGACTGGTGTGCAGGCTCACTCCAGAGAGCCAAAATAGTTATTGTACTAATAAGATTATGTACGACACCTGACAAAAAATGCAAAACACACTGGTTGCCCTTTAAGCTATTGGGGATGCTCTGACTTAGAACATCACCATATAAGTCACATAGTACCTATTGGCGGACACATTACAGTTGGAATAGAACATGATAGTCTGGGAATGATGCGCGAACAGCAGGGGGCACATAACTCCTGCTCTTCTAGCCTCAGAACCATATTCTCTATGTTCAGTTCCCTGGACATTGCCAGAGGAAACTGTAAGTTCTATGGTTAGGTGATGCCGCCATTGTAAGATAGCTAATTGGGGGATCTTTGACCCAGAAGTTTGTAAAAAACTAAAACAACACATGCGATGCCAGTTTCAAACACATATTGCCCTTGAAAACCAGCTCCCATCCCCACAGTTAGGTGCACAGGCACCAGAATACAGTTTAACAAGGAAGAAACATAAGACAACCAAACACCAAGTTCAACCAAAATATCCTAACATGTGTTATGAATGTGTGGGGAATTGGATGTAGGTTAATCAGAGAACTGGGCAAAATCTGGCTCCGGTGTGGCTCTGGCAGATGGTGTTCGAGATTGGCAAGCGGAAGAATTAGAATGCGAGCCTGCAGCTGTGGAGTGTGCTGAGGATGGACGGGTCTCTTGAGGAGTGGCTTGACTCCAGGTCTGGCTTGATGGCAATGTAGTGTGTTGCGGAAGATTCTGATGGATGGGCTCCAATGGCTGTGTTTGTGAAAATGGTGGCATGCTGGGTGTGGGCACTATGTTTGCAGATTGTGTAAGTGGGTTGGGAATTTGGGCGGAGTACTGCCCATGGTATGTAGAATATTGTGACGGATATGGGTTACTTAGTTGGTGGTTCGGTACGTACGTTTGTGGCGCCATATTCGAGAAATCTGCAGGTTGCGTGTTATACTGGCTGTGTGGGTTGGTCTGTACGGGGAAGGTCGTTGGGTATGTGTTTGTGGGAGCAGGATAGTAAGGAAGTGGGGCAGAAGTTGGCATGTTGAAGTGACGGAATTTGATATGTATTTGTTCACCACCTCCCACATCTCTTTGCGACAAGCATCCATTTGTGGTTTTGGAAGCTTTTTGAGTGCTGTGTAAGCAAACATAGCAAAATGATAGTTGGGGTCGTCCATTAGGCCCCTCCGCTCATCAAGAAGTGATGTAATTTGGCCAGACAGGGGCACATTGGCCTCATTTGCACGTCGCCTTCTTTCACGAGCTGCAGCAGCTGGACGAACTTCACTTGCTTGGGATGTTTCCGCCTCTGCTGTTGACTCGGCCGGGGCATCCGAACTGTCCTGGTCCTGTTCGGCCCCACTTGGAGGATGGAGATTTCCGCTGGAACTACAATGAACAGTTATCAGAAACACAAACGGATAATTCACATGTGTGCCTTGGCCCACAGAGTTCCCACATGGAATGTGTGTGCAAATCTGCTAATAGCAAAAAACAAATAGACGTAACACTATCAAGTTCTAACCCTAAAAATAAGTAGCTGTCTGTGCAGAAAACAAGGGCAGGTATTGCTCACAATCCATGCTTGGAAGGTTGGGGACAAAGCCAGCACATGGGATGGGCACACTTCACACTCCTTCACACATTAGGCCAACATTAAACCACCATTTCTTACCGTCGGGGTTCAAGGACAGGTCTTAAAAAGTCCAGCAAATCAAAATATAGGTATTGCTTCCTCTTAGATGGTGAACTTCCACTTCGACCTTCGTCCATTAGTAAACGCAACTCCCGAGTGTAGCAGTCCTTTAAGGATCTCCATCGAGTTGGCAGGGCCTTCACTTTATTTAAAAACAAAAACAAAATCAATAAACGAACAAAGGTAAACAATTATGTCATCATGACACATATTCGAATTAAGGATGCCTGTTCGAAATATGGGCCATAGTATAAATGACTACCATTGTATACATTGTGACCAACATGACCAGAATATTGACAGACATGTTATTGGGAGGTGGCCTAGGGCAGAATCAAAATGATGTCCAACATATAAATGCCACCCCATTATTATTGGTGACTAACACTTCGTTCACACCATATTAATAACTTACTTTTAACTGTTTTTTGGTTGGAGGACAAGGCTGGCCATTCTGTGTAGACTGCACAAGCAACTTCCTCCCAAGCTTTTTTCTTTAGGACACGATCAGCTAACGTCACGGCTGTCCCAGAGACATGGGCGTTCGTTAACGGCAGATATGACAGTCTCTTCATCAATGTCTCTGCGAGACGCGGCCATTCTGAAAGAAGATTGCAAATACATATGTAAGATCTTCAATACCCCCCCCAAAACAAATACATCCACAAAATCCATGCTGGCCTTTTGAACATCAAAGACAATACAAAACTACATCAACACAGTCAGTACCACTACATACACTACACTACTATTTCAACACAGTCAGTACCACTACATACACTACACTACTATTGCAACACAGTCAGTACCACTACATACACTACACTACTATTGCAACACAGTCAGTACCACTACATACACTACACTACTACTGCAACACAGTCAGTACCACTACATACACTACACTACTATTGCAACACAGTCAGTACCACTACATACACTACACTACTATTGCAACACAGTCAGTACCACTACATACACTACACTACTATTGCAACACAGTCAGTACCACTACATACATTACACTACTATTGCAACACAGTCAGTACCATTACATACACTACACTACTATTGCAACACAGTCAGTACCACTACATACACTACACTAATACACAGGCCACTAAATCCTTCAAATTCATAAAGACAGTGGGCCGGCTCTTCATAACCTTGGAAACTCAGGGTAGCCCAAGGCAAAACTACTTTAAAATATTTCAGATAAAGCCGGGGTTAACAGAGATGATATATAGATTGCGAGAAATGCAATGTGACAAGACGGATGAATGATAATATTCTGGATGAAAGTATTTGCAAAGCACAAGGAGGAGAGACAGGAGATATATGGCAGCATTTAGTGAATAAGAACTAACAAAAACCAAAAAAGGACAACGTAGATAAGCCGCTAACTAAATGCCTCAAACCCACAATGAGGCCGAGCAAAAAATACAAAACCCGTCTGAGGGAAACATTTCGTATTATCAGGAGAAGGCATAAATACATATCCTAAAGCAGCTAAAACATACATAGCATTTGTAAAAAATTTGCCTAATGAAAGAAGCGCCATGGGAACTTTGTGGGCTGACCAATATGGCTTCGGATATACACAGTGTCATGAACCTGAACAAAGCAAGGAATGTAACCTTATCAAGTAAAACCAACCAAAACCAGCAAGTGAATGCTTGTTCTAACATAGATTATACTTGGTAGTCACCTGAAGTATTGCAAGTAACAGATACTACTGTTATTTACCCCCAGTTGGGGGGCTTAAATACACTGAGTTACCCCTGAAAAAAAGACACAAAACATACCTGCCACACTGGAAGTGAGAAGCCCCTCTAGCAAGCAGAAGTGTGTGAGATGGAAGCTTCCTCCACAAAAGAAAAAGGCCATGTGAAATTACAAGGGACCATGACTCCCTTTTATAAACTTGTGTCTGGGTCACAAACCAGACACCAGAACAACATTTTGTCGCATGACTGTCGCATATAAGTCGCAGTCGCACGTGATTCCTATTGAATTCAATGGGCGAAATATCGCATGCGACATGCGGCTTGCGACAGAAAATCCGACAAGAACTCACGTCATGCTACTGTCGCGTCGCAGTCGCAGCATGTCGCATGTCGCAGTGCAACACCATAGACTCCCATTTTAAAAATTGTCGCGCGACAATAGTGCGACTTTTTGTCGCGCGACAATTGTCGTCGTCTGAACATACCCTTACTGGTGTGTTCACAAATATGGTGAAGTCAAGAGAATGGTCCAGGAAGACAAGAGAAGAGGTGATTTCTCTTTACAGGAGGGGCAATGGCTATAAGAAGATTGCAAAGATGTTAAACATACCAAGAAAAACCATAGGAAGCATTATTCACAAATTCAAGGCAAAGGGCACTGTTGAAACGCTACCTGGTCGTGGTAGAAAGAAGATGCTGACTTCGACTGCTGTGCGCTACCTGAAGCGCAAAGTGGAGAAAAGTCCCCGTGTGACTGCTGAGGAACTGAAAAAAGATTTGTCAGATGCGGGTACTGAAGTTTCAGCTCAGACAATGGCGCACACTGTGTAATAAAGGCCTCCATGCCAGAACTCCCAGGCGCACCCCCTTGCTGTCTCCAAAGAATAAGAAGAGTCGACTGCAGTATGCCAAACGTCATGTGGACAAACAACAAACGTTTCGGGATAGTGTTCTGTGGACTGATGAAACAAAATTAGAACTGTTTGGGCCCATGGATCAACGCTATGTTTGGAGGAGGAAGAACAAGGCCTATGAAGAAAAGAACACCTTGCCTACTGTGAAGCATGGCGGGGTCAATCATGCTTTGGGGCTGTTTTGCTTCTACAGGTACAGGGAAGCTTCAGCGTGTGCAAGGTACCATGAATTCTCTTCAGTACCAGGAGATATTGGATGAAAATGTGATGCAGTCCGTCACAAACCTGAGGCTTGGGAGAAGTTGGACCTTTCAACAGGACAATGATCCCAAGCATACCTCCAAGTCCACTAGAGCATGGTTGCAGATTAAAAGCTGTAACATTTTGAAGTGGCCATCGCAGTCACCAGACTTAAATCCGATTGAGAACCTCTGGTGGGACTGAAAGAAAGCAGTTGCAGCGCGCAAGCCGAAGAATGTGACTGAACTGGAGGCTTTTGCCCATTTAAAATGGGCGAAGATACCCGTAAATCGCTGCAAGACACTTGTGTCAAGCTATGCTTCACGTTTAAAAGCTGTTATAACTGGAAAAGGATGTTGTACTAAGTACTAAGATTGAATGTCACTTGGGGGTTGAATAAAACTGATAATGATGTGAGCACAGAAAAGACATTTGTGGTTATTTCATTATAAATGTTATGTTATATTTGTCTGACTTACAAGTGCCTCTTTGATTTAATTGTAAACAAGATGACTGAAATGATCAAAATCAATGTCAAACTAGCCAAAACACTCAATTTCAGTGGGGGTTGAATAATATTGAACACAACTGTATGCACAACTGCATTTTTGGGTTGAGCACATCCTGCTTCATGCCACCTTTCAGTCGTTTTGTATATATAAGTTTTTTGGAGGTGTATAAACTCCTATGTAAATGTAGCCTGTTTTCCATCCACAAGCTACATTTAGGTGCCCCTGTGAGGCCTGGGCCATATCAGCCAGTTTTTGGTGGGGCTCACAGCCTTTTTCCTCCTCCAATTGCAGGCATGGCTACATGCTGGAGGTAACTGGGGAGTCTGCTGCGAGTCGGCCTATACATTCCTATAATTTTGCCCACTGGCCCCTGGTATTGCCCATACGGCACAGGTAGGTGAGTGTTAGGTCCTGAGCTACTTGAGAAACCTTGGCGTGGTGCTCGGGCTTAGACATGTCCGCCACAGCAATTTTAACATCAGTTTGAGGGCTTAGTAAGACCGCAGTGTGCACCTGTCTTGTCATTGTTATTGCTATATTGTCAAGTCTGTAAACTGTTTGAAGAAACATTTCTGCAAAGTAAAGCTGCAGTTGAACTATATACAAAGTCTGGACTCAATCTCTTTCATCATCCACTCCATCACCTATTCAGCCTATTTGCTTTGCTTCATCCGGCGACATCTGGGATCCAAGGCTATTCAGGTAGGAGCACCGTGACACGTGCATACAACACCTTCAGGGAGATTGTAGGTCACACTACACCACTCTGGCAATCCTACACCTTGGTACCAACACCACTATACTTAAGGGGACTTTCCCTGTTGCTGAAATGCAACTGGCGGCACGAAAAATTACATTTACCACATACTAAAAGGACCCTAGTTGCGTGCCCGGGTGTTGCAGGAGGACGCAGCGGACCTCTCCTCCAAGTCTGTGATGGTCTGTAGCTGCTTACTGTCCTTACTAAGCTCGTCATCGCTGAAAAGCGAGGCATAGCCGGCAGCATGCATTACTTCCCTAGCAGAAGGAGCAGCAAAGGAAAGAGGCTGTTGCAGGACAGGTGAGTGCACAGTGGTTATTCCTGAGTAATGCCAACTAAGTGTGGTATCAGAGGAACCCACTGATTCCTGGTAGTGTGTATCTGTTATCACCTTAGACGATGTTGTAGAGAGCGTCAACTATTCCAGTAAAGATGGATTGTTGGTCAAAACATGACTGCTGGATGATAGTGCCAGCTCTGGCCTGTTGGTGCAGCTGCCGCTACCACCACCCTTTATTCTGCTACTACTTATGCTGGCTACATCAACATTTTTGCAACTGCGTATTCCTTTGGAGGGCACAGGCAACTGTCTGTTAGCCATAGTGTACAGTAACTGAATCAGTAATGTAACAGATTAACCCCTTCATGACCCTGCCATTTTCACCTTATGGACCAGGCCATTTTTTGCAAATCTGACATGTGTTATCTTATGTGGTGATAACTTTAAAATGCTTTTACTTATTCAAGCCATCATGAGATGATTTTATTGTCACATATTGTACTTCATGACAGTGGTAAATTTGAGTCAAAATATTTTATTTTTATTTATAAATAAAATACCAAATTTACAAAAAATTTGGAAAAATTAGCAATTTTAAAAAATTAACATTTTTCTGCTTTTAAAACAGATAGTGATGCCTCCTAAAATAGTTATTACTTTCCCATATGTCTACTTCGTGTTTGGATCATTTTGTAAATTACATTTTCTTTTTTTGGGATGTGAGAAGACTTAGTAGAGAAGTTTAGAAGCAAATCTTAAAATTTTTAAGAACATTTCCAAAACCCAATTTTTAAGGACCAGTACAGTCTGAAGTCACTTTGTGGGGCTTACGCAATAGAAACCACCCACAAATGGCCCCATTTTTGAAACTACACCTGTTATAGTATTCAAAACTGATTTTACAAACTTGTTAACCCTTTAGGTGTTCTACAAGAATTAAAAGAAAATGTAGATAAAATTTCAGAATTTCACTTTTTGCAAGATTTTTTTTTCCCAGCAACAAAGCAAGGGTTAACAGCCAAACAAAACTCCATATTTATTGCCCTGATTCTGTAGTTTATAGAAACACCCCATATGTGGTCATAAACTGCTGTACGGGCACATGGCATGGCGCAGAAGGAAAGGAACGCCATATGGATTTTGGAGGGCAGATTTCACTGGGATAATTTTAAGTTGCCATGTCACATTTGAAGATCCCCTGATGCACCCCTAGAGTAGAAAGTCCAAAAAAGGGACCGCATTTTGGAACTACAAATTCAAAACTGATTTTACAAACTTTGTTAACCCTTTAGGTGTTCCGCAAGAACTAAAGGAAAATCTAGATGAAATTTACGAATCTCACTTTTTTGGCAGATTTTCCATTTTAAGAATTTTTTTTCCACTAACAAAGCAAGGGTTAACAGCCAAACAAAACTCAATATTTATTACCCTGATTCTGTAGAACAGAAACACCCCAATTGTGATTGTAAACTGCTGTACGGGCACGCAGCAAGGTGCAGAAGGAAAGGAGGGCCATGTGGTTTTTGGAAGGCAGAGTTTACTGGAATAATTTTAAGTTGCCACATTTGAAGACCCCCTGATGCACCCCTAGAACAGAAACTCCAAAAAATTGACCCCATTTTGAAAACTGCAGGATAAGGTGGCAGTTCTGTTGGTATTATTTTAGGGTTCATATGTTTTTAGGTTGCTCTATATTACATTTTTTGTGAGGTAAGGTAACAAAAAATAGCTGTTTTGGCACCGTTTTTATTTTTTGTTTTTTACAGTCTTCATCTGACAGGTTAGATCATGTGCTATTTTTATAGAGTAGATTGTTACGGATGCGACAATACCAAATATGACTACTTTTTTTTGTTGTTTCAGTTTTACATAATAAAGCATTTTTGAAAAAAATATTTTTAAGTGTCTCCATATTCTGAAAGCCATAGTATTTTTAAAATTTTTTGGGTGACTGTCTTATCTAGGGGTCTATTTTTTTGGGTATGAGATGATGGTTTGATTGGTATTATTTTAGGGTGCATATTACTTTCTGATCGCTTAGTATTACACATTGTGATGACAAAAAAACAGCTTTTTTTACACCATCTTTATTTAATGTTTTTTACCATGTTCACCTGAGGGGTTACATCATGTGATATTTTTAAACAACAGGTTGTTACGGACGTGGTGATACCTAATATCAGCCAGAGTTTTTTTATTTTTTGGGTGACTGTCTTTGGTAGGGTCTCATGTTTTGCGGGATGAGATGATGGTTTAATGGGTACTATTTCAGGGTGTGTATGACTTTTTGATTGCTTGGTATTGCACTTTGTGTACATTGTTTTTATTTTATTTTTTTACGGTGTTCATCTGAGGGGTTAGGTCATGTGATATTTTAATAGACCTGGTTGTTACAGACACGGTGATACTTAATATGTCTACTTTTTAAAATATTTTTACTTTTAACACAATAAAAGCATTTTTGAAACAAAAAAATTATGTTTTATTGTCTCTATATTCTGAGAGCCATAGTTTTTTTGAAAAGTTTTTGCCCGATTGTTTTATGTAGGGGGTAACTTTTTGCGGCATGAGGTGACAGTTTCATTGGTTCTATTTTGGGGGTGCGTACACCTTTTTAATCGCCTGGTGTTGCACTTTTTGTGATGTAAGGCGACAAAAAAAATGATTGTTTCAGCACAGTTTTTATTTTATTTTTTCTACGGCGTTCAGGTGAGGGGGTGGATCATGTGATATTTTCATAGAGCCGGTCGTTACGGATGCGGCAATACTCAATATGTCTAGTTTTCTTTTTTAAATTTTTTTTTTTTACAATTTTATGTTTTATTTTGGGAATTTTTCTTTTTCTTTACTTGAATCTTTGTTTTTTTATTATGAAAAAAACTTTTTTAAACTATTTTTAACTTTTTATTTTTGTCGCACACTGGGACTTCAACTTCTGGGTTCTGATCCCCTCTGCAATTTATTACAATACATCCTGTATTGTAATACATTGCATGTCAGCTTGTATGCTGACAGACTGCCTGTGAGACCCTAAGGGCTGGATATCACAGGCTTCTGTAGAAGGCAAGCCTCGATACCTATGGAAGGCATCGGGCTTGCCTTCTCTGCCATTGGGTCCCCGCCACTGCAGCGCGGGGACCCGCTGGAGATGCGGAGGGCACCCTTACCCGCCGCAAACCCTCTGCATTCCACGGTCAGCTTTGATGCCGGCGTATGCAGCAGGGGCCCAGCTGTCAGTGCCTGCTGGGTCCGTGCCACTGATCGAGTGGGCACAGCTCCTGCACCCGCCCGATCAGCCCACCGTACATGTACGGCGCTGGTCCTTAAGTCACATCCACCGGGGCCGTACATATATGGCGGGGGTCCTTAAGGGGTTAAGTATGAATGGCACAGTATGTGTACTAGATAAACACACCTATATATTAGGCCGCTTGTTGACAATTAGTCTGATGCTCAGTAAGTCTATGTATAACAGAACAGATTAAGTATTAATAGACAGTAAGTGTACTAGATAAGAGCATTTATATATTAGACCACCAGTTGAAACTAAGTCTGATGCACAATAAGTCTTTGTATGATGGCACAGATTCAGTATTAAGGGCGCAGTAAGAGAACTAGATAATCATGCCTATAAATTAGACTGCCTGTTGACAATGATTCTGATGCACAGTAAGTCTAAGTATAACAGAACAGATTAAATATGAATGGGACAGCAGTTGAACAAGGTGCACAGGGTGATTACATCGAGCCTGCATGGTCCCTGCAGTTTCCCTTTGATCTCTCTATACTTTCCTTACAGTGTATAAAAATTCTCCTTAAGATCT
Source organism: Bufotes viridis (assembly GCA_033119425.1). Classification (NCBI taxonomy): domain Eukaryota; kingdom Metazoa; phylum Chordata; class Amphibia; order Anura; family Bufonidae; genus Bufotes; species Bufotes viridis. The sequence goes on from CM065590.1 coordinate 224,040,084, forward strand.
CCCTACACTGTCCCTGCACTGTCCCTATCCAATATTCTACAATTAATAGCTTTCTTAACCACTGTCGCAAGCACCTGCATGTCTGTCACTATGCTCAGCTCACAATAAAATGGCAGAGACTGGGCGGGATGAGGCTTTTATAGGGCTATAACATCACAGGTGATGGCTATCTGCTGATTGGCTGGCTGCATGGCACTATGGGTCATATCGTGTTCCCGGGCTTCTTACCTTCACTTTGTAACACGTGTAGCTGATATTTTAGGGAAAAAATTATTCGTTACCACGAAGCGCAGGGAAATTGGAATGCGTGTCAAATTGAGTTTTTCCTGAAATCATTTTGTTTTACTTTGATTCGCTCAACACTAGTCAGGATCTTAGAATTGCTGTTATTATGTACAGAAAATTTAAATTAAATTTATTATGTACAGAAAATATTAATATACAGAAAATATTAAATACTACTTGGCTAGTATTATTAGTATAATATGGATATGTACATTATGACAACAAAAGTGTCAACACTTATAGTTTAAATTAATAATGGCCATTCTTATTTACCCGCAGAGAACAAAGTAAAATATAGCTTAAATAACCCTTGAACCTTTATGAAGGTCTTTAGCTTCTCATAAGATATGTATTTAATATGGTAAAACAAGACTGATCCTAAACAATATATGAAACTACTTCTTTACTAGTATTTTGTATGGAAAAGAACCATTTTCGGAGATTTGTTGTTTTGTGTGGCAATATATTGAGGCAATCGACCCCTTGAGGCTTCCACTTGTGCACTGAAGAGCCGTTAAAGCTCAATGGCATTAATAGTGCAGGCAGAACGGGTTTATTTTCTTTTTCAGTTTACTGACATAACTACAGTATATGTGAACTTTCTAGCATGGTCATTTATGTACTAGTTTTTTAATGCCTTAGGCTACTTTCACATTAGCGGCAGGGGAGTCCGTCAGGCTGTTCCGGCGGGAGAACAGCCTGTCAGATCCGTCCTGCCGCTAGTTCACGTGTGCCCCTGGGGGCGGGGGCGGAGTTCCGGCGGCAGCACAGCAGCGCACGGCGAGAGGCCGCCGGACTAAAAGCACAAAAAATAGTGCCCTGGGCAAAATTGAAAGTGGGACCCCAAATCCTGAAATATTGGAATAGCAGTCTGACAGAACAGAACAAAACGGAAAGGGCTGTCACTCCAGGAGAGAGTTGTGCATTCGCACCTCTCCCTGGGTACTGCTCAAATACGTAATTTACTAAAAATCAAAGAAGAGAGGGGCAGTAACGTGATAAAACTTGACTTTTAATTATACCTTGTAAAAAATCCCATAGGTCGGGAAACAAAAAAAACCCTTACAAACATAGACAGACACACAAGTGCAGGACCTAAACGTGGTACTCTGTGAAAAGCAGGCAATGGTCCAGACATCAAGATCACGGGTCATCAGTCACAGTAGTAGGGAGGCCTCAGGAAAGGTAATCGTCACTGTTACACCCTACTTGGGCTATCTAGCCCTGAAAACCTCCTGATACGCAAGTGTTTCCAGCTCCTCCTCCTCCTCTTCATGGCCCAATTCACGCTGAGAAGACGAACTGGGGGAGGTCTGGCTATCACCCTGTGTCATCTCCTCCCCCATTACCTCATCTGCCACATTCAAATCATCCTCCTTAATTGTGAGCAGCGATTGTTTGAGTAGATACAGCAGTGGGATGGTTACGCTGATAATAGCATTATCGCCACTAATCTGTGTGGATTCATCAAAGTTTTTAAAACCTCAGATAAGTCTGACATCAATGCCCACTCCTCTCTTGTGGATAGTGGCAGTTGACTGGAAAGGCAATGACCATGTTGCAGCTGGTATTCCACAACTGCCCTCTGCTGCTCACAAAGCCTGGCCAACATGTAGAACGTAGAGCTCCACCTCATGCTCACGTCGCACAACAGTCGGTAAGTTGGAAGCCGCAAGCACTGCTGCAACGTTGACAGACCGGTTGAAGCTGTGGCAGACTTTCTGAAATGGGCACACAAGCGGCGCGCCTTCACTAGTAGCTCCTGCAAATTGGGGTAGGTTTTGATAAACTGCTGAACCACTAAGTTTAAGATGTACGCTAGGCATGGAATGTGTGTCAGGTTGCCTACCCCCCAATCCACCACCAAGTTAGGGCCATTGTCACAACCATGCCTGTTTGTAGGTTGAGTGGCGAGAGCCACAACTCGGTCTGGTCCCTTATATCCTGCCACAGCTTTAAGGCAGTATACTGTTTGTCCCCTAATCAGATCAACTTCAGCACGGCCTGTTGACGCTTACCCACAGCAGTGCTACAGTGCTTCTAGCTAGCGACTGATGGCTGACTGCTGTTGGAGGTGGAAGTTGAGGAGGAGGTGGCAGAGGAGGAGAAGTAGGGGTTGGAGCCAGTAACATAGCTGCTGGCGGAGACCCTGATGGACGTAAGGCCCACAATCCTGGGCGTGGGTAGCACCTGTGCCATCCCAGGTTACGACTCACTCCCGGCCTCCACAACATTTACATAGAGTGCGGTCAGGGAAATGTAGCGTCCCTGGCCACCAGCACTTGTACATGTGTCCGTGGTGAGCTGGACCTTCCCAGTAAGTGCGTTCGGGCCACTTATCCGGGTGCTTGGCTGCCATGTGGCGGATCCTGCTGGTGGTGGTAAGGTTGCTAGTGCCCATGCCCCGGCTCATTTTGGTATAACAAAGGTTGCAAATGACCACTCTTTTGTCATCTGCATTTTTCTCAAAAAAGCATAATACTGCGGAACAACAACCCTTTGGCAAGTTAGATTCATGCATGGGGGTGCTCAGTGTAACGGTTGTGGGCCTGTTTGGGGTGGGCCGACGTCTTCCTTTTGAAACCCCACTGCCTATTCCAGACTGTTGCGGTGCTGCAGATCCTTCCCTCTCTGTACTGCTGTCCTCGCTCATCTTTTCACCTTCCCATGTTGGGTCAGTGACCTCATCGTCCACCACCTCCTCTTCCAGTTACTCACTCTGCTGATCCTCCTGACTTGACCTAACCACCACCTCAGTGATTGGCAACTGTGTCTCATCATCATCCACCTCGTGAATAAATTATTGCCGTTCACCACCGTTAAATTATTGACGTTCACCGACTGTGAAGGCTCAAGAGTTTGGGAATCAGGGCACAATATCTCAGGTACCGCTTCAAGCATGCTTGGCGAGAGATCCAAACCAAGTACTGGCGATGAAAAGAGGTCCTGTGATTATGCAAGTGTGGGATCACATGGTGGGAGGAAGGAGAATCAGAGTGAGGATTCAGTTGATTTGGAGAATTGTAGACGGCTCTACTGCTTGGTTAAAAATGGATGAGGTGCTAGATACTGCTAAAAACTGACTCACCCAGTCAGGTAGAAGAAAACATGTAGTAAAGAAGGATAGCAGGCACACTCTTATCTGGGAACAATAGTTGGTTTATTTATATTAAAATTTGGTGACAAGCTAAATTTGTGAGTTTTTAGGGACTGAGGTGTGGTCGGGTGTGTAGATGTGCTTTTTTTGGGGGGTGGGATGCAGGAAAGTGGTGTGGTGTGGGATTGTATCAAAAGAATCTATCAAAAAAGATTGTAGTAAAAAAATTGTGATTAAGAAAGTACATAAAAACATATGGAAATTGTATAGAAAATAGTCCTTTGTACAAATAGTCCTTTTGGGTAATGGATAAAAAATAAAATAAGAAGGGAAAAAAAGTAGGTATGTAGTTGTAAACAAGGGGTTAAAAAGTTATTCTTCTATCTTGTAGTATGGGATTGTTTAAAAGTTCTTTAAAAGTTAATTGTTCACTCAGGCTAGTTATCGATATTAGATCTAGCAATGTAGAACTCTTTTCCTGTGGTCAAGATGAGCTTTGTTGTATATACTGTGCAGGAGAATAAGCGATGCTCTTCAGCCTAAGTGAGGCGTCCCACACTGTCTCAGACTTTGAGTCCACTTACCCTCTCTTCTCATGTCCTGTGGGTCTGCTTCTTGGTTGGCCTCGGATGCGGTCCGGGTAGGAAGAGGACGGCGTCCCTCGTGGTGAAAGTATCGCGAGGTTGGCGCGCTCTGCTGTGGACGTCACTGGGTCACGTGATCGGCGTGTTCTTCGTCCGATTCAGCAGGAACTCTTTCCTATGGAGCGCTCCTATGTTAGATTAAGTTCCAAACGGGCAATATGGATCTGTAAAGATAACAATCCTCCGTGGACAATCCTCCGTGAATTTTTTTGCCACGTTACTGGACACTCATGCGCAATGCCTGTAGGCTCATGCGTCCTTTTGAGGAGGTGACAAACCTCAGTCGCACCGAAGGCACCATCAGCGACCTCATCCCATTTGTTTTCTTCCTGGAGTGTGCCCTGCGAAGAGCGCTGGATCAGGCTGTAGATGAGCGTGAAGAGGAAGAGGAAGAGTTGTGGTCACCATCACCACCAGAAACAGCCTTGTCATCATCGCTTGCCGGACCTGCGGCAACGCTGGAAGAGGAGTATTAGGAAGAGGAGTCAGAGGAGGAATGTGGCGGCTTTGAGGAGGAGGAAGACCAACCACAGCAGGCACCCCAGGGTGCTCGTTGTTGTCACCTATCTGGGACCCATGGTGTTGTACGTGGCTGGGGGGAAGAACAGACCGTCAATGACATCAGTGAGGATGAGGAACGGGAAATGAGTAGCTCTGCATCCAACCTTGTGCAAATGGGGTCCTTCATGCTGTCATGTCTGTTGAGGGACCCTCGTATAAAAAGGATGAAGGAAAACGACCTGTACTGGGTGGCCGCGCTACTAGACCCCCGGTATAAGCAGAAAGTGGCAGAAATGTTACCAAATTACCGAAAGTCGGAAAGGATGCAGCAGTTCAAAACCAAACAAAAAAATATGTTTTACACAGCTTATAAGGGGATGTCACAGCACAACGGGAATCTAACAGGGGAAGAGGTGAGTGTAATCCTACCACGGCATCAAGGACTGGACGATTTACAGATGTTTTGTTGATGGAGGACATGCGGAGCTTTTTCAGTCCTACACATCGCCACAGCCCTTCGGGATCCAGCCTTAGAGAACGACTCAACCGACAGGTAGCAGACTACCTCGCCTTTACAGCAGATATCGACACTCTGAGGAGCGATGAACCCCTTCACTACTGGGTGTGCAGGCTTGACCTGTGGCCTGAGCTACCCAGTTTGCGATAGAACTTCTGGCCTGCCCTGCTTCAAGTGTCCTGTCAGAAAGGATCTTCAGTGCAGCAGGAGGCATTGTCACTGACAAGAGAAGTTGTCTCGGTCAAAAAAATGTTGATTACCTCACCTTCTGTGGTAAGGTGAAGGGTGCCGTCATGGATGGCAGGTACGTGTCACCGAGGTTCATAGCCTCGGTGAGGTAAGAGCCATTTTGTCTATGCCAGCAGCAGGTAGTGCTACTGACACAATTGCTAGATAGCATGGCTGCAAAGCCGATCCGGGCCGGCTCTTACCGGGAGCAGCTAAAGTGTAGGGTGGGTGGTTGCTCCCCACGACCCAGTCCTGGTTTTGGGCTGGGTTTAAAAACACAGCAAGCAGCAGCTGGGAGAGATTGTCCTGGAGCTGCTGGTAATGCTGTGGAGCTCTCTGGGCTGGAAGCAAGAGCCCAGCAAAGAGGCGTGCAGTCGGCCTGGAAGCCTGAGGGTGGACTTTCCTGCGGCTGGGCTGAAAGCCAGGTGCGAACACGCACCGAAAACCACACAGGTGATTTGATCCTGTCTTGCACTTTTTGTTTTGCCTTAGGCCTCTTTCACACGGGAGTCATGTTTGACGCCCGGATAAGAGGTGGGTGCGTTGCGGGAATATGCGCTTTTTTCCCGCGCGGGTGCAAACGTTTGTAGCGCGTTTTGCACGGGCGTGAAAAAAAACGCCATGTTTGGTACCCAGACCCGAAGCCGGACTTCATCACTGAAGTCCGGTTTCGGGTCTTCTGGAGAATTGATTATTTTCCCTTGGTGTATGAGAGTTTGGTCTGTCAATGTGAAGGCAGTCGAAGGTACCCGGCCTAAAATTTTTTTCACAAAATTCAATCCCTGATATGGGACGTAACAGGGATTAAACTGATGAGAATAGTACTACAGAAAATACCACTCATATCGGGTGTGACAGTAAATTGCACGGCGCAGACGCAGTGACCGTGGATTAAAACAGTGGAGGGAGCCAGCGTTTTTTTTAACCATCTCCCCGTTCGAAAAATCTATTCAATAAATGGACCCCAGATTGGGGACGTTAGAGGGATTAAACTGATGAGAATAGTACTACAGAAAATACCACTCATATCGGGTGTGACAGTAAATTGCACGGCGCAGACGCAGTGACCGTGGATTAAAACAGAGTGGAGGGAGCCAGCGTTTTTTTAACCATCTCCTCGTTCGAAAAATCAATTCAATAAATGGACACCAGATTGGGGATGTAACAGGGATTAAACTGATGAGAATAGTACTACAGAAAATACCACTCATATCGGGTGTGACAGTAAATTGCACGGCGCAGACGCAGTGACCGTGGATTAAAACAGAGTGGAGGGAGCCAGCGTTTTTTTAACCATCTCCCCGTTCGAAAAATCAATTCAATAAATGGACCCCAGATTGGGGACCTTAGAGGGATTAAACTGATGAGAATAGTACTACAGAAAATACCACTCATATCGGGTGTGACAGTAAATTGCACGGCGCAGACGCAGTGACCGTGGATTAAAACAGAGTGGAGGGAGCCAGCAGGGCCGGGCCGACACAGAGGCTGGGGAGGCTCCAGCCACAGGGCGCAGGAGCCTCTGGGCGGCAGCCGGCAGCCAGGCCACTGACCACATCCATGGGTGTAGGAAGCGGGGACAGCCTATGTTAAAATCCCCCCCAGGCCCCAGACTGCGGTCTGCGGCGGAATATGGAGCAGCCGGCGGCGGCGACACAGGATCCGAGGAGCAGGGGAGAGGAGGTGTGTCACTTTCCTGATACTATTGATAGGCCGGCGTAGGTGGCGCGATGATGTCATCGCGCTGCCTCCGCTGGAGGCTGCCGGCCTATCAGGAAAGGGACACACCTCTTCCCTGCTCCAGCCCAAGACACAGACATGGAAGCTGGCGGTGGCGGGAGCTGAAAGGAGAAGCAGAAGGGGCTGGCTCCACCATGTATGAAGCGAGCAGGATGGGCAGCCGGCGTGGAGCTGAAGAGGAGAAGAGGAATGGAGTCCTGGTGTCCAGTGCAGGGGAGCCCAGACATCCAGTGCGTGTGACAAGGTGAAAGTGCACCAATCATGTATCCATATGTGTAATGTATGTAGTGCAGTGTGTGATCTACACACTGCAGTACATACATCACACACTGCAGTACATATATCACACATCTCACACTGATGTATGTGCACTCTGTAGTAAATGCACAGGTGGCTATTATAGCCAAGAGATAATGTGGAGGGAAGATCCGCCATATTGGACTGTGCATTTACTACACACTGCACCACATACATCACACACCCTGCTTTACATACATCAAACACAGATATCTGTAGTACACTGTGTGTGATGTATATGGTGCAGTGTGTAGTATATGCACAGGTGGTTATTATAGCCAAGAGATAATGTCCAGGGAAGATCCTCCATATTGGACTGGACTTTATCTCTTGGCTATAATAACTCACCTGTGCATTTACTACACTCTGCACCATATACATCACACACAGTGTACTACATATATCAGTGTAAGATGTGTGTGATGTATATGGTGCAGAGTGTAGTAAATGCACAGCAGGCTATTATAGCCAAGAGATAAAGTCCAGTCCAATATGGAGGATCTTCCCTGGACATTATCTCTTGGCTATAATAACCACCTGTGCATATACTACACACTGGATTCACAAGGCTGGATTCATACGTCTGTGGAACACGGTCTGTGTTATACCGGCCTTACATTAGTGGATGCCGTGCGCTTCCTGCTGCCGCCGCAGTACAGTAATACTCTCGTACAGATCAAACCAGTGCAATACTGTACTGCGGCGGCAGCAGGAAACGCACGGCGTCATAGCAACCACTTGCGCAGTGCACTCCTGCACTGCGCAGAAATCCAGGCCGGTATCACACAGACCGTGTTCCATGGACGTTCGAATCCAGCCTAAGGGTGGGCTCACACTGGCGCTATGGATTCCGTTACACAGCTTTCCATTATAACATAGTTATAACAAAAAATAACGGAATCTATAAGATAGAGGTCAAAACGGAAGCCTTTAAGAGGCATTCCGTTTTGCTTACATCATAGTAGAAGTCTATAGGAATCATAACAGATCCATCTGGTTTCCTGTCAACAGGTTATTAATAAACATACATATCTAAATGGCGGGGGGGGGGGGGCGCACTTGGGCAGCTCAGCCTCTGTTGGTGCTGGACCTTGTCGCAGCCCTGGGAGCCAGCGTTTTTTTTAACCATCTGATATTAAACTGATGAGAATAGTACTACAGAAAATACCACTCATATCGGGTGTGACAGTAAATTGCACGGCGCAGACGCAGTGACCGTGGATTAAAACAAAGGGGAGGGAGCCAGCGTTTTTTTAACCATCTCCCCATTCGAAAAATCAATTCAATTAACCTTTCGGGAACCCTTGGTGTTGTACGTGGCTGGGTGGAGGAAGAAACCTTCAATGACATCACCGGGACATGGCTAGCTTGGTATCCAACCTTGTGCAAATGGGGAGTTTGCGGTTGTGCAAATGGTTTGCAGTGCATTAAAAGGGAGGTTTGGTCTGTCAATGTATGTGAAGTGGGCGTAACCCTTGCACTACCTGATCGATACAACATCATACCTGATAGTATACACACACTGGATGTTTTAAAGCATGTTATTCCAAACAATTTAGGAATGTTAGTTGATTTATGCCCTTTATGGATTAAAACCCGACTCTGCGTCCACTACGTAATTTTCCATGGGAGTTTTGCCATAGATCCCCCCTACGGCATGCCACAGTCCAGGTGTTAGACCCCTTGAAACAACTTTTCCATCACTATTGTGGCCAGAAGGAGTCCCTGTGGGTTTTAAAATTTGACTGTCTATTGAAGTCTATGGCGGTTCGCAATGTTCGCATGTTTGCGAACATTTGCGGAAGTTCGCCGTTCGCAAACGGAAATTTTTATGTTTGCGACATCACTAATAGTCAGCAGATGATAATATTAAGGATGCCATTATGATGTCACAATGTATGTTCAGCAGATAATAGTATTCAGGATTCTATTATGATGTCACAATGTATAGTAAGTAGATAATAATATCCAGGATTCCATGTTAATGTCACAATGTATTGTCAGTAGATAATACTATGCAGGACTCCATTATGATGTCACAATGTATAGTCAGCAGAAGATAGTATCCAGGATTCCATTATGATGTCACAATGTATGTTCAGCAGATGATCATATTCAGGATGCCATTATGATGTCACAATGTATAGTCCGTAGATGATAGTATCCAGGATTCCATTATAATGTCACAATGCAAAGTCAGTAGATAATAGTATATAGGATTCCATTATGATGTCACAATGTATAGTCAGTAGATAATAGTTTCCAGGATTCCATTTTGATGTAACAATGTATTGTGAGCAGATGATAGTATGCAGGATCTCATTATGATGTCACAATATATAGTGAGTAAATAATAGTATCCTGGATGCCATTATGATGTCACAATGTTTGGTCAGCAGATGATGGTATTTAGGATTCCATAATGATGTCACAATGTATAGTCAGTAGATAATAGTATCCTGGACGCCATTAGGATGTCACAATGTATAGAAGGTAGATAATAGTATTCAGAATTCCATTATGATGTTACAATATACGATCAGTAGATAATAGTATCCAGGATGCCATTATGATGTCACAATGTATAGTCAGTAGATAATAGTATCCAGGATTCCATTATGATGTCACAATGTATAGTCAGTAGATAATAGTATCCAGGATGCCATTATGATGTCACAATGTATAGTCCGTAGATAATAATATCTAGAATTCCATTATGATATCACAATGCATAGTCAGCAGATGATAGTAATCAGGATTCCATTATGATGTCACAATGTATAGTCAGTAGATAATGGTATCCAGGATTCCATTATGATGTCACAATGTATTGTTAGCAGATGATAGTATTCAGATGCTACTATGACGACACAATGTATAGTCAGTAGATAATAGTATCCAGGATTCCATTATGATATCACAATGTATAGTCAGTAGATAATAGTATCCAGGATGCCATTATGATGTCACAATGTATAGTCAGTATATAATAGTATCCAGGATTCCATGATGATGTCACAATGTATAGCCAGTAGATAATAGTATCCAGGATACCATTATGATGTCACAATGTATTGTTAGCAGAAGATAGTATTCAGGATGCCATTATGATGTCACAATGTATAGTCAGTAGATAATAGTATCCAGCATTCCATTATGATGTCACAATGTATTGTTAGCAGATGATAGTATCCAGGATGCCATTATGATGTCACAATATATAGTCAGTAGATAATAGTATCCTGGATGCAATTATGATGTCACAATGTTTGGTCAGCAGATGATAGTATTCAGGATTCCATAATGATGTCACAATGTATGGTCAGTAGATAATAGTATCCTGGACGCCATTATGATGTCACAATGTATAGACAGTAGATAATAGTATCCAGGATTCCATTATGATGTCACAATGTATGGTCAGCAGATTATAGTATCCAGGATACCATTATGATGTCACAATGTATTGTTAGCAGATGATAGTATTCAGGATGCCATTATGATGTCACAATGTATAGTCCGTAGATAATAATATCTAGAATTCCATTATGATATCACAGGCATGCTCAACCTGCGGCCCTCCAGCTGTTGCAAAACTACAACTCCCTTCATGCCGGAACAGCCTACAGCTATCAGCCTACAACAGGGCATTGTGGGAGTTGTAGTTTTACAACAGCTGGAAGGCCGCAGGTTGAGCATGCCTGTGATATCACAATGCAGTCAGTAGATAATGGTATCCAGGATTCCATTATGATGTCACAATGTATTGTCATTAGATAATAGTATCCAGGATTCCATAATGATGTCACAATGTATTGTTAGCAGATGATAGTATTCAGATGCTATTATGACGTCACAATGTATAGTCAGTAGATAATAGTATCCAGGATGCCATTATGATGTCACAATGTTTGGTCAGCAGATGATAGTATCCAGGATTCCATAATGATGTCACAATGTATAGTCAGCAGATGATAGTATTCAGGATTCCATTATGATGTCACAATGTAAAGTCAGCAGATGATAGTATTCAGGATTCTATTATGATGTCACAATGTATGTTCAGCAGATGATAGTATTCAGGATTCTATTATGATGTCACAATGTATGTTCAGCAGATGATAGTATTCAGGATTCTATTATGATGTCACAATGTATGTTCAGCACATGATAGTATCCAGGATACCATTATGATGTCACAATGTATGGTCAGCAGACGATAGTATCCAGGATACCATTATGATGTCACAATGTATGGTCAGCAGACGATAGTATTCAGGATGCCATGATGATGTTACAATGTATAGTCAGTAGATAATAGTATCCAGGATGCCATTATGATGTCACAATGTATGGTCAGCAGACGATAGTATTCAGGATGCCATTATGATGTCACAATGTGTGGTCAGCAGATAATAGTATCCAATATTCCATTGTGATGTAACAATGTATAGTCAGTAGATAATAGTATCCAGGATTCCATAATTATGTAACAATGTATTGTCAGCAGCTGATAGTATCCAGGATGCCATTATGATGTCACAATGTTTGGTCAGCAGACGATAGTATTCAGGATTCCATAATGATGTCACAATGTATAGTCAGTAGATAATAGTATCCTGGATGCCATTATGATGTCACAATGTATGGTCAGTAGATAATAGTATCCAGAATTCCATTATAATGTCACAATGCATAGTCAGCAGACGACAGTATTCAGGATTCCATTATGATGTCACAATGTATAGTCAGCAGACGACAGTGTTCATGATGCCATTATGATGTCACAATGTATAGTCAGTAGATAATATTATCCAGGATTCCATAATGATGTCACAATGTATAGTCAGTAGATAATAGTATCCAGGATTCCATTATGATGTCACAATGTATGGTCAGTAGATAATAGTATTCAGGATTCCATAATGATGTCACAATGTATAGTCAGTAGATAATAGTATCCAGGATTCCATTATGATGTCACAATGTATAGTCAGTAGATAATAGTATTCAGGATTCCATAATGATGTCACAATGTATAGTCAGTAGATAATAGTATTCAGGATTCCATTATGATGTCACAATTTTTATTCAGTAGACGATAGTATTCAGGATGCCATTATGATGTCACAATGAATGTTCAGCAGATGATAGTATCCAGGACTCCATTATGATGTCACAATGTATTATCAGCAGCTGATAGTATCCAGGATTCCATAATGATGTCACAATATATGATCAGTAGATAATAGTATCCAGGATGCCATTATGATGTCACAATGTATGGTCAGCAGATGATAGTATTCAGGATGCAATTATGATGTCACAATGTATAGTCAGTACATAATAGTATCCAGGATTCAATTATGTCACAATGTATTGTCAATAGGTAATATTATCCAGGATACCATTATGATGTCACAATGTTTGGTCAGCAGACGATAGTATTCAGGATGCCATTATGATGTCACAATGAATGTTCAGCAGATGATAGTATCCAGGATTCCATTATGATGTCACAATGTATTATCAGCAGTTGATAGTATTCAAGATTCCATAATGATGTCACAACATATGATCAGTAGATAATAGTATCCAGGATTCCATTATGATGTCACAATGTATGGAAAGCAGATGATAGTATTCAGGATGCAAATATGATGTCACAATGTATAGTCAGTAGATAATAGTATCCAGATTTCCATTATAATGTCACAATACATAGTCAGTAGATAATAGTATCCATGATTCCATGATGATATCACAAGGTACAGTCAGTAGATAATAGTATCCAGGATTCCAATTTGATGTCACAATGTATAGTCAGCAGCAGATAGTATCCAGGATTCCAATTTGATGTCACAATGTATAATCAGTAGATAATAGTATCCAGCATAACATTATGATGTCACATTGTTTGGTCAGCAGACGATAGTATTCAGGATTCCATAATGATGTCACAATGTATAGTCAGAAGATAATAGTATCCTGGATGCCATTATAATGTCACAATATATTGTCAGCAGATGATAGTATCCAGGATTCCATAATGATGTCACAATATATGATCAGTAGATAATAGTATCCTGGATGCCATTATGATGTCACAATGTATAGTCAGTAGTAGAGATTAGCGAACACCTGGATGTTCGGGTTCGAGAGGTTCGGCCGAACTTCCGGAAAATGTCCGGGTTCGTGATCCGAACTCAACCCGAACTTCATCCCGAACCCGAACCCCATAGAAGTCAATGGGGACCCGAACTTTTGGGCACTAAAAAGGCTGTAAAATACTCCCGGAAAGGGCTAGAGGGCTGCAAAAGGCAGCAAAATGTAGGTAAATCCCCTGCAAACAAATGTAGATAGGGAAATGATGACTTAATATTGGTTAATTTTATTTTATTTTATGTTAATTGGAGTTAGGTCCCATAGCACAGAATCAGGCTTCAAATCACCCACCAATGGAGACGGTCGCTTACTATTATTTCGACCCCAGCATCCAGAAAAAGGAGAGAGGTCCCATAGCAGAGAATCTGGCATCCTATCAACAACCACAGGAGAAGGCCACTTTCAGTGACTTAGGCAATAGCACCCAAACAGAGGAGACATGTCAGATAGCACAAGCATTACATTTATACCATCCAGCACAGGAGAAGGCCACTTTTAGTTACTTTGACCCCTGCACCCAGAAAGAGGAGAGAGGCCCCACAGCACATATTCAGGCATCATATCACCCACCACAGGAGTAGGCCACCATTTAGTTAATTTGACCCCTGCACCCAGGTCAGCTGGTACAAGCATCAGTTTCACATCACCCAGCACAAGAGAAGGCCACTTTGAGAGACTTTGACCCCTGCACCCAGACGGAGGAGAGAGGTTTCTCAGCGGAGAATCAGGCATTTAGATCACCCACCACAGGAGTAGGACACCATTTAATGGGACCTCGGCAACCATATCAGATGGCACAAGCATCAGTTTTACATCACCCAGCACAGGAGAAGGCGACTTTGAGAGACTTTGACCCCTGCACCCAGACGGAGGAGAGATGTTTCACAGCAGAGAATCAGGCATTTAGATCACCCACCACAGGAGTAGGCCACCATTTAATGGGACCCCGGCAACCATGTCAGATGGCACAAGCATCAGTTCTACATCACCCAGCACAGGAGAAGGCGACTTTGAGAGACTTTGACCCCTGCACCCAGACGGAGGAGAGAGGTTTCACAGCAGAGAATCAGGCATTTAGATCACCCACCACAGGAGTAGGCCACCATTTAATGGGACCCTGGCAACCATGTCAGATGGCACAAGCATCAGTTCTACATCACCCAGCACAAGAGAAGGCCACTTTTAGAGACTTTGACCCCTGCACCCAGACGGAGGAGAGAGGTCCCAGAGCAGAGATTCAGGCATTTATATCAGCCAGCACAGGAGAAGGCCGCTTTCAGTGACTTTGGCCCCCTGCACCCACACAAAGGAGACATGTCAGACAGCACAAGCATCAGTTTTACATCAACCACCACAGGAGAAGGGCTCTTTTAGAGACTTTGACCCCTGCAGCCACACGGAGGAGAGAGGTCCCACAGCAGAGAATCAGGCATCATGTCAACCACCACAGGAGTAGGCCACCTTTTGTTTCTTTTACCCCTGCACCCAGAAAGAGGAGAGAGGTCCCACAGTAGAGATTCAGGCATTTATATCAGCCAGCACAGGAGAAGGCCGCTTTCAGTGACTTTGGCCCCCTGCACCCACACAAAGGAGACATGTCAGACAGCACAAGTATAACATTCATATCACCCAGCAAAGGAGAAGGACACTTTCATGTACTTTGGCCCCGGCACCCAGACAGAGGGAAGGTTCATTCAACTCTGGGTTGCCCCCCAAGATCCTACTTAATTTCAAAAATTGATTTTTCAATGAAGAAGTGGCCAGGAGTACAAGACAACATTCTTTAAGGCAGTTATTAAGGACTACTCTGCACAAGGGAGGGTCAGGTCTTGTGGGATCCATGCCTGGTTCATTTTTATAAACGTCAGCTTGTCCACGTTGGCTGCGGACAGGCGGCTGCGTTTGTCAGTAATGACGCCCCCTGCCGTGCTGAATAATGAATGATGTCACAATGTTTGGTCAGCAGATGATAGTATCCAGGATTACATTATGATTTAACAATGTATAGTCAGTAGATAATAGTATCCAGGATACCATTATGATGTCACAATGTATAGTCAGCAAATGATAGTATCCAAGATTACGTTATGATGTCACAATGTATAGTCAGTAGATAATAGTATGCAGGATACAATAATGATGTCACAATGTTTGGTCAGCAGACGATAGTATTCAGGATTAGTGTCGAGCGCAGGGCCGGTTCTATAATAAGGCAGACCAAGCGGCTGCCTTAGGGCGCATAGATGGGGGGGGCTCCAAAATGAACTTTTTTTTTAAATCACTTTTGTGATGTGATCATGGGGGGGCGAAAATGTAGCTTCGCTTGTGCTGGCGAAAATCCTTGCACCGGCCCTGGTTGAGCGAACAGTTCGAGCATAGTTCAACATCATTATGGAATCCTGGATACTATCAGCTGCTGATAATACATTGTGAAATCATAATGGAATCCTGGATAATATTATCTACTGACTATACATTGTGACATCATAATGGAATCATGGATACTATTATCTATTGACTAGTGTTGAGCGAACAGTTCGAAAATCGTTCGGGTCCGTACCGAATTTTGGGGTGTCTGTGACACGGACTCGAACCCGGACATTTTCAAAAAAGTTCGTGTTCGGGTTCGTTGCTCGTCGATTACTTCCCGCTTTCTGAAGGGCTGCACAGCAGCCAATCAGCTAGCGTTTTACTTCTATCCCTTAGAGCCCATCACAGCCATGCCTACTAATGGCATGGCTGTGATTGGCCAAGTGCAGCATGTGATCCAGCCTCTATTTAAGCTGGAGTCACGTTGCGCCGCTCGTCACACTGCTCTGATTAGTGTAGGGAGTGGACACAGCTTCTGTGCGGGCGAGATTAGGCAGGGAAAATTCAGCAACAGCACTTAATGAACGGATCGATCTACAGCTGTGAATGATTGAACTTCTGCTAGTTACTTGTTCACTGGTTTTTAGGCTGCACACAGAGTTTTTTTGTCACTTATTTTCTGGGGTGATCGGCGGCCATTTTTTGACATGTGGTGCACCAGAACAAGCTGCCACCAAGTCCATCAATACTATCTTTTTTTTGCTATATCCTTCATCAGGGGCTTGGCTGTGCTAATTGTCACCCCTAGAAACTCAGGATAGCAATTTCTATATTTTATTAAGGGGTTAAATACAATTGCCCAAATACCAATCCCCTAAATCTGGTGTTCCAGCTTTGGCTAGCCAAGTATAATACTGTTTGCTGTCTGGCAAAGGATAGATTATTTTATGTGGTGAAATTCAATTGCCAAAATAGAAAAACCATAAATCAGTGGTTTCAGCTGTGGCTGGCAAAGTATAATAGTGTCCGCCAAAATATATATTTTGTTCTGGGGTGAAATTCAATTGCCAAAATAGCAATACCCTGAATCTGGTGTCCCAGCTGTTGCAGGCCAAGAGTCATAGTGTCCGCAAAAACATATATTTTGTTCTGGGGTGAAATTCAATTGCCAAAATAGCAATACCCTGAATCTGGTGTCCCAGCTGTTGCAGGCCAAGATTCATTGTGTCCGCCAAAACATATATTTTGTTCTGGGGTGAAATTCTATTGCCAAAATAGCAATCCCATAAATCAGTGGTTTCAGCTGTGGCTGGCAAAGTATAATAGTGTCCGCCAAAACATATATTTTGTTCTGGGGTGAAATTTAATTGCCAAAATAGCAATACCCTGAATCTGGTGTTCGAGCTGTTGAAGGCCAATTGTAAATCTGTCCATAAAAGGATACCTTTCATCCAGGGCCCAAACACTAGCCCTAAAAGAGATATTCCCCTAAATCAGTGGTTACTGCTGTGCCTGGATTAGTGTAATACGCTACATAAATAAACAGGCAGATAGTGTGTGCAGATAGTAGTGCCTGTAAAAAAAAAGCCTGAATTTGAAATCAATACATTGGGCCAAATATTTTTTTTCTTATTGTGGTGCTTGGTGAACGGTAACAATGATGAAAACATCTAGTAGGGGACGCGGACGCGGTCGTGGTGGTGTTAGTGTACCCTCTTGTGCTGGGAGAGGACGTGGCCATTCTGCCACAGCCACACGTCCTATTAAACCAACTACCTCAGGTTCCAGTACCCGCCAGAATTTACAGCGATATTTGGTGGGGCCCAATGCCGCTCTAAGGATGGTAAGGCTTGAGCAGGTACAGACGCTAGTCAATTGGGTGGCCGACAGTGGATCCAGCATGTTCACAACATTATCTCTCACCCAGTCTTCTGCAGAAAGCGCAAAGGTGGCACCTGAAAACCAAGCCCATCAGTCTGTCACATCACCCCCATGCATATCAGGGAAACTGTCTGAGCCTCAAGTTATGCAGCAGTCTCTTATGCTGTTTGAAGACTCTGCTGGCAGGGTTTCCCAAGGGAATCCACCTAGCCCTTCCCCAGTGGTGGAAGACATAGAATGCACTGATGCACAACCACTGATGTTTCCTGATGATGAGGACATGGGAATACCACCTCATCGGAGTCCGCACATCTCTGATGATGACGAAACAACTGCTGCGTCTTTCTGCAGTGTGCAGACCGAACAGGAGGTCAGGGAGGAAGACCAGGGCTGGGACAAGGTCTACCACCAACAGAGGCTGAGCTGCCCAAGTGCGCCCCCCCCCCCCCAACTTGTGGAGTCTTTACTAAATACTGTTGTAATCACACAAATATGCACAGTTTAATGTATCAATTAATGACGCACTGTTATGGAGGATCTATGGTTGACACTGTTATGGGGTGGGGGTAATCTGTGGATGACACTGTTATGGGGTGGGGGTAATCTGTGGATGACACTGTTATGGGGTGGGGGTAATCTGTGGATGACACTGTTATGGGGTGGGGGTAATCTGTGGATGACACTGTTATGGGGTGGGGTAATCTGTGGTTGACACTGTTATGGGGTGGGGTAATCTGTGGTTGACCACTGTTATGGGTGGGGGTAATCTGTGGATGACACTGTTATGGGGTGGGGGTAATCTGTGGATGACACTGTTATGGGGTGGGGTAATCTGTGGATGACACTGTTATGGGGTGAATCTGTGGATGACACTGTTATGGGGTGGGGTAATCTGTGGATGACACTGTTATGGGGTGGGGTAATCTGTGGATGACACTGTTATGGGGTGGGGGTAATCTGTGGATGACACTGTTATGGGGTAATCTGTGGATGACACTGTTATGGGGTAATCTGTGGATGACACTGTTATGGGGTAATCTGTGGATGACACTGTTATGGGGTGATCTGTGGATGACACTGTTATGGGGTGATCTGTGGATGACACTGTTATGGGGGTGATCTGTGGATGACACTGTTATGGGGTGATCTGTGGATGACACTGTTATGGGGGGATCTGTGGATGACACACTGCTATGGGGGATCTGTGCATGACACACTGTTATGGGGATCTGTGCATGACACATGTTATGGGGATCTGTGCATGACACACTGTTATGGGGGATCTGTGCATGACACACTGTTATGGGGATCTGTGCATGACACACTGTTATGGGGGATCTGTGCATGACACACTGTTATGGGGGATCTGTGCATGACACACTGTTATGGGGGATCTGTGCATGACACACTGTTATGGGGGATCTGTGCATGACACACTGTTATGGGGGATCTGTGCATGACACACTGTTATGGGGGATCTGTGCATGACACACTGTTATGGGGGATCTGTGCATGACACACTGTTATGGGGGATCTGTGCATGACACACTGTTATGGGGGATCTGTGCATGACACACTGTTATGGGGGATCTGTGCATGACACACTGTTATGGGGGATCTGTGCATGACACACTGTTATGGGGGATCTGTGCATGACACACTGTTATGGGGGATCTGTGCATGACACACTGTTATGGGGGATCTGTGGATGACACTGTTATGGGGGATCTGTGGATGACACACTGTTATGGGGGATCTGTGGATGACACACTGTTATGGGGGATCTGTGGATGACACACTGTTATGGGAGATCTGTGGATGACGCATTGTTATGGGGGGGGATCTGTGGATGGCACTGTTATGGATTGTGACTCACAATGGATATTGGGGGCCAGCAAATTACAAGGAAGGCGGGGGTGGGGGATGATTGATAACATACATATCTAAATGGCTGGGGGGGTGAGGGCTTGACTTTAGCCATCTACTGATCAGAGCATTAGAATAGCAGGAATAAACAACATCTAAATGTCTCGTGGGGTAGATGGGGGTAGGACAAGGGCTGATGGGGGAAGGGGGACTGGGTTAGATAATCTATACTGACATACATTTGACACACACATATATACACTGGCATATATATGACAACACATATATACAGACATACATATGACACATATATACAGACATACATATGACACATATATACAGACATACATATGACACACACATATATACTGGCATACATTTGACACACACATATATATACTGACATATGTATGTCAGTATATATATATCATTTGTATGTCAGTATATATATGTATGTCATTTGTATGTCAGTATGTATGTGTGTGTCATATGTATGACACACATACATACTGACATACATATGACACACATACATATATACAGACATACATACATGTGCATATTGTGTGTTTTTATGTATGTGTGTCATATGTATGTATGTCTGTATATATGTATGTGTGTCATATGTATGTCAGTATGTGTGTGTGTCATATGTATGTCAGTATGTATGTGTGTGTCATATGTATGTCAGTATGTATGTGTGTGTCATATGTATGTCAGTATGTATGTGTGTGTCATACAAATGACACACACACAATATATATATATATATATATATATATATATATATATATATATATACACACACACACTGACATACATATGACACACACATACTGACATACATATGACACACATACATACTGACATACAAATGACACACATATATATACAGACATACATACGACACACATACATAAAAACACACAATATGCACATTACATTACTGCCATTCCCTTTAACCCCTTACATTTTCTGCACATACAAATGACACACATATACATATGACGCACACATATATACAGGCATACATATGACACACATACATACTGACATACATATGACACACATACATACTGACATACATATGACACACACATACATATGACACACATATATACTGACATACAAATGACACACATATACATATGACGCACACATATATACATACATACATATTGACATACATATGACACACACATATATACTGACATACAAATGACACATATAACGCACACATATATACAGACATACATATGACACACATATACAGTCATGTGAAAAAATTAGGACACCCTTTGAAAGCATGTGGTTTTTTGTAACATTTTTAATAAATGGTTATTTCATCTCCGTTTCAACAATACAGAGAGATTAAAGTAATCCAACTAAACAAAGAAAACTGAAGAAAAGTCTTTTCAAGATCTTCTGTTAATGTCATTCTACAAAAATGCCTATTCTAACTGAGGAAAAAGATAGGACACCCTCACATGTATTCCCTCTTAAATTGGCTCAGATCTCACACAGGTATATCACACCAGGTGCACATAATTAGTAGATCGTTACTCTGCATGTTGAATGAGGCTTGCCCTATTTAAACCTCAGACATTTAGTTTGGTGTGCTCCTGACTGTTGAAGTGAGAGTGAGCACCATGGTGAGAGCAAAAGAGCTGTCAGAGGACTTCAGAAAAAAGATTGTAGCAGCCTATGAGTCTGGGAAGGGATTTAAAAAGATCTCCAAAGATTTTGAAATCAGCCATTCCACTGTCCGGAAGATAGTCTACAAGTGGAGGGCTTTCAAAACAACTGCCAACATGCCCAGGACTGGTCGCCCCAGCAAGTTCACCCCAAGAGCAGACCGCAAGATGCTAAAAGAGGTCTCCAAAAACCCTAAAGTGTCATCTCGAGAACTACAGCAGGCTCTGGCTACTGTTGATGTAGAAGTACATGCCTCTACAATCAGAAAGAGACTGTACAAGTTTAACTTGCATGGGAGGTGTGCAAGGAGGAAACCTTTGCTTTCAAGAGAAACATCGAGGCCAGACTGACATTTGCCAGAGATAAAGTTGACAAAGACCAGGACTTCTGGAATAATGTTCTTTGGACAGATGAGTCCAAAATTGAATTATTTGGACACAACAGCAGAGGACATGTTTGGCGTAAACCAAACACAGCATTCCAAGAAAAGAACCTCATACCAACTGTGAAGCATGGAGGTGGAAGTGTCATGGTTTGGGGCTGCTTTGCTGCAGCAGGACCTGGTCAGCTCACCATCATAGAATCCACGATGAATTCTACTGTGTATCAGAAGGTGCTTGAAGAACATGTGAGACCATCAGTTAGAAAATTAAAGCTGAAGCGGAACTGGACCATGCAACATGACATTGACCCAAAACATACTAGTAAATCAACCAAAGATTGGCTGAAAAAGAAGAAATGGAGAGTCCTGGAATGGCCAAGTCAAAGTCCAGATTTGAATCCCATTGAGATGCTGTGGGGTGACTTGAAAAGGGCTGTACGTGCAAGAAACCCCACAAACATCTCACAGCTGAAAAAGTTCTGCATTGAGGAGTGGGGTAAAATTTCCTCAGACCGATGTCGAAGACTGGTAGATGGTTACAAGAACCGTCTCACTGCAGTTATTTCAGCCAAAGGAGGTAACACTCGCTATTAGGGGCAAGGGTGTCCTATCTTTTTCCGCAGTTAGAATAGGCATTTTTGTAGAATGACATTTACAGAAGATCTTGAAAAGACTTTTCTTCAGTTTTCTTTGTTTAGTCGGATTACTTTAATCTCTCTGTATTGTTGAAACGGAGATGAAATAACCATTTATTAAAAATGTTACAAAAAACCACATGCTTTCAAAGGGTGTCCTAATTTTTTCACATGACTGTATACTGACATACATACTGAAATACATATGACACACACATACATACTGACATACATATGACACACACATACATACTGACATACATATATACTGACATACAAATGACACACACATATACATATGACGCACACATATATACAGACATACATATGACACACATACATACTGACATACATATGACTAGTGATGATCGAATATGCCCATATTCGAATTCGCGATATTTCGCGAATATTTCGTAAAATATTCACGATATATTCGCAAATTCGAATATTCGTATTCGTCATCATTTAATTGCCATCTTTTTTTTATAAAAAAATCGCATGGCAAAAAAAAAAAAAAAAAAACGCAAAAACACTAAATTTCATGGCCGGGATGGTCAAGTCAATCAATGCGCAGGAAGAATAGCACGTGTGAAAGAAATCGCATCGCTTAATACAAATCGCATTACGAAAAATCGCAAAAAAAAAAAAAAAAAAAACACACAAGGGAGGGAAGTGGGGACGGGGGGGGGGGGGGGTCGAGGAAAAATGAAGCCTTGTTGAAAGTGAAACTAATGATTGGGGGTGAATGAGAATAAGAAGAGGAAAACACGACGACATATATTCGAATATGCGATTCGCAGCATGTTCGTATTCGCAAGTTGACGATCGCGACTACCAAGCGCATAGAGTGTGAAAAAAAAAAAATCGCATTATGGAAAAATCGCATAAAGGCAATATTTCAATTTTCAAGTCAATGCGCAGGCATGTCAGCAAGTGTTAGATATTCGCATCGCTGTCAAAAAAAAAACAGAAAAAAAAAAACCGCATTACGGAAAAATCGCAAAAAAGGCAGGATTTTGGCTATGGCTTTGAAAAAGAGCCTTGATGCAAAACACCTTAAATGAATGAAACTCAGAGTCACTCAAACTCATTTATCAACACGAGTGAACTGAAGTTCTTGAACTTATTGTGTATCATCTAATTTAACCAACGCGAATATTCGCAATATCGAATTTATGGCATGATATTCGGAAAAAAAAAACGCGAAATCGCGAATATGCGATATTCGCGCGAAATATTCGCATCGCGAATATTCGCGCCCAACACTACATATGACACACATATATACAGACATACATATGACGCACACACATATATACAGACATACATATGACGCACACACATATATACAGACATACATATGACGCACACACATATATACAGACATACATATGACGCACACACATATATACAGACATACATATGGCGCTTACACACATATATACAGACATACATATGGCGCACACACATATATACAGACATACATATGACGCACACACATATATACAGACATACATATGACGCACACACATATATACAGACATACATATGACGCACACACATATATACAGACATACATATGACCTATACACATATATACAGACATACATATGACGCACACACATATATACAGACATACATATGACGCACACACATATATACAGACATACATATGACGCACACACATATATACAGACATACATATGACGCACACACATATATACAGACATACATATGACGCACACACATATATACAGACATACATATAGACGCACACACATATATACAGACATACATATGACGCACACACATATATACAGACATACATATGACGCACACACATATATACAGACATACATATGACACACACATATATACAGACATACATATGACACACACATATATACAGACATACATATGACACACACATATATACAGACATACATATGACTACACACATATATACAGACATACATATGACTACACACATATATACAGACATACATATGACAACACATATATACTGACATACATATGACAACACATATATACTGACATACATATGACACACATACATACTGACATACATATGACACACACATATGACACACACATACATACTGACATACATATGACACACACATATATACAGACTGTGGGGAGTCGCTCTGGTAGATAGCGGTGCGGGTGCAGTACAGAGGCAACAAGGAGTCCAGAAAGTGCAATAACTAGTGTTTTATTCACACTTTGCACAAAATAAACAACAAACAGTCTCTTGGTGTTAGTTCACACACATAAGAAATCATGAGGGAAAACAAGACAGTCCAAAACAGGCTCCAGTCACCTGGGAGGTTTTAGGTACAGGTTCGCACCTGGCTGTCAGTCCAGCCGCAAGGCGATCGACCTCATGCTTCCAGGCCGTCTGCACTCCTCCTTGCTTGGGCTCTTGCTTCCAGCGTGAACTCCACACAGCACAGAATGGATCAGAACTCCCAAACTCAGATGATTCCACAGCCTAACACCAGCTCCAGGATAATCACCACAAACACCCCCAGCTGCTGGCTGTGTTATAAAGGCCCGGGAAAAACCCGGCCTGCACCGTGGGGAGTAGGCACCCACCCAACTCTTTGCCTACTCCCAGTAAGAGCCGGCCCGGATTGGCTTTGCAGCCAAACTAAATAGCAATGTGTCAAAACAGCACTAGCCGCTGCTGACACGCAAGAAAACCCGGCTCTTACCTCACCGAGGCCAGGAACCTCGGTGACACATACCTCCCGTCGACAACGGTACCTTGCACCTTACCACATACCCCCCCCCCTTTGTTCAACCCTGAGGGGGTGAACACATGTGAGGCAGTGGACGCGGGACAGGGCATCTGCGTTACCCTGCAAGCGGCCTGCCCTGTGTTCCACCTAAAACTTGAAATTCTGCAGAGACAAGAACCATCTGGTGACCCGAGCATTCCTGTCTTTCGCCTGGCACATCCACTTTAGAGGGGAATGGTCGGTCACCAGACGGAACTTTCCCCCTAGCAGATAATAGCGGAGAGACTCTAGTGCCCACTTGATGGCTAGGCACTCTCTCTCCACTATACTGTACCTGGTCTCAGCTGGGGTAAGTTTGCGACTCAGGAAAACCACGGGATGCTCCTCCCCATTGATTTCCTGAGAGAGTACAGCCCGAGGCCCACTTCAGAGGCATCGGTCTGTACCACAAATTCTCTCTTGAAGTCGGGCGTCACCAAAACCGGGGACCCACACAGGGCCGACTTCAGAGCAGAGAAAGCCTCCTCCGCCTTCTCACTCCAGCTAACCTTCCCAGACCTTCGCCCCTTCAACAGGTCTGTCAACGGCGCTGCTATTGTGGCAAAGTGGGGCACAAACCGCATGTAGTACCCTACAATTCCCAGGAAGGACTTTACCTGCCTGGCAGTGACCGTGTTTTGATCTGAAGCCCTTGGTCGTCCGGCTGCCATCATTCACTAAGATCTACAGGCGATCCTGGCCGGGGGGTGTCTGTCCCAGGTGTCTTGAGTTTATCCTGTGGACAGCCCCCCAGTGAAGTAAGTGCCTCTTGTTCCATTTCAAGAATTTCAGGAATTTTTCGCTTCCATGTAGTGGTATCACCATTTTAATAATCTATTTATGTTTTATTAGCAACTAATACTCTCCCAAAATCTCAATTAGTTCTCGTGAACTGATTCTGTCACTAAGAGTATTTTATTATCCGTTTTACCATTGGACATCGCACAAATCGTTCACAATTTTAAATATATATTCTTAGCTACCTTCACTCCTTCTAAGTCCTTATTGGCGCTTCCTTTTCTCCCTCTTTTCCCTTCCCTTGGCTAGCTGAATACCCTTCAGCTCACGCCATTTATTCCTGACTACTTGGTTGTGCCTCTGTATAGAGACACTGGTGAGCTGCCTCCCCATTTGGACTTACATATTAACCTGATTTTTACCCACCCTATTGGCGCCTATTTTCCACTCCTCCAGGAGATTTTCACTCTCCCTGAGCGTTTGGATTAACTTCCGTTTTTTCTTGTCTCTTTCTCTCCATTACTATGGACTGACCGGGTTTTCCCCCCTCGGACCATGGAAGCACGGCAGACGATGGGTGGGACTACTTACAACTGGATCTACCAAATATTTTATCACGAATTTCAAGAGAAGTCAGAAGGATCCTACAAAGGACTTTGAAAAACCTAAAGCCACTCCGAACGGAACCTGGGCAGAAACAGGACCATCAACACAACAGTAAGAATAACCAATTTACAAAGCCAAGTACAGAACTAAATGTCTTAACCCTGATCAAAGACTTCATCCGTAATGAAACTGACGGTTATTTTCTGTCTATTTATTTAAATCTGAACATTATACCCAGGGGCTTGAGACAATCTTTGAAACCATCTTTCCCCGAGGATAAACTCTTTGCAAACAATTGGTTAAAAATAAGTGACGATTTTTCCCTTCAACTAATGAGATTACTCCTTACTAAACGTAAACAAATATGTCAAAATCTGGCTTTTGTTCTAAAAAATTTAGCTATAGAACACACTAGAAGCCCTTTGAGTAGTAAAAGAGAGCTCATCAGACAATACGAATACACGGTCGTCAGAGATAAGTGTAGAAAACTACTGAGAGACCTCACAGACTACTCCCGGAATAAAATTAGAAACTGGGAGAGATCCAAATCTATGATCCAGCGACAATCATATCCTTTACCTCACAGAGGGCTTTATTCAGAGGTAGTAAAAATACCCACAAAAGGGCTCACCTTCTACAACAGTTTAAACCGCCAGGGGACCACAAAACCTATACCGAAATCTAACCCATACATCGTAGACCCTTCCCCTTTGGCTACCTCATTACCCTGCCTCTTGACTTTGGATCCATCCCTTCCCCTCACTAACCCCCCAAGACAGCAAGTCCCCCCAAAAAAGGCAGATAAGTCCAATATATTTTCTGCCAGACAGTAATCCCCTTCTGTGTCTGTTACCATTAGCCTGCCCAATTCCACCATCACTCCCCCTACCAGTACTATTTCTCTCACTCCGAATACCCCAATATCATCCGATATCCCTCCACTTGATCCACTTCAGCTCACCTCTTGCTCAAAATCTATACCTAGTCCAGATCACGCGGACCATGACAACCTGAATTTCTCCACCCATTCCGTTTCATCCGAATCTGACCATTTCTTAGCTCTTCCATCCAACCTCACTGAAGACTTTTTTAGAGAAAGTATCCCCGACCATCAGGACTCCCAACTCCTCTTTACCACCCAGACAAATTCTTACCAGTATTCTTTCCCTGAGTCCATTCATCAAACCCACCGAATCACCCATACCAAAGACCCCCTCAACTACCCAAACTCTGAAAATTACCCATTTTTACACCCCCCTATCCAGCATCCGAAAGAAACGTCCGAACCCAGACGCAGAGGACACAGAGGAGGCAGACGCCGACGCTCCTCGATACAAAAAACTAAAATCCAAAATACCCCTTCCAGCATTCAATTGATCCCCGACATATCCACCTATGCAAAACAATGTGGTATCTTCAATCTATCCAAACATCCTCTCAGCCTTGAAGAAATTAAGACTCTTAGCAAAGGATTATCCTTTTGCCCCACTAACCCCCTAACTTGTTCGAGTTATTCATAGACCTCAACCAGTTCACCCGTAAACTTACATTACACAGATTTTTTTCTTTGAAAAAGTCCCCGACCACCTTCACCCTTAATCCACCACAGTCTTCTGACCAAGACTCTTCCAGGCCCCTTATCAACTTTATTCCTTCTAATGTCAAACTAAAATCCAATTACTACCCGCTGGAGAGTAGAGGCCCACATATCGAAACCTTTTATAATATTGTTATGACGGAATTCAAAAGCATGTTTGGTAATCCAGGCTCACTTACTACCTATAACCTCACCCCTGGACAAAACAGAGCCATCAAAACACTCATTGAGAACAAAGATATCGTAATCAAAAATGCAGATAAGGGTGGAGGTATAGTCATCATGGACACTAGCTTTTATATCTCGGAATCTATTCGTATTGTCTCCGACACCGATTATTATTCTCCTTTAAACTCTGATCCTACAGTCTGTTACAAAAAGGAATTATTCGAACTTATTGATGAAGGCTACAGCCTGGGTATCATTGACAAGAAATTGAAATCGTACTTAAAAATCCTTCATCCTACCATTGCCAGATTTTATTTCCTCCCAAAGATCCATAAATCTCTCTCCAACCCCCCTGGCAGACCTATTATTTCCGGAATAGGATCACTTACCACCAATTTGTCTGAATATATAGACGGTATCCTTCAGAGCTATGTTCGAGCTACCATCTTATCTAAAGGACACATCACATCTACTTCAAACTTTCGAGTCATTTCGATGGGAGGAAGGCTTTCTTTGGGTTACCCTTGATGTTACTGCACTATACAGCAACATCTCACACACTTTGGGTCTAGCAGCCATCAAAAATACACTTACTTCAGATTCCCACATGCCCTATTGTCAAATTCTATTTGTCCTGAAATCCATCCAGTTCATACTGGAACACAATTATTTCACTTTCCAAGATAACCTCTTCCTGCAGAATAAAGGCACGGCGATGGGGACCAAATTTGCCCCATCGTATGCCAACCTTTTATGGGTCAATTTGAGAAACACCACGGCCTCCTCACACATCCCAAGATCCGTCTATTTAGACGGTATATTGACGATATCATTTTCATTTGGGATGGAAATATTGAAGACCTTACTACCCTTGTACAAGAACTAAATCGCAACACCTGGGGTCTCACATTTACTATGGAATCCAGTCCTTTAGAAGCCATCTTCCTAGATCTACACCTTACAATAATTAATAATCTAATTACTACCAAAACTCACTTCAAGCACGTTGACACCAATAGCTATCTGGATTACAAAAGTTGCCACCACTCCAAATGGAAAAACAATATCCCCTACAGCCAAATGCGCAGAATACAGAGAAATTGTTCTGATAGTACAACCCTCAAACAACAAGTAGAACTACTAGGAGAGAGATTTCATAACAAAGGTTACCCTAAACAGCTTATTAATGATTCCAAGAAAAAGATTTTCAGCACCAAAAGAGACATCCACTACACAAATCAGAACTCCAACATCAAGAAGGACGCATTGAAATTTCCCCTAAACCTTATTACTCGATACAACGTTAGACATAATACTATTAGAAAAATTCTTCAAAAACACTGGTCCATTTTATTACTGGACCCAATCATTGGTCAGTCCATCCCCCCACACCCTATCCTCACGTTTCGTAGAGCCAAAACTCTGAAAGAGATCCTGGCTCCATCCTGCCCTAAACTGCCCATCAGCACGATAACAAAACACACTATTCCCCACTCTCAGACCACGAGAGGGTCTTTTAGATGCGGGAAGGCACGCTGCAAGTGTTGTACCATGATCCTCCATGACACCAACAGCCTCTCAATTTCCAATTCTACAGAGACCATCTCCCTGCGGCATAGAATTGATTGTGGCACCACCTTTGTCATCTGTTTGCTCTTTTGCCCCTGCAATATATATTATGTTGGCCGCACCACCCAACCACTTAGGGAGCGCATGAATGACCACCGTTCCAATATTTCTCGCAAAGTTATCACCCACAGTGTTTCTCGCCACTTCTCTATACACCATGAGGGTGACCCTTCGTCCCTCAGAGTACTTCCCTTGGAATGGGTACCTAAGTCTTTTCAGCTACTGTGCCGCAAGGAGATGTTTTGGATCTTCAAGCTGAATACACTAGTTCCTTTCGGTTTGAATGAATCTTTAGAATACACGAATTACTAAAAGTCCTTTAACTAGGCTTACACACAAAAAAACCGAACGACTCTAACCATCATTTCAATCATCATTTTAATCATTAATTCAACATGAGTAACCATTTACTCACTATCACCTATTTATTATTACTTGTTAATTATTAACTATTTTTAATTATTTATTATTTATAATTACTTTATTAATTAATAACCATTTATTCAATATTTACCAATCATGTACCAACTATCCACTACTCGTCAATTCATATCTTTTTATATCCTTCATATTCACCACTATGTATTTTTACTAAGTAGTATCTTTATCAATTCATATCTTACTTATCAATACATATCTATTAATGTATTAATCCTTATGTTATTAATATTATTAGTAATTAGTGTTGAGCGCGAATATTCGAAAAGCGAATTTTTTTAGCGAATATCGGCACTTCGCTAATTCGCGAATATTTCGAATATAGCGCTATAAATTCGCTATTTCGAATATTCGTTTTTTTTTTTTAGTTATATTTTTTCTTTCCTACTTCCCAAAAGTAGTTCTTACCTGTCCTGAGGATTCCTGGCTTCCTGGCTGCTCTAGTCAGTGCCCGTTGCCGCTTCTGCCGACTTCCGTGCTCATGTGGAGCGTCCCCATCTATGGGAGAATCTCCATATACTAAAATGTACTGTCGGATTTGAGGAATTACTTTGAAATCGCAATGCGATTAATTCAAGTTATATTAATCGCATTGCGATTACAACTTAGCACTGCTATCTTACATAGGCTAGAATTAACGAATATGGAGTATAGCTAATGCTATGCACTAGCAGTGCTAAGTTGAAATCGCAATGCTAATACTTTAGTTAAATTAATCGCATTGCGATTTCAACTTAGCACTGCTGCTATATTCCATATTCGTTAACTTCGTTAATTCTAGCAAGCTGACCCATTATAAACCCAGCTTTAAGTTGAAATCGCAATGCGATTAATATAACTTGAATTAATCGCATTGCGATTTCAACGTAATTCCTCAAATCCGACAGTACATTTTAGTATATGGAGACGTTCCCATGGTGATGGGGACGCTCCATGAGCACAGAAGTTATGGTTGGCTTGGTAGAATTAGCTGAATATGACGAATGTATTCGTCATATTCCTCAAAACGAAGATAACGAGTATTCTACATCTTCGCTTTAGCTACCTATTCGTCTCGTCATCGTCAACTTCGCTATTCGCTAATTCTAGCAATCAAATAGGAAGGTTGACTTACCAGACAGCTGTGTTAAATTCGCTATGCGATTTTTTTTTTTAATACAATAATTATATTACTTGATAAAATTATTATAAGTATTCTATTTATTAAAAAAAAAAAAAAAAAAAAATCGCATAGCGAATTTAACACAGCTGTCTCTATAGTCAACCTTCCTATTTGATTGCTAGAATTAGCGAAGTTGACGAATAGGTAGCTAAAACGAAGATGTAGAATACTTCGTTATCTTCGTTTTGAGGAATAGACGAATACATTCGTCATATTCGTCATCCTCGCTAATTCTAGATATGAAACCAATAGGAAAGTAGCCTTAAGTACAAATCGCAATATGCGATTATTTAAATCGCATGTTAATCGCGATAACTAGAAAAAATGACGAATATTCGATTTCGACGAATATTCATTCGAATATTCGCGAATTTCGTCGAAATCGAATATGGCACCTGCCGCTCATCACTATTAGTAATATATATTTTTCATATTGGCTTGAGAAAGGCTCCGGTATAGGAGCTGAAACGTTGCCATGCCTTTTGGGTGAATAAAGAAACACTTCTGCTTTTTATCCACTATTGGAGTGCTGCTCTATTTTTACTATATATATATATATATATATATATATATATATATATATATATATATATATATATATATATATATATATATATATCTCTTCATGGTCATATATCATTTCTGTACTGTTTCTCCATGTAACTCCTTCTAGGATCTGCGGTCACATGGTACTTGCTATGACGCCTTTTAGGACCTGCGGTCACGTGGTACTCGCTATGACGCTTGGCTCACGTGACCACATGTTACTGATAGGTCCGTACCAACACACCGCCCGTCATCGCGCATTATATAAAATAGATATCTCGCCAACTTGCCAGACATTAGCCATTGGGATCTATGTGTTGTATATATATGTATTTGTATTTCTATGTAATTAAGCTTCGTTTCTGATGATATCCGGCGATCCATGGACCGGAAGTATACCGGTTCATGGAATAAGGCCAGATTAATAGTACGTGATTACTATTTTCCTTTTATTTATTTTTCATGCGGATACATTTATCTTTTTCTATATATATATATATATATATATATATATATATATATATATATATATATATATATATACATACATACATACACACATATAGTTTTATTTTTATTGTTGATATTTTATATTTATATTCAATTGGTTATAATTTACATGCGTTCCACTGAGACCAGAAATGATGACACTAGACTTCCGGTTCTCCATCAGTGGAACGCAAGTTGCGCTCCACTCAACCGGAAGTGATGCCATCCGGCTCCCTTTCGGTTTCGAACGCGGGAAATCATTTTCCTGCCAACCAACCAGGTACTCTTTACCTCTATTTAATTAGGTTGTACTCTTTATGTAGTTAAGCATCTGCTTCTGAGGAAGGGGATCATACTAACCCCGAAACGCGTCGAGCCACATATTTATTTGAATAAAAGTGTTTTGATCTGAAGCCCTTGGTCGTCCGGCTGCCATCATTCACTAAGATCTACAGGCGATCCTGGCCGGGGGGTGTCTGTCCCAGGTGTCTTGAGTTTATCCTGTGGACAGCCCCCCAGTGAAGTAAGTGCCTCTTGTTCCATTTCAAGAATTTCAGGAATTTTTCGCTTCCATGTAGTGGTATCACCATTTTAATAATCTATTTATGTTTTATTAGCAACTAATACTCTCCCAAAATCTCAATTAGTTCTCGTGAACTGATTCTGTCACTAAGAGTATTTTATTATCCGTTTTACCATTGGACATCGCACAAATCGTTCACAATTTTAAATATATATTCTTAGCTACCTTCACTCCTTCTAAGTCCTTATTGGCGCTTCCTTTTCTCCCTCTTTTCCTTTCCCTTGGCCATTTATTGCTGACTACTGGCAGTGACCGGTCGGGGCCAGTTACGTATGGCTTCAACTTTAGTTACCTGCGGCTTGATGACTCCCCGCCCAATAACATATCCCAGGTATTTGGTCTCTTCCAACCCAATCGCACACTTCTTTGGATTGGCGGTCAGTCCAGCTTTCCTCAGGGCATCCACTACCGCCTGCACTTTGGGCAAATGGCTTTCCCAGTCGGTGCTGTGGATGATTACATCATCTAAAGTAGGCCGAAGCGTACCGAAGATGAGGTCGCAGTACAATATCCATTAACCTTGGAAGGTGGCGGGGGCGCCATGCAGGCCAAAGGGTAACACCTTGTAATGATACAGGCCCTGCGGGGTAACAAAAGCGTTTTTTTCCTTGGCCGACTCCGTTAAGGGTACCTGCCAGTACCCTTTAGTGAGGTCTAGCACAGAAAAATACCGGGCTTGCCCTAAATTCTCAACAAGCTCGTCTACCCGGGGCATGGGATACGCATCAAACTTGGACACTTCATTTAACTTGCGAAAATCGTTGCAGAACCGCAACGTCCCATCCGGCTTGGGTATTAGAACTACGGGACTGGCCCACTCACTTTTCGACTCCTCAATGACATCAAGCTTCAACATTAACTGCACTTCCTCCGCGATGGCCTGTCGCCGAGCCTCGGGTACCCGGTAGGGTTTTAACCGGATCTTGGCCTGAGGCTCAGTGACGATGTCATGTTGGATGAGAGACGTGCGGCCAGGGAGGTCCGAGAACGCATCCGTGTTCCAACTGACGAACTCCCTGACATCCTGAACTTGTTTGGAAGACAGGCTGTCTGTGATTTTTACCGTGGTTACCGCTTTGCAGGCCTCGAACTGTGGGGCTGGACCCTTGTCACCTAGAAGCCCTGGCCGGGGGCTGTTGTCGTCGGCCGTGTCCCTATCTTTCCACGGCTTTAGTAAATTCACGTGGTACACCTGCTCTGGCTTGCGCCGCCCTGGCTGGTGTACTTTGTAATTTACTTCCCCTACCTTCTCGATCACCTCATAGGGGCCCTGCCACCTAGCTAGGAACTTGCTGTCAAGGGTGGGCACCAGAACCAAAACCCGATCTCCCGGATTGAAGTTCCATACCCGAGCCTGACGATTGTACACCCTACTCTGGGCTTGTTGCGCTGCCTCCATATGCTCCCGGACCTGCGGCAACACCCTTTCCATCCGTTCCTGCATCTGGGTGACATACTCAATGACACTTTTGTGGGGGACAGGCTGTTGTTCCCACGCTTCCTTGGCGATATCCAACAGGCCCCGAGGGTGTCTGCCATAAAGCAGTTCGAAGGGCGAGAACCCAGTAGAGGCCTGGGCCACCTCTCGCACTGCGAACATGAGATAGGGCAGAAGCAGATCCCAGTCCTTCCCATCTCTAGACACCACCCTTTTTAACATGTTTTTTAAAGTTTGATTAAACCTCTCGACAAGACCGTCTGTTTGCGGATGGTAAACGGACGTCCGTAACCGCTTTATACGCAACAATTTACACAGTTCCCTCATAACTTTGGACATAAAAGGGGTCCCTTGGTCTGTCAGAACCTCTTTCGCAGGCCCACACGGGAAAACATTTCCATTAACTCTTTGGCAATGAGCTTAGCTGAGGTATGTCGCAGAGGCACCGCCTCCGGATATTGAGTGGCATAGTCGAGAACTACCAGAATGTGTTGGTGGCCCCTGGCAGACTTTGGTACAGGCCCAATTAGATCCATAGCGATTCGCTCAAACGGGACCTCAATAATTGGAAGAGGTACCAGAGGACTACGGAAATGTGGCTGGGGGCTATTTATCTGACAGGTGGGACAGGACTTACAATACTCCTCTACTTCCTTAAACAAACCGGGCCAGTAAAATCGCTGTAGTACGCGGTCCTGCGTTTTCTGCCACCCCATGTGTCCCCCAAGAACATGTTGGTGGGCAAGCTCCATAACAAGCTTGCGATATGCGGTGGGCACCACCAACTGTTCAACTGGCTCACCTCGGATTTGGTTCACCCGATACAACATATCCTGAAGAACAATAAATCGTGGGAACATTAATTCAGCCCCAGGTTTCTGGGGTTTACCATCAATCATTACAACACTTTCCCAGGCCCTGGTTAGGGTTTGGTCCCGGTGTTGTGCGGTCCCAAAATTATCTCCGGAGACGTGGAGGTCTGCCAACTCAGGCCCTGGTGGCAAGTCCTCCATGTCTCCCACTATTACACTCAGTGGGGTTGTCTCCCCCTCTACTGCTGGAGCAGTGGTCACCCCTACCGCTGGCCCTTCAGACTCGGGCTCCCAGGGTTCTGGCCTTCCAGTGGTATCAGGCCACTCTCCTAGGGTTACCCCTGTCTCGGGTCCATCAGACAGTTTTATCGCCAGCCACAGTGCCGGGAAACCTGGGAAGTCCCTCCCAAGTATCAGTTCATGTGGGAGTTTAGAAGCGACAGCCACCTCGTGGGTCCATTTACCAGCCGCTGTGGACAAAGTCACTAGTGCAGTGGGGTAGTCTTTTAAGTCTCCGTGGATGCACAGGACCCCAATTTTACAGCCGGTATACTCCGCAGGCCGTACTAGGGCAGCTCTTACCAGGGAGACTAGACTCCCGGAGTCCAGCAGGGCCACCGCCAGGGAATCTCCCACCTCTACTTGACACAGGTGGTTTTTATCCTGCACCTCACGGGTGCCAGTTGCGCACAGCTTCCGTGCATACAGGGAGTGGCGACCCCCGTAGTTCACATCCATCGGCTCATCCCGATGCGGACAGTCGGCCCTGATGTGGCCTGGCTCCTGACACCTCCAGCATACCACGGGAGGCGGATCTGCAGGGGGTACATTCCGTGCAGGCCTCTCTGTCGCCGGACGTCGGAACTGGGGCGGAGGCCTCCGGGGTTTGACTGACCCCTTCCAGCAAGACTCCACAGGTTTCTGGTGTCCTCGTAACGCTCCACCAGGTCGACCATCTCCAGGGCACATACCGGAGACGCCTGGCCGACCCAGTGCTGGAGGGGATAAGGCAGGGCCCTCCAAAAGATGTCGGCCAGGAGACGGTCCAGCATAGCAGCCAGACTTAGAACCTCAGGCTGCAGCCACTTTTGCAACCTGTGCAGCAACTCATAATACTGCGGCCTGGCGGGTTCAGCCGCTTTAAAGTCCCACTGGTGGACCCGCTGAGCCCGGACTAACACGTTCACCCCCAGGATGGCCAGGATCTCCCCCTTCACCGTGGGGTAATCAGCAGCCTGGTCATCTGCCAAATCAGAGAAAACCTGCTGGGGTCCGGATGCCAGGAACGGAGCGACCACTTCAGCCCACTGGTCACGGGGTAGCTTCTCCCTCACGGCTACTTTCTCAAAGACCGCCAGATATGTCTCAACGTCGTCCGAGGGGGTCATTTTTGGGATCGCCGCACGGACCGCTTTCCGGGCATCATGGACATGGTGGGACGCTCCTGCAGCTTGTAAAGCCATCACCTGCTGAAGTAGTAGCTGGTTGGTCTCCTGCTGCAAGTTAGCCTCCACAAGGGCTTTTACAACCGCCTCCATTGTGTCAGTGAACACAGGCTGCAACTTTGCCGGCCTAATATAGGACATCCAGTCGTGCCCAGCACAAACAAAAATTTTCGGCGTTCACGCCAGCCTCACTGCGCATGCCCGCATCAGACACCAAAAGTGGGGAGTCGCTCTGGTAGATAGCGGTGCGGGTGCAGTACAGAGGCAACAAGGAGTCCAGAAAGTGCAATAACCAGTGTTTTATTCACACTTTGCACAAAATAAACAACAAACAGTCTCTTGGTGTTAGTTCACACACATAAGAAATCATGAGGGAAAACAAGACAGTCCAAAACAGGCTCCAGTCACCTGGGAGGTTTTAGGTACAGGTTCGCACCTGGCTGTCAGTCCAGCCGCAAGGCGATCGACCTCATGCTTCCAGGCCGTCTGCACTCCTCCTTGCTTGGGCTCTTGCTTCCAGCGTGAACTCCACACAGCACAGAATGGATCAGAACTCCCAAACTCAGATGATTCCACAGCCTAACACCAGCTCCAGGATAATCACCACACACACCCCCAGCTGCTGGCTGTGTTATAAAGGCCCGGGAAAACCCGGCCTGCACCGTGGGGAGTAGGCACCCACCCAACTCTTTGCCTACTCCCAGTAAGAGCCGGCCCGGATTGGCTTTGCAGCCAAACTAAATAGCAATGTGTCAAAACAGCACTAGCCGCTGCTGACACGCAAGAAAACCCGGCTCTTACCTCACCGAGGCCAGGAACCTCGGTGACACATACCTCCCGTCGACAACGGTACCTTGCACCTTACCACAAGACATACATATGACACAGACACATATATACAGACATACATATGACACACACATATATACTGACATACATATGACACACACACACACTGACATACATATGACACATACATATATACAGACATACGTATGACACACATACATAAAAACACACAATATGCCCATTACATTACTGCCATTCCATTCCCTTTAACCCCTTACATTTTCTGCACATACAGTCTCTGGTGACTTGGAGGGAGAGGCAGGATGCAGAGTATTCCTCCTCCTCCTCCTCTGTCCCGACGCTGCTCTTCTCTCTGTGCTGGGGGAGGGGGTTGTGAATCTCTGGTGCACACACAGGCAGGAAGTCAGTGGCTGGGGAAGGCACGGAGCTGCAGCACACTGCACTAGACTGAGGGAGGGAGGGAGGAAGACCACCACTAGGGGGCGCAGG
Source organism: Bufotes viridis (assembly GCA_033119425.1). NCBI lineage: Eukaryota > Metazoa > Chordata > Amphibia > Anura > Bufonidae > Bufotes > Bufotes viridis. Next base: position 224,078,081 of record CM065590.1, read on the forward strand.
ACCGGCTGTTACAGCAGCAGAGCGCAGAAATGGATGCTCTGCTGCTAATACAGCTACACGGCAGCAGCAGGGACTTGGTGAGAGTGGCCTGTGCCTGTGCCCTGAGGCTTGAGCGCCCTGAGGCTGGAGCCTCCTCAGCCTCTGTGTCGGCCCGCCCTGAGGAAGACTGTGTGGAAGACGATGCAGGGGACGATGAGGTCCTAGACCCCACATGGAATGAAGGTCGTGCCACTGACTTTCATAGTTCAGAGGAAGAGGCAGTGGTGAGACCGAGACAACAGCCTAGCAAAAGAGAGAGCAGGGGTCAAAAGCAGAACAGCCGCCTCCAAGAGGGTTCGCCTGCTACTGGCCAATGCCACCAGGGACCGAGCACCCCAAAGGCAGCTTCAAGGAGTTCCCTGGCATGGCACTTCTTTAAACAATGTGCTGACGACAAGACCCGAGTGGTTTGCACGCTGTGCCATCAGAGCCTGAAGCGAGGCATTAACGTTCTGAACCTTAGCACAACCTGCATGACCAGGCATCTACATGCAAAGCATGAACTGCAGTGGAGTAAACACCTTAAAAGCAAGGAACTCACTCTGGCTCCCCCTGCTCGCTCTTCTGCTGCTGCCTCGGCCTCTTCCTCCGCCTCGGGAGGAATGTTGGCACCTGCCGCCCCCCAAACAGAGGATGTGCCACCGACAACACCACCTGCGTCACCAAGCATCTCCACCATGTCACACGGCAGCGTTCAGCTCTCCATCTCTCAAACCTTGGAGAGAAAGCATAAATTCCCACCTAGCCACCCTCGAGCCCTGGGCCTGAATGCCAGCATTTCTAAACTACTGGCCTTTGAAATGCTGTCATTCAGGCTGGTGGACAAAGACAGCTTTAAACAGCTGATGTCCATGGCTGTCCCACAGTATGTTGTTCCCAGCCGCCACTACTTCTCCAAGACAGCCGTGCCTTCCCTGCACAACCAAGTATCCGATAAAATCAAGTGTGCACTGCGCAACGCCATCTGTGGCAAGGTCCACCTAACCACAGATACGTGGACCAGTAAGCACGGCCAGGGACGCTATATCTCCCTAACTGCACACTGGGTAAATGTAGTGGCGGCTGGGCCGCAGGCGGAGAGTTCCTTGGCGCACGTCCTTCCGCCGCCAAGCATCGCAGGGCATTATTCTTTGCCTCCTGTAGCCTCCTCCTCCTCCTACTCGGCTTCCTCCTCCTCTGCTTCCACCAGCTCATCCAGTCAGCCACACACCTTCACCACCAACTTCAGCACAGCCCGGGGTAAACGTCAGCAGGCCATTCTGAAACTCATATGTTTGGGGGACAGGCCCCACACCGCGCAGGAGTTGTGGCGGGGTATTGAACAACAGACCAACCAGTGGTTGCTGCCGGTGGGCCTCAAGCCCGGCCTGGTGGTGCGCGATAATGGGCGAAATCTCGTTGCAGCTCTGGGACTAGCCGGTTTGACGCACATCCCTTGCCTGGCGCATGTGCTGAATTTGGTGGTGCAGAAGTTCATTCACAACTACCCCGACATGTCAGAGCTGCTGCATAAAGTGAGGGCCGTCTGTACGCGCTTCCGGCGTTCACATCCTGCTGCTGTTCTCCTGTCTGCGCTACAGCGGAACTTCGGCCTTCCCGCTCACCGCCTCATATGCGACGTGCCCACCAGGTGGAACTCCACCTTGCACATGCTGGAGAGACTGTGCGAGCAGCAGCAGGCCATAGTGGAGTTTAAGCTGCAGCACGCACGCGTCAGTCGCACTGCGGAACAGCACCACTTCACCACCAATGATTGGGCCTCCATGCGAGACCTGTGTGCCCTGTTGCGCTGTTTCGAGTAATCCACCAACATGGCCAGTGGCGATGACACCGTAATCAGCGTTACAATACCACTTCTATGTCTCCTTGAGAAAACGTTTAGGGCGATGATGGAAGAGGAGGTGGCCCAGGAGGAGGAGGAGAATGAGGGGTCATTTTTAGCACTTTCAGGCCAGTTTGTTAGAAGTGGCTCAGAGGGAGGTTTTTTGCAACAGCAGAGGCCAGGTACAAATGTGGCCAGCCAGGGCCCACTACTGGAGGACGAGGAGGATGAGGAGGTGGAGGTGGATGAGGATGAAGCAGGTTCACAGCGTGGTGGCACCCGACACAGCTCATGGAGGACGATGACGATACGCCTCCCACAGAGGACAGCTTGTCCTTACCTCTGGGGAGCCTGGCACACATAAGCGACTACATGCTGCAGTGCCTGCGCAACGACAGCAGAGTTGCCCACATTTTAACGTGTGCGGACTACTGGGTTGCCACCCTGCTGGATCCCCGGTACAAAGACAATGTGCCCACCTTACTTTCTGCACTGGAGCGTGATAGGAAGATGCGCAAGTACAAGCGCACGCTGGTAGAGGCGCTCCTGAGAGCATTCCCAAATGTCATAGGGGAACAGGTGGAAGCCCAAGGCGAAGGCAGAGAAGGAGCAAGAAGTCGCCAGCGCAGCTGTGTCACGGCCAGCTCCTCTGAGGGCAGGGTTAGCATGGCAGAAATGTGGACAAGTTTTGTCTCCACGCCACAGCTAACTGCACCACCACCTGATACGGAACGTGTTAGCAGGAGGCAGCATTTCACTAACATGGTTGAACAGTACGTCTGCACACCCCTCCACGTACAGACTGATGGTTCGGCCCCATTCAACTTCTGGGTCTCCAAATTGTCCACGTGGCCAGAGTTAGCATTTTAAGCCTTGGAAGTGCTGGCCTGCCCGGCGGCCAGCGTTTTGTTTGAACGTGTATTCAGCACGGCAGGGGGCATCATTACTGACAAAGCTGACGTTCAGAAAAGTGAACCAGGCATGGATCCCATAGGACCTGTCCCTCCCTTGTGCAGGATAGACATTTATAACTGCCTCCCCCTCAACCATGTATTCTTGTACTTCTTTATTAAATCCTCATTTTTTTAATTTTACCATGATCTTGCGGTGCAACCCAAAGTTGAATGAACCTCTCCTCTGTCTGGGTGGTGGGGCCGAAATAACTGAAAGTGGCCTTCTCCGGTGGTGGTTGATATGACGCCTTATTCCTTGCTGTGGGACCTGTATCCTCGGTCTGGGTGCTGGGCCGAAATAACTGAAAGTGGCCTTCTCCAGTGGTGGGTGATATGACGCATGATTCCTTGCTGTGGGACCTCTCTCCAATTGATATTGGTTAAATTTTATTTATTTTATTTCAATTCATTTCCCTATCCACATTTGTTTGCAGGCAATTTACCTACAGCCCTCTAGCCCGTTCCTGGACTATTTTACAGCCTTTTTAGTGCCTGAAAGTTCGGGTCCCCATTGACTTCAATGGGGTTCGGGTTAAAGTTTGGGTCGAGTTCGGATCCCGAACACTAACATTTTCGGGAAGTTCGGCCGAACTTCTCGAACACGAACATCCAGGTGTTCGCTCATCTCTAGTCAGTAAATAATAGTATCCACGATTCCATTATGATGTCACAATGTATGGTCAGCAGACGATAGTATTCAGGATTCCATTATGATGTCACAATGTATGGTCCGCAGACCATAGTATTCAGGATAATATTATGAGGTCACAATGTATAGTCAGTAGATAATAGTATCCAGGATGTCATTATGATGTCACAATGTATGGTGAGCAGATGATAGTATTCAGGATGCCATTATCATGTCACAATGTATAGTCAGTAGATAATAGTATCCAGGATACCATTATGATGTCACAATGTATGGTCAGTAGTGATGTAGCAAACATAAAATTTTCCGTTCGCGAACAGCGAACGCGAACTTCCGCAAATGTTCGCGAACGGGCGAACCGCCATAGGCTTCAATTTGCAGGCGAATTTTAAAACCCACAGGGACTCTTTCTGGCCACAATAGTGATTGGAAAGTTGTTTCAAGGGGTCTAACACCTGGACTGTGCCATGCCGGAGGGGGATCTATGGCAAAACTCCCATGGAAAATTACGTAGTGGACGCAGAGTCAGGTTTTAATCCATAAAGGGCATAAATCACCTAACATTCCTAAATTGTTTGGAATAACATGCTTTAAAACATCCAGTGTGTGTATACGATCAGGTATGATGTTGTATCGATCAGGTAGTGTAAGGGGTACACCCACTTCACTGACATTGACAGACCAAACTCCCCTTTTAATGCACCGCAAACAGTTCATTTGCACAACCGCAAACTCCCCATTTGCACAAGGTTGGATACCAAGCTAGCCACGTCCCGGTGATGTCATTGAAGGTTTCTTCCTCCACCCAGCCACGTACAACACCAAGGGTCCCCAAAAGGTGAATTGAATTGATTTTTCGAACGGGGAGATGGTTAAAAAACGCTGGCTCCCTCCTCTTTGTTTTTATCCACAGTGACTGAGTCTGCGCCGTGCAATTTACTGTCACACCCGATATGAGTGGTATTTTCTGTAGTACTATTCTCATCATGTATAAAAAAGGTGTTTGCAGCAAGGCAAAGGCAGCTCACCCCTACTATTCGCTGATCGGGAGCACGGAGAAGTCCTCTGGTGAACACGTCACTAAAATACGAAAAGATCCAGCTCACCGAAATCCATGCGATTCTTTTTTGTAATTCATTTAAAATTTTCAATACAGCAGGACTGACATATAACACCGTTACGTTTCGGACCTCTTACAGGTATGGGTCCTTCATCATTGATGAAGGACCCATACCTGTAAGAGGTCCGAAACGCGTAACGGTGTTATATGTCTGTCCTGCTGTATTGGAAATTTTAAATGAATTACAATAAAGAATCGCATGGATTTCGGTGAGCTGGATCTTTTCGTATTTTACTATTCTCATCAGTTTAATCCCTATTACATCCCATATCAGGGATTTCCTTTTGTGAAAAAATTTTTAGGCCGGGAACCTTCGACTGCCTTCACAGTGACAGACCAAACTCTCATACACCAAACTGAATTGATTTCAGGTACCGCAAGATGGAAAAAGCAGCTTGGGCGGTCCTCATACTCCCAAATTGGGGCACTGAGCGTGCACAGAGCAATGTGCTGTGACACCCTATATGAGTGGTGTCTTAACTAGTACTATTCCTATCAGCGGCGGGCGGGTGCGTGGTAACTTGAGAGCAGGTGACCGAAGCTGAGCTGGAGGAGGATGGTGCGTCAAGGTTCTTAGCGGAAGCTGTTGAAGATTGGGTGTCCTGTCTAAGCGAGTCAACTATGTCCTCAGAATTTTTCGGGTTCAGGGTACGTGGCCTCTGAACACTAGGCATTATTCCAGGGACAGTGGAAATCAGAGTACCACGACGGCCCCTGCGGGGTGGCCTGCCTCTGCCTGTCATTTTTTTTTAGATAAGTGGTACTACGCGTGCTAGGTACTGTGCCACCTGGTATCGGTGGTGGGCACTGGCAGTGGGCACACTACAGTCTGTGGAAGTGGGCCTGACACACTGGCAGCAGGCAAGCAACTGAATTTAGACTAATGTGTAGAAATTAAATGCCTGTTTTTGATGCAAAGTCCTGTGCCACACGGGATGACAGGGGTGGGCACTGGCAGTGGGCACACTACAGTCTGTGGAAGTGTGCCTGACACACTGGCAGCAGGCAAGCAACTGAAATTACACTAAAGGGCCATCTCTACTGGTCAGCAGACGATAGTATTCAGGATGCCATTATGATGTCACAATGTATAGTCAGTAGATAATAGTATCCAGGATTCCATTATGATGTCACAATGTATAGTCAATAGATAATAGTATCCAGGATACCATTATGATGTCACAATGTATTGTAAGTAGATAACCGTATCCAGGATGCCATTATGATGTCACAATGTAAAGTCAGTATATAATAGTATCCAGGATTCCATGATGATGTCACAATGTATGGTCAGCAGATGATGGTATCCAGGATTCCATTATGATGTAACAATGTATGGTCAGCAGACGATAGTATTCAGGATGCCATTATGATGTCACAATGTATAGTTAGTAGATAATAGTACCCCTGATTCCATTATGATGTCACAATGTATAGTCAGTAGATAATAGTATCCAGGTTGCCAATATGATGTCACAATGTATAGTCAGTAGATAATAGTATACCGGATTCCATTATGATGTCACAATGTATGGTCAGCAGACGATAGAATTCAGGATGCCATTATGATGTCACAATGTATAGTCAGTAGATAATAGTATCCAAGATTCCATTATGATGTCACAATGTATAGTCAGTAGATAATAGTATCCAGGATACCATGATGATGTCACAATGTATAGTCAGCAGATGATAGTAATCAGGATTCCATTATGATGTCACAATGTATAGTCAATAGATAATAGTATCCAGGATTCCTTTATGATGTCACAATGTATAGTCAGTAGATAATAGTATCCAGGATTCCATGATGATGTCACAATGTATAGTCAGCAGATGATAGTAATCAGGATTCCATTATGATGTCACAATGTATAGTCAATAGATAATAGTATCCAGGATTCCTTTATGATGTCACAATGTATAGTCAGTAGATAATAGTATCCAGGATTCCATTATGATGTCACAATGTATAGTCAATAGATAATAGTATCCAGGTTGCCATTATGATGTCACAATGTATTGTTAGCAGATGATAGTATCCAGGATGCCATTATGATGGCACAATGTGTAGTCAGTAGATGATAGTATCCAGCATACCATTATGATGTCACAATGTATTGTTAGACAGATGATAGTATTCAGGATTCCATTATGATTTCACAATGTATGGTTAGCAGACGATAGTATTTAGGATTCCATTATGGTGTTACAATGTATAGTCAGTACATAATAGTATGCAGGATGCTATTATGAAGTCACAATGTATGGTCAGCAGACGATAGTATTCAGAATGCCATTATGATGTCACAATATATAGTCAGTATATAATAGTATCCAGGATTCCATTATGATGTCACAATGTATAGTCAATAGATAATAGTATCCAGGAATCCATTATGATGTCACAATGTATGGTTAGCAGACGATAGTATTCAGGATTCCATTATGATGTCACAATGTATAGTCAGTCGATAACCGTATCCAGGATGCCATTATGATGTCACAATGTATAATCAGCTTATGATAGTAATCAGGATTCCATTATGATGTCACAATGTATGGTCAGTAGATAACCGTATCCAGGATGCCATTATGATGTCACAATGTATAGTCAGTAGATAATAGTATCCAGGTTGCCATTATGATGTCACAATGTATATTTAGTAGATAATAGTTCCAGGATTCCATTATGATGTCACAATGTATAGTCATTAGATAATAGTATCCAGGATTCCATTAGGATGTCACAATGTATAGTCAGTAGATAATAGTATCCAGGTTGCCAATATGATGTCACAATGTATAGTCAGTAGATAATAGTATCCAGGATTCATTTATGATGTCACAATGTATAGTCAGTAGATAATAGTATCCAGGTTGCCAATATGATGTCACAATGTATAGTCAATAGATAATAGTATCCAGGATTCTATTAGGATGTCACAATGTATAGTCAGTAGATGATAGTATCCAGGATTCGATTATGATGTCACAATACATGGTCAGCACATAATGGTATGCAGGATTCCATTATGATGTCACAATGTATTGTCAGCAGATGATAGTATCCAGGATGCCATTATGATGTCACAATGTATGGTCAGTAGATAACCGTATCTAGGATGCCATTATGATGGCACAATGTGTAGTCAGTATATAATAGTATCCAGGATTCCATTATGATGTCACAATGTATTGTTAGCAGATGATAGTATCCAGGATGCCATTATGATGTCACAATGTATTGTTAGCAGATGATAGTAATCAGGATTCCATTATGATGTCACAATGTATAGTCAATAGATAATAGTATCCAGGATGCCATTATGATGTCACAATGTATTGTTAGCAGATGATAGTATTCAGGATGCCATTATGATGTCACAATGTATGGTCAGCAGACGATAGTATTCAGAATGCCATTATGATGTCACAATATATAGTCAGTACATAATAGTATCCAGGATGCCATTATGATGTCACAATGTATTGTTAGCAGAAGATAGTATTTAGGATTCCATTATGATGTCACAATGTATTGTCAGCAGATGATAGTATTCAGGATGCCATTATGATGTTACAATGTATAGTCAGTACATAATAGTATCCAGGATGCCATTATGATGTCACAATGTATTGTTAGCAGAAGATAGTATTTAGGATTCCATTATGATGTCACAATGTATAGTCAGTAGATAATAGTATCCAGGATACCATTATGATGTCACAATGTATGGTCAGCAGACGATAGTATTCAGAATGCCATTATGTCACAATATATAGTCAGTACATAATAGTATCCAGGATGCCATTATGATGTCACAATGTATGGTCAGCAGACGATAGTATTCAGAATGCCATTATGTCACAATATATAGTCAGTATATAATAGTATCCAGGATTCCATGATGATGTCACAATGTATAGTCAGCAGATGATAGTATCCAGGATACCATTATGATGTCCCAATGTATGGTTAGCAGACAATAGTATTCAGGATTCCATTATGATGTCACAATGTATAGTCAGCAGACAATAGTATCCAGGATGCCATTATGATGTCACAATGTATGGTTAGCAGACGATAGTATTTAGGATACCATTATGATGTCACAATGTATTGTTAGCATATGATTGTAACATCATAATGCAATCCTGAATACTATGTATAGTCAGTACATAATAGTATCCAGGATTTTATTATGATGTCACAATATCCAGGATACCATTATGATGTCACAATGTATAGTCAGTAGGTAATAGTATCCAAGATACCATTATGATGTCACAATGTATAGTCAGTAGATAATAGTATTCAGGATTCCATTATGATATCACAATGTATAGTTAGTAGATAATAGAATCCAGAATTCCATTATGATGTCACAATGTATGGTCAGTAGATAATAGTATCCAGGATTCCATTATGATGTCACAATGTATGGTCAGTAGATAATAGTATCCAGGATGCCATTATGATGTCACAATGTATAGTCAGTAGATAATAGTATCCAGGATGCCATTATGATGTCACAATATATAGTCAGTATATAATAGTATCCAGGATTCCATTATGATGTCACAATGTATGGTCAGTAGATAATAGTATCCAGGATTCCTTTATGATGTCACAATGTAGAGTCAGTAGATAACAGTATACAGAATGCCATTATGATGTCACAATGTATGGTCAGCAGACGATAGTAAATCAGGATGCCATTATGATGTCACAATGTATAGTCAGTAGATAATAGTATCCAGGATGCCATTATGATGTCACAATGTATGGTTAGCAGACGATAGTATTTAGGATACCATTATGATGTCACAATGTATAGTCAGTACATAATAGTATCCAGGATGCCATTATGATGTCACAATGTATAGTTAATAGATAATAGAATCCAGAATTCCATAATTATGTCACAATGTATAGTCAGTAGACGATAGTATTCAGAATGCCATTATGATGTCACAATGTATAGTGAGTAGATAATAGTATCCAGGATTCCATTATGGTATTACAATGTATAGTCAGTAGATAACAGTATCCAGGATGCCATTATGATGTCACAATGTATAGTTAGTAGATAATAGAATCCAGAATTCCATTGTGATGTCACAATGTATATTCAGTAGGTAACAGTATCCAGTATGCCATTATGATGTCACAATGTATAGTCAGTAGATAATAGTATCCAGGATTCCATGATGATGTCACAATGTATTGTCAGCAGACGATAGTATTCAGAATGCCATTATGATGTCACAATATATAGTCAGTATATAAAAGTGTCCAGGATTCCATTATGATGTCACAATGTATAGTCAGTAGATAATAGTATCCAGGATGCCATTATGATGTCACAATGTATAGTCAGTAGATAACAGTATCCAGGATGCCATTATGATGTCACAATGTATAGTCAGTAGTAGAGTTGAGCGAACACCTGGATGTTCGGGTTCGACGAGTTCGGCCGAACCTTCGAAAAATGTTCGGGTTCGGGATCCGAACTCGACCCGAACTTCATCCCGAACCCGAACCCCATAGAAGTCAAATGGGGACCCGAACTTTTGGGCACTAAAAAGGCTGTAAAACACACCCGGAAAGGGCTAGAGGGCTGCAAAAGGCAGCAAAATGTAGTTAAATCCCCTGCAAACAAATGTAGATAGGGAAATGATGAGTTAACATAAAATAAATAAAAATTAAACAATATTAATTGGAGTGAGGTCCCATAGCACAGAATCAGGCTTAAAGTCACCCACCAATGGAGAAGGTCACTTACTATTATTTTGACCACAGCACCCAGACAAAGGAGAGAGGTCCCACAGCAGAGAACCAGGCATCATATCACCCACCACAGGAGTAGGCCACCATTTAGTTACTTTGACCCCTACACCCAGACGGAGGAGAGAGGTTACACAGCAGAGAATCAGGCATTTAGATCACCCACCACAGGAGTAGGCCCCAATTTAATGGGACCCCGGCAACCATGTCAGATGGCACAACCATCAGCTTCATATCAATCAGCACAGGAGAAGGCGACTTTGAAAGACTTTGACCCCTACACCCAGATGGAGGAGAGAGGTTTCACAGCAGAGAATCAGGCATCATATCAACCACCACAGGAGAAGCCACCATTTAGTTACTTTGACCCCTGCACCCAGGAAGAGGAGAGAGGCCCCACAGCACATATTCTGGCATCATATCAGCCACCACAGGAGAAGCCACCATTGAGTTACTTTGACCCCTGCACCCAGGAAGAGGAGAGAGGCACCACAGCACATATTCTGGCATCATATCAGCCACCACAGGAGAAGCCACCATTGAGTTACTTTGACCCCTGCACCCAGGAAGAGGAGAGAGGCACCACAGCACATATTCTGGCATCATATCAGCCACCACAGGAGAAGCCACCATTGAGTTACTTTGACCCCTGCACCCAGGAAGAGGAGAGAGGCCCCACAGCACATATTCTGGCATCATATCAGCCACCACAGGAGAAGCCACCATTTAGTTACTTTGACCCCTTCACCCAAACAGAGGAGAGAGGTTCCACATCAGAGAATCAGGCATCATATCAACCACCACAGGAGTAGGCCACAATTTAGTTTATTTGACCCCTGCACCCAGGAAGAGGAGAGAGGCCCCACAGCACATATTCTGGCATCATATCACACACCACAGGAGAAGGCCTCTTTCAGTGATTTAGGCCTTTGGACCCAGACAGAGGAGAGAGGTCAGAGATTAGCTTCATATCCCCCAGCACAGCAGAAGACCGCTTTATTTGACTTAGGCCTCAGCACCCAGACAGAAGACAGAGGTAGCATGGCAGAGGTTATGGCTTCATGTCACCCGTTAGTTTAACCGGCCACTTTCATCTGGTTAGGCCCGGCGCCCAGACAGAGAAGAGTTTCATTCAACTGTGGGTTTCATAAAATTTGTATCAAATAAAGAAGTGGCCCGTAGCACAACAAGACATGTTTTAGGCAGTTAATAAGGACTACTCTGCACAAGGGAGGGACAGGTCCTGTGGGATCCATGCCTGGTTCATCTTTATGAAGGTCAGCTTGTCCACGTTGGCTGTGGACAGGCGGCTGCGCTTGTCAGTAATGGCGCCCCCTGCCGTGCTGAATACGCGTTCAGATAAAACGCTGGCCGCCGGGCAGGAAAGCACCTCCAAGGCATAACATGCTAACTCTGGCCACGTGGACAATTTCGAAACCCAGTAGTTGAATGGGGCCGAACCATCCGTCAGGATGTGGAGGAGTGTGCAGACATACTGTTCAACCATGTTAGTGAAATGCTGCCTCCTGCTAACACGTTCCGTATCAGGTGTCGGTGCAGATAGCTGTGGCGTGGAGACAAAACCTTTCCACATTTCTGCCATGCTAACCCTGCCCTCAGATGAGCTGGCCGTGACACAGCTGCGTTGGCGACCTCTTGCCACTCCTCTGCCTTCACCTTCCACCTGTTCCCCTGTGACATGTGGGAATGCTCTCAGAGCGCCTCTATCAGCGTGCGCTTGTACTCGCGCATCTTACGGTCGCGCTCCAGTTCAGGAATTAAAGTGGGCACATTGTCTTTATACCGGGGATCCAGCAGGGTGGCCACCCAGTAGTCTGCACACGTTAAAACGTGGGCAACTCTGCTGTCGTTGCGCAGGCATTGGAGCATATATTCGCTCATGTGGGCCAGGCTACCCATGGGTAAGGACAAGCTGTCCTCTGTGGGAGGCGTATCGTCATCGTCCACCGTATCCCCCAGCCACGCACCAGTGATGGGCCTGGGCTGCCACCCCGCTGTGAACTTGCGTCATCCTCGTCCCCCTCCACCTCCTCCTCCTCATCCTCCTCGTCCTCCAGTACAGTGCCTTGGCTGGCGACTTGTGAACCTGTCCTCTGCTGCTTAAACAAACCTCCCTCTGAGCCAATTCGAACAGACTGGCCCGAAAGTGTTAGAAACGAGCCCTCATCCTCCTCCTCCTCCTCCACCTGGGCCACCTCCTCTAACATCATTGCCTAAGTGTTTTCTCAAGGAGACATAGAAGTGGTATTGTAACGCTGATAACAGTGTCATCGCCACTGGCCATGTTGGTGGAGTACTCGAAACAGCGCAGCAGGGCACACAGGTCTCGCATGGAGGCCCAATCATTGGTGGTGAAGTGGTGCTGTTCGGCAGTACGACTGACGCGAGCGTGCTGCAGCTGAAACTCCACTATGGCCTGCTGCTGCTCGCACAGTCTCTCCAGCATGTGCAAGGTGGAGTTCCACCGGGTGGGCACGTCGCATATGAGGCGGTGAGCGGGAAGGCCGAAGTTCCGCTGTAGCGCAGACAGGCGAGCAGCGGCAGGATGTGAGCGGCGGAGCGCGCACAGACGGCCCGCACTTTATGCAGCAGCTCTGACATGTTGGGGTAGTGGTGAATGAACCTCTGCACCACCAAGTTCAGCACATGCGCCAGGCAAGGGATGTGCGTCAAACCGGCTAGTCCCAGAGCTGCCACGAGATTTCGCCCATTATCGCATACCACCAGGCCTGGCTTGAGGCCCACCGGCAGAAACCACTCGTCGGTCTGTTGTTCAATACCCCGCCACAACTCCTGCGCGGTGTGGGGCCTGTCCCCCAAACATATGAGTTTCAGAATGGCCTGCTGACGTTTACCCGGGCTGTGCTGAAGTTGGTGGTGAAGGTGTGTGGCTGACCGGATGAGCTGGTGGAAGCAGTGGAGGAGGAAGCCGAGTAGGAGGAGGAGGCTACAGGAGGCAGAGAATGATGCCCTGCGATCCTAGGGGCGGAAGGACGTGCGCCAAGGAACTGTCCGCCGGGGGCCCAGCCGCCACTACATTCATCCAGTGTGCAGTTAGTGAGATATAGCGTCCCTGGCCGTGCTTACTGGTCCACGTATCTGTGGTTAGGTGGACCTTGCCACAAATGGCGTTGCGCAGTGCACACTTGATTTTATCGGACACTTGCATGTGCAGGGAAGGCACGGCTGTCTTGGAGAAGTAGTGGCGGCTGGGAACCACATACTGCGGGACAGCCATGGCCATCAGCTGTTTGAAGCTGTCTGTGTCCACCAGCCGGAATGACAGCATTTCAAAGGCCAGCAGTTTAGAAATGCTGGCGTTCAGGCCAAGAGGCTCGAGGGTGACTCGGGGAATTTGCGCTTCCTCTCTAAGGTTTGAGATATTGAGAGCTGAACGCTGCTGTGTGATATAGTGGAGACGCTAGTTGACGGTGGCGGTGGTGGTGGTGTCGGTGGCACATCCTCTGTTTGCTGCTCGGCAGGTGGCAGCATTCCTCTCGAGGCGGAAGCCGAGGCAGCAGCGGTAGAGGGAGCAGGGGAGCCTCAGCGAGTGCCTGGTTTTTAAGGTGTGTACCCCACTGCAGTTCATGCTTTGCATGTAGATGCCTGGTCATGCAGGTTGTGCTGAGGTTCAGAACGTTAATGCCTCGCCTCAGGCTCTGATGGCAGAGCGTGCAAGTCACTCGGGTCTTGTCGGTAGGACATTGTTTAAGAAGTGCCATGCCAGGGAACTCTTTGAAGCTGCCTTTGTGGGGCTGGGTCCCTGTTGGCGATGTCCAGTAGCAGGCGAACTCTGGGGCGGCGGCTCGTCTGCTTTGGCCCCCTGCTCCCTCTTTGGCTTCGCTGTTGTCTCGGTCTCACCACTACCTCTTCCTCTGAACTGTGAAAGTCATCGCCACGACCTTCAGTCCATGTGGGGTCTAAGACCTCATCGTCCTCTGCATCGTCTTCCACCCAGTCTCCCTCCCTGACCTCCTCCTGTTCAGTCTGCACACTGCAAAAGACGCGGCAGTGGGCACCTGTGTTTCGTCATCATCAGAGACGTGCGGTGACTCTGCTGTGGTGGTATTCCCATGTCCTCTTCATCTGGAGACATAAGTGGTTGTGCGTCAGTGCATGGTATGTCTTCCTCCACTGGGGAAGGGGCTAGGTGGACGCCCCTGGGAAACCCTGGAAGCAGAGTCTTCAAACAGAAGAAGAGACTGCTGCATAACTTGTGGCTCAGACCGTTTCCCTGATATGCTTGGGGGTGATGTGACAGACTGATGGGCTTGGTTTTCAGGTGCCACCTGTGCGCTTTCCGCAGAAGACTGGGTGGAAGACCATGTGGTGAACGTGCTGGAAGCACTGTCGGCCACCCAATCGATTAATGCCTGTACCTGCTCAGGCCTTACCATCCTAAGAGCGGCATTGGGCCCCACGAGATATTGCGGTACATTCTGCCGGCTAGTTGAGGGAGTTCGTTCCCTACTGTGTGCGCCTGGGGCCGAACGGCCACGTCCTCTACCAGCAACAGAGGCTCCACGGACACCACCACGACCGCGTCCTCGTCCCTTAATAGTATTTTTCTTCATTGTTGCGATTCAACTCGCACCACAATGAAATATATTATTTTTATAAGCAAAATCCCCTCACTGGAATACTTTCAGTCTTTTGACTGTATGGATTACAGATGGAATGACTGTTATATGTGAGTACCGCTTTCTTTGACAGATTCTAGTATGGGTACATATATGTTTTCCCAACCCCAGCACATTAGTTTGCTAATTCCAGATGTATGAAACGCAGGCCTAACTGTATCTAGTATATTGAACGCCAGATAAACTAACTTGGCCTTTTTAAATAAAAAAAATTCCCTCACTGGAATACTTTCAGTCTTTTGACTGTATGGATTACAGATGGAATGACTGTTATATGTGAGTACCGCTTTCTTTGACAGATTCTAGTATGGGTACATATATGTTTTCCCAACCCCAGCACATTAGTTTGCTAATTCCAGATGTATGAAACATGCAGGCCTAACTGTATCTAGTATATTGAACATCAGATAAACTAACTTGGCCTTTTTAAATAAAAAAAAATTCCCTCACTGGAATACTTTATGGCTTTTCACTGTATGGATTACAGGTGGACTGGTATTAGTAGGGGTGACACAAGCACACCCAAGTCCCTGATGTAGGATTTCTATGGCACAGACCACTATTACAAGTGATTAATGGACGTTGGGAGAGATTGTGCTGCAGCACTAGTCCCAAGATGGCCGCCGCCTATCAGCCCAGTAACATGTGCCACAAAATGGTCTGCACAACCTTTAAAAAAATAGCCTTGGACTGTGCTGCTAAATCGCTATTGGTCTGAATCCCAGGTGTAGATGTCTGACTTGTTTGGAGCTTTGGAATGCACACTGTGGCAGCTTCTGCTGCAGCACTACAAGTCGCAAAATGGCGGCCGGCGGTCAGCCTAGGTACATGTGGATGGAAAAATCACTCTGGCCACTCTAAAAATAGCCAATCCCTATCAAAAAAGCAGCTCAGCTGCAGTTGTTCAGATGAATCACAGGTGGAGGAGAGAAATTTGCTTCCAGTTATTCAATTATCCCTGCCTATTCTCGCCTAGCATCAGCTGCGTCTATCCCTGTTCTATTCACATCGGGAGTGAGCACGTCCCGACGTGCGCACAAGCTTATAAAGAGGCTGAGTCACATGCTGCACTTGGCCAATCACAGCCTTGCCAATAGTAGGCATGGCTGCGATGGCATCTTAGGGCAAGTAGTATGATGCATGTTGATTGGCTGCTTTGCAGCCTTTCAAAATGCGCCAAAATACATGCCGAACGACGAACCCGAACTTTTACGAAAAAGTTCGGGTTCGGGTCCGTGTCACGAACACCCCAAAATTCGGTACGGACCCGAACTATGCTCGAACTGTTCGCTCAACACTAGTCAGTAGATAACAGTATCCAGGATGCCATTATGATGTCACAATGTATAGTCAGTAGTTAATAGTATCCAGGATTCCATTATGATGTCACAATGTATGGTCAGCAGACGATAGTAAATCAGGATGCCATTATGATGTCACAATGTATAGTCAGTAGATAATAGTATCCAGGATTCCATTATTTGTGGTCGGCTCGGCTATCAGAAAGGTGTACCTAACCTATCTAACCCTATCTACAACAAGCAGTAGAGTTGTGCCATAACTGCTGCCGTAGGGCAGCCTAAAGGGGCCAAAAAGGCCAGACCTTAGGTTAGAGCAAAATATATACATACCATTACTACACCCACTTTGAACGTAAAAGACATTTGCCGATGAAGATGCGAAATACATCGTACAGATCACAGTGACTACCATCTACCTTACCTCTTAGTCATGTGAAGCGGCACATCGTCCTCGGAGGTGGCTGCTGCGAGTGAAGGAGTGGCCGGTACTCAGAAACCATTTACACCTATGTATACTAACACGTGAACATATTACGAGAAGGTCTGAATCCTGAGAGCTGCAGACTGAAACAAACAAATGGTGAATCTGTTGGGAGGCCTAAATGGATTCCAAGCATTCGCCGAGGACCCTGATCGGGCACCAACTGTTCCTGGTGCTAACTACTACACCTCTACTTATTCCCCAGGCCACACCTTTAATATATAAGGGGCCAAAAAGTTAGAGCATGGTGTATGCCGTCTTTCTCTATTAGAAGATTAAGTGGAATGTATAAACTCACCAGGCCTGGGGAACCATCAACACGAATACATGGCTATTTCAATTAACGAGCTAATGTTGCCTGTACTGAGGACAGAAAACGTACACACCATACCTGCAGTAGTGACAGGAAATAAGCTTAAGGTCGTAATAACTATGTATGCTGCCTGTAGTCTTGATTTGGCTTGCCGTGTCTGTAGACATGAGACATTGTGAATTGCGCCTATTACTGTACTTCTAACTGGAAGACGGACTGATACCCAGGACTTAGGCCCGACACCAACACCCTCAGCCCGAGCGGCGGAAAAAGACATGAACCTACTAGTGGTGGGCCGAGTGGCCGACCTCAAATGGTGAAGTCATATATGAACCACTTTACCGGAGAAGCCATGCGCGAGAGACACTAATGGTGGTGCCATGCGTGAGAGACTCCAATGGCAGAGACATATGTATAACACTAAATCGGAGAAACCATGCGTGGGAGACTAAATGGCAGAGTCATATGTGTAACACCTAATTGGAGAAGCCATACGTGAGAGACTAATGGCAGTGCCACGCGTGAGAGACTCTAATGGCGGACACTAAATTGGAGAAGCCATACGTGAGAGACTAATGGCAGTGCCACGCGTGAGAGACTCTAATGGCAGTGCCACGCGTGAGAGACTCTAATGACGGATACTTAATTGGAGAAGCCATACGTGAGAGACTAATGGCAGTGCCACGCGTGAGAGACTCTAATGGCAGTGCCACGCGTGAGAGACTCTAATGACGGATACTTAATTGGAGAAGCCATACGTGAGAGACTAATGGCAGTGCCACGCGTGAGAGACTCTAATGGCGGACACTAAATTGGAGAAGCCATGCGTGAGACTGATGGCGGAGTCATATGTGTAACACTTAATCGGAGAATCATTGCTTGAGAGACTATAAATGGCGGAGTCATGTGTGTAAAACATAAAACGGAGAGACCATGCGTGAGAGACTAATGGCGGTGTCATGCGTGAGAGACTCTAATTGCGAAGTCATATGTCAAACACTAAATCGGAGAAGCCATGCGTGAGAAACTATAATGGCGGAGTCATATGTGTAACTCTAAATCTGAGAAGTCATGCGTGAGACTCTAATGGCGGAGTCATGTGAGTAAAACATAAATGGAGAAGTCATGCGTGGGAGACTAATGGCGGAGCCATACATGCGAGACTATGGCCGATCATTAATTATTTATTTTTTATATATCTTTTTTTTTTTTTCCCTTTCCTTTAAATAAAGCACTTATGCAGCACCAGTATGATTTGGGAACTCGCGTAACCATGAACCCCTCCGACAGGGAACCTAAACACTAAACAGCCTACAACCATATGGTACCCCTAACGAACAACAAGGACGGTCAAAGGGCCACCCGGAGCCATGAGGCCGAAGCGATCATCGGGCCCTCTTTCTTTCTTTTATTTTATTTATTTTTTTAAAATTTATTTTTTTTAACCTCTTTCCGACCGCCTCACGCAGGATTGCGTCCTGCGGGCGGTCAGTCTGTTCCTCCTTGACGCGCCCGCGCGTCATCTCGCGAGAGGCGAGATTTCCTGTGAACGCGCGCGTTCGCAGGATCACGTCGGGGACAAGGTAAACTGCAGCCTGCCAGCGCTGATCGTGTGCTGGCAGGCTGTAGAAGTTAAAAAAATGGCATATCAGACGCTGTTTTGTTAACAGCGTCTGATATGCTTGCTGATCGTTCCTTTGGTGGTCCCTTTTGCTTGGGACCACCAAAGAAACTTTTATAAGTGCACCAAATCACCACACAGACCCCCCCCCACCCATCCACCCCACCCCTCCACCCCCACCCCTGATTAACCCCCGATCACCCCATGTCACCCCCCTGACACCAATTACCTCCCTGTAAGGCTCATTCAGACGTCCGTATGTGTTTTGCAGATCCATGGATCCACGGATCCGCAAAACACGGACACCAGCAATGTGCTTTCCGCATTTTGCGGATCCGCACATTGCCAGAACTATATAGAAAATGTCTTTTCTTGTCCGCAATTGCGGACAAGAATAGGACATGCTCTATCTTTTGCGGAGCTGCGGCCGGATGTTTGGGGGCCCAAACCCGGAAGTTTGCGGCCGCAGCTCAGCAAATGCTGATGCGGCGAGCGCATAGTGTGCTCTCCGCATCACCGCCAGCCCCATTCACACTGAATGGGTCCGCATCTATTCCGCAGAATTGCGGAATAGATGCGGACATTTTTGCGGACGTGTGAATGGGGCCTTACTACTTTTTTTTTTTGCACATTTTTTGGCAGAGAATTATTCATCCACATTGATCGATGCGAATGAGGAAATCTGTGCCATTTTGTTTTTTTTTTTGCACATTTTTGGGCAGAGAATTATTCATCCACATTGATTGATGCGAATGAAAAAGTCTGTGCCGTTCATTTTTTTTTTTTTCAGCCCAGAGACTGAACGGAAAAAAAAAATCTCATTACCCGTATGCTCAATATACGGAGAATCGCAGAAACTCCTAATGCTGGCCATACGTGTAATGATTGCGGAGACCCTCAAATGCCAGGGCAGTACAAACACCTCACATGTGACCCCATTTTAGAAAGAAGACACCCCAAGGTATTCCGTGAGGGGTATGGTGAGTTCATGTAAAATATTATTTTTTGTCACAAGTTAGTGGAATATGAGACTGTAAAAAAAAAAAAAAATCAATTTCCGCTAACTTGTGCCAAATTTTTTTTTCTGTGAACTCGCCATACCCCTCACGGAATACCTTGGGGTGTCTTCTTTCCATAATGGGGTCACTTGTGGGGTATTTATACTGCCCTGGCATTTTAGGGGTCCTAAAGTGTGAGAATCCAAATGCGTAAAAATGCCCTGTGAAATCCTAAAGGTACTCATTGGTTTTAGGGCCCCTTTGCGCATCTTGGCTGCAAAAAGTGTCACTCATGTGGTATCGCCGAACTCAGGAGAGTAGGGCAATGTGTTTTGGGGTGTATTTTTACATATACCCATACTGTGTGTGAGAAATATCACTTTAAACAACAACTTTTTAAATTTGTTTATTCAAAGTTGTCAATTTACAGAGATATTTCTCACACAAAGTATGGGTATATGTAAAATACACCCCAAAACACATTGCCCTACTTCTCCTGAGTACGGTGATACTACATGAGTGACACTTTTGCAGCCCGGGTGCAAAGGGGCCCAAATTCCAACGAGTACCTTTAGGTTTTATATGGCTGCTCACAATTTAGCCCCACCCAAAATTTTAACTTCTCTTGCCGACCGCCTCACGCAGGATTGCGCCCCGCGGGCGGTCGGTCTGTTCCTCCTGACGCGCCGCGCGTCATCTCGCGAGAGGCGAGATTTCCTGTGAACGCGCGTGCGCGCTGCTCACAGGATCACGCCGGGGACAGTAACTACAGCCTGCCAGCGCTGATCGTGCGCTGGCAGGCTGTAGAAGTTAAAGATGGCATATCAGACGCTGTTTTGTTAACAGCGCCTGATATGCTTGCTGATCGTCCTTTGGTGGTCCCTTTGCTTGGGACCACCAAAGAAACTTTTATAAGTGCACCAAATCACCACACAGACCCCCCACCCATCCACCCCACCCCTCCACCCTGATTAACCCCTGATTAACCCCGATCACCCCATGTCACCCCTGTCACCCCTGACACTAATTACCCCCTGTAAGGCTCATTCAGACGTCCAGATGTGTTTTGCGGATCCATGGATCCACGGATCCGCAAAACACGGACACCAGCAATGTGCTTTCCGCATTTTTGCGGATCCGCACATTGCCAGAACTATATAGAAAATGCTTTTCTTGTCCGCAATTGCGGACAAGAATAGGACATGCTCTATCTTTGCGGAGCTGCGGCCGGATGTTTGGGGCCGAAACCCGAAGTTTGCGGCCGCAGCTCAGCAAATGCTGATGCGGCGAGCGCATAGTGTGCTCTCCGCATCACCGCCAGCCCCATTCACTACTGAATAGTCCGCATCTATTCCGCAGAATTGCGGAATAGATGCGGACATTTTTGCGGACGTGTGAATGGGGCCTTACTACTTTTTTTTTGCACATTTTTTGGCAGAGATTTATTCATCCACATTGATCGATGCGAATGAGGAAATCTGTGCCGTTTTGTTTTTTTTTGCACATTTTTGGGCAGAGATTTTTTCATCCACATTGATTGATGCGAATGAAAAAGTCTGTGCCGTTCATTTTTTTTTCTTTTCAGCCCAGAGACTGAACGGAAAAAAAAAATCTCATTACCCGTATGCTCAATATACGGAGAATCGCAGAAACTCCTAATGCTGGCCATACGTGTAATGATTATGGAGACCCTCAAATGCCAGGGCAGTACAAACACCTCACATGTGACCCCATTTTAGAAAGAAGACACCCCAAGGTATTCCGTGAGGGGTATGGTGAGTTCATGTAAAATATTATTTTTTGTCACAAGTTAGTGGAATATGAGACTGTAAAAAAAAAAAAATCAATTTCCGCTAACTTGTGCCAAATTTTTTTTTCTGTGAACTCGCCATACCCCTCACGGATTACCTTGGGGTGTCTTCTTTCCATAATGGGGTCACTTGTGGGGTATTTATACTGCCCTGGCATTTTAGGGGTCCTAAAGTGTGAGAATCCAAATGCGTAAAATGCCCTGTGAAATCCTAAAGGTACTCATTAGTTTAGGCCCCTTTGCATCTTGGCTGCAAAAGTGTCACTCATGTGGTATCGCTGAACTCAGGAGAAGTAGGGCAATGGTTTGGGTGTATTTTACATATACCCATATTGTGTGTGAGAAATATCACTGTAAACGACAACTTTTTAAATTTTTTTATTCAAAGTTGTCAATTTACAGAGATATTTCTCACACAAAGTATGGGTATATGTAAAAATACACCCTAAAACACATTGCCCTACTTCTCCTGAGTACGGCGATACCACATGAGTGACACTTTTTGCAGCCCGGGTGCGAAAGGGGCCCAAATTCCAACGAGTACCTTTAGGTTTTATATGGCTGCTCACAATTTAGCCTCCACCCAAAATGCCAGAACAGTACAAACACCTCACATATGACCCCATTTTGGAAAGAAGACACCCCAAGGTATTCCGCTGAGGGGCATAGTGAGTCCATGTAAAATTTAACTTTTTGTCAAAAGTTAGCAGAATAGGTAGACTTTATGAGAAAAACAATAAAAATCAATTTCCGCTAACTTGTGCCAAAAATATTTTCTATGAACTCGCCATGCCCCTCACGGAATACCTTGGGGTGTCTTCTTTCCATAATGGGGTCACTTGTGGGGTATTTATACTGCCCTGGCATTTTAGGGGTCCTAAAGCGTGAGAATCCAAATGCGTAAAAATG
Source organism: Bufotes viridis (assembly GCA_033119425.1). NCBI lineage: Eukaryota > Metazoa > Chordata > Amphibia > Anura > Bufonidae > Bufotes > Bufotes viridis. Next base: position 224,100,549 of record CM065590.1, read on the forward strand.
CCCTGTGAAATCCTAAAGGTACTCATTGGTTTTAGGGCCCTTTGCGCATCTTGGCTGCAAAAAGTGTCACTCATGTGGTATCGCCGAACTCAGGAGAGTAGGGCAATGTGTTTTGGGGTGTATTTTTACATATACCCATACTGTGTGTGAGAAATATCACTTTAAACAACAACTTTTTAAATTTGTTTATTCAAAGTTGTCAATTTACAGAGATATTTCTCACACAAAGTATGGGTATATGTAAAAATACACCCAAAACACATTGCCCTACTTCTCCTGAGTACGGTGATACTACATGAGTGACACTTTTGCAGCCCAGGTGCTAAAGGGGCCCAAATTCCAACGAGTACCTTTAGGTTTTATATGGCTGCTCACAATTTAGCCTCACCCAAAATGCCAGAACAGTACAAACACCCACAAATGACCCCATTTTGGAAAGAAGACACCCCAAGGTATTCGCTGAGGGGCATAGTGAGTCCATGAAAAATTTAACTTTTTGTCAAAAGTTAGCAGAAAGGTAGACTTTATGAGAAAAAACAATAAAAAAAATCAATTTCCGCTAACTTGTGCCAAAAAAAAAAAAATCTTCTATGAACTCGCCATGCCCCTCACAGAATACCTTGGGGTGTCTTCTTTCCAAAATGGGGTCACATGTGGGGTATTTATACTGCCCTGGCAATTTAGGGGCCCTAAAGCGTGAGAAGAAAAATGCGTAAAAATGCCCTCCTAAAAGGTACTCATTGGTTTTAGGGCCCCTTTGCGCATCTTGGCTGCAAAAAAGATGATAATTACTTACCGGTAATTGGTTTTTCCCTTAGCCTCCACAACGGCACTAACCGGAGGATTACCGCCTCTTCAGGGACAGGAAAACGACGAGGATCGAATAAAAGCCCCCTCCCCTTTACCTTCGTCAGTCAATAATCTAGAACTTAAGTGGATGCAACAGAGGTTTAATAAAGTTATATATTCAGATGAACTCTCAATACAAGTCATTATTAACTTATATATAGGGGTTTAAAGTAGCTTTCACTCCGATAAACACACTTTTTTTTTTTTTTTTTTGGGAAATCCCGTGCCGTTGTGGAGGCTAAGGAAAAACCAATTACCGGTAAGTAATTATCATCTTTTCCCCACACCTCCACAACGGCACTAACTGGAGGAATAGCAAAGGAACAGATTTAGGGAGGGACCACTGCAGATAGGACTTTTCTGCCAAAAGAAAGATCCCTGTTGGACAACACATCTAATTTATAGTGCTTGAAAAAGTAGAGGAACTAGTCCACGTAGCGGCTCTACATATTTCTTCAATGGAGGCAGAAGCTCCCTCTGCCCATGAAGTAGCCATGGCTCGGGTAGAGTGGGCTTTTAATCCTGGAGGAGATTCTAGCCCTTTTGTAGTATAACAGGAGGAAATGCAGTTTTTGATCCATCGGGCTATTGATGTCTTGCTAGCGGCTTTCCCTGATTTGACCCCAGGAACTGGACCAACAGCTGGTTTGTCTGCCTGAATTCTTTCGTAGAATCAAGATACTGTAGGATGCATCTTCGTACATCTAGGTTATTGAATTTCTTCTCCCCATCTGATGAAGCCTTATCCGATAGACCCTTGCTTTTCAGGAGGATCCTCTCAGTCTCCAAGCCGTCAGGTGGAGCTGTGGAACACAGGGATGGAACACTGGTCCCTGGTATAGTAGGTCCGGGGTGTCGGGCAGGATCCAGAAGTCCCCCTCGACAACAGTTTCAGGATCGGAAACCAGGACCTCCTGGGCCAATATGGTGCTATCAGAATTACTGATACTTTTTCCTCCATTATCTTTGTGAGGACTCTGGGTATTAGGGAGAATGGAGGAAAGGCGTACAGAAGATCCGACGGCCATTTTTGCGCCAGGGCATCTACTTTCAGAGGATTGTCTCTGTAGGACAGGGAAAAGAATTTGTTCACTTTGCGTTTTCCTGGTCGCGAATAGGTCTATCAATGGTACCCCCATCTTGCTATGATCTGATTGAATGTGGTCTGGTTGAGGCTCCATTCCCCTTCTTTCAGTTTTTGTCGACTGAGGAAGTCCGCCAGGTGATTGTCCTTTCCCCTTATGTGTACTGCTGTCAGGGATTTTAGAGTTGATTCTGCCCAATGAAATATTTTCTCTGTAATATTTATAAGGGAATGACTCCTTGTTCCTCCCTGTTTGTTTATATACGCTACAGTTGTAGCGTTGTCCGAGAGGATTTTGACATGTGTCTGGGACAGCTTGGGAGAAAAGTGGGATACTGCCAACCACACTGCCTGGAGTTCTCTTCTGTTGGAAGAGGAGCTGGCTATTTCCTGATGCCAAATTCCCTGGCAAGTCATGCCGTCCATGTGGGCTCCCCATCCGTAACTGCTGGCATCCGTGGTGATTACCTTCTGATTTTGCTGGCGCCATTCCACTCCTCTGGCCAGGTTGTTCTTTTTCAGCCACCATGTCAATGAGTTTCTGACACATGGTGGTATCACGATTTTCCGGTTTAGGGAAGACTGTTTCTTGTCCCATATTTTTAAGAGGAAGTTTTGGAGTGGCCTTGAATGAGCTTGTGCCCATTTCACCGCTGGAATGGTGGATGTCATGAGGCCTATAATTCTCATGATCTCCCTGAGTGATGCTCTTTGTACCTTTTTGAAGGCGGAGAACCGCAGGACCAGATCCACTATTTTTACTTCCGGAAGGAAGGATGACATCTGGTGGGAGTCCAGTAGAATTCCAAGAAAATTTTTTGTTGGCTTGGCAGTAGGTCCGATTTTTCCATGTTCAGTAGCCAACCTAGTTGGGATAATGTTGTCGTGACTATTTGTAATTGCTGGTTCAAGGTCTGTTCTGTGGGAGCCAGGATCAGAAAATCGTCCAGGTATGGAATCAGAGTTACACCCACTTTGTGAAGATGACTTGATACATCTGACATCACCTTTGTGAACACCCTCGGTGCTGATGAGAGTCCGAAGGGAAGGACCTGGAACTGGAAATGTCTCAATTTTCCTTGGTACCATACTGCCATACGTAAATAACGTTGGTAAGAGCGATGGATTGGCACATGATAATAGGCATCGGATAAGTCTAAAGTTGCCATCATCCAATCTTTGGAAATTAAATTGATTGTTGATTTGATTGTCTCCATTTTGAATTTTTGTATGTGATGAATCTGTTGAGATCTTTTAAATTGATTATTAGGCGAAAAGAGCTGTCTGGTTTTTGACAAGAAAGATGGGTGAATAGAAACCTCTCTTCTCTTCTGGATGTGGGATCTGAATGATGGCTTCTTTTTCCAGTAATTTGGTGATCTGGTCCTCTAGAGCTCTTTGCTTGTCTTCCATTAGTTTTGGATTTTCCATGTATCTGTCTGGGGGTAGATCTGAGAATTCCAGTTTGTAACCTGAAAGTATGATCGACATGACCCAGGGAGAGGCCTGAATCTCGTTCCAGTTTTGACTGAAATGCTTTAGTCTTCCCCCTACAGGACCTCTGGCGTCATTGTGTGGACGTGGAGGAGTGACGATTTGTCTTGTTTGAGAAGAGGAATCCTTTGCCTTTGTTTGAGGGCTGCCACGTAGATCCTTGATTCTTCTTTCTCTGATCAGTTGAAAAAGGTCTTTTGCCACGAAAATTTTTCCTTTGGTGGAAAAATTTTGATTCCGTTGGGAAACCTTTCTTCCGGTCTGACGCTTTTTCTAGGATGTCATCTAGTGTCTTCCCGAAGAGACGATCACCTTCGCATGGTATAGAACAGAGCCTATTTTTTGATGCCGCGTCACCGCTCCAAGATCTTAGCCAGACCGCCCTGCGAGATGCATTTGTAAGGGCCGCTGTTTTCGCCGATAATTTTACTACATCCGCAGAAGCGTCATCTAGGAAGTTTGCGGCTTGCTTTAGGGCCGGAATGGAGTTTAGAATGTCTTCTCTAGGTGTGCCGGACTGAAGGTGCTCCTCCATCTGTGACAGCCATAGGGAGAGTGTTCTAGCAGTGTAAGTTGCTGAAATTCCTGGTCTCAGGGTGGCCATTGAAGACTCCCAAGATTTTTTCATAAGCGATTCGCATTTCTTGTCCATGGGATCTTTTAAGGATCCTAGGTCTTCAAACGGTAGAGCCGTTTTCTTTGAGATTTTTGCCACAGGGGCATCTACCCTAGGTGCCTTGTCCCACAGAGCCGATTCTTCATCTGCAAAAGGATACTTCCTTTTGAACATTCTTGATGCCGCCTGTTTTTTCTCTGGATCCTTCCATTCTTCCATTATTAATTTTTTGATATTTTCATGGACAGGAAATACTCTCTTTTTTTGCCGAGGCCCACAAACAGCTGGTCTTGTATTGCCAAAGGTTCCTTATGTTCCTCTAAGTTGATTGTTGCCCGAATATTCTTAAGAAGGCTTTCAGTTTCTTCTATGGAGCATAAAGGGCGACCTGAAGAATCTTCATCTCCACTAGAATCCTCTCCAGAAGAAATGACCTGAGATACAGAAGATCCGACGGCCATCTCCACTAGAATCCTCTCTAGAAAATAAAATCCTTTTTGTGTGAACCGTCACCAAAGATCCTAGCACCAGTGCTTTCACAATACGCCTAGTGATATAGGATATTTATATATATATATATATATATATATATATATATATATATATATATATATATATATATATACACACACACACACATCTGGGAAGAGGGCTTACCGGGCTGGAAGGCCTGGAGTCAGCAGATCTCTTGTGGGGGTCCAAGTCAGCAGGGGTCGACATGATACCAAGGGCTGAAGACTCACACCAGCTCCTGTTCGAGGTTTCCCTGAAGGCCCCAGACGCCGCTCTGCGTTTTAAATTTTCGCGCCACCACTTCCTGGTTGCGTGCGCGTGCGTCCTGACGTCACTTCCGGGAGCGTTCCACCGTGGAACGCAGGCGAGCGCGAAACCGGAAGTCTGGTCCCCATGTCTGCCGGACTCCACTGCCCTCTTATTTTACCCAGTCATGGGGAAAGGCAGCCCGGGGCAGCCGGCATCCGCCGGACTAACGCCGAGGGGAGGAGGAGCGCTTCGTCCTGGCTCCGAGATCCTGACCCCCTGCAGGGGCCCTCCGGCAGCAAGCCGGGTTAACTTACCAAAGGCCCCCGCGTGTTTCGATCCTCACCTGCCACTTCAGGGACAGGAAAACGACTGGCGAAGGTAAAGGGGAGGGGGCTTTTATTCGATCCTCGTCGTTTTCCTGTCCCTGAAGAGGCGGTAACCCTCCGGTTAGTGCCGTTGTGGAGGTGTGGGGAAAAGTGTCACTCATGTGGTATCGCCGTACTCAGGAGAAGTAGGGCAATGTGTTTTGGGGTGTATTTTTACATATACCCATACTTTGTGTGAGAAATATCTCTGTAAATTGACAACTTTGAATAAAAAAATGTAAAAAGTTGTCGATTACAGCAATATTTCTCACACACAGTATGGGTATATGTAAATACACCCCAAACTTGCCCTATCTCTGAGTTCGATACCCATGAGTGGCACTTTGCAGTCAAGATGCGCAAAGGGGCCTAAAACCAATGAGTACCTTTAGGATTTCACAGGCCATTTTTACGCATTTGGATTCTCACGCTTTAGGGGCCCCTAAAATGCCAGGTCAGTATAAATACCCCACATGTGACCCCATTTTGGAAAGAAGACACCCCAAGGTATTCCGTGAGGGGCATGGCGAGTTCACAGAATTTTTATTTTTGGCACAAGTTAGCGGAAATTGATATATTTTATTTTTTTAATTTTGTTTTTACAAAGTCTCATATTCCACTAACTTGTGACAAAAATAAAATTTACATGAACTCACCATACCCCTCACAGAATACCTTGGGGTGTCTTCTTTCAAGTGAGGTCACATGTGAGGTATTGATACTGTCTGGCATTTTAGGGGCCCTAAGCGTGAGAAGAAGTCTGGAATCCAAATGCGTAAAAATGCCCTGTGAAATCCTAAAGGTACTCATTAGTTTAGGGCCCCTTTAGCACTAGGCTGCAAAAAGTGTCACACATGTGGTATCGCCGTACTCAGGAGAAGTAGGGCAATGTGTTTTGGGGTGTATTTTTATATATACCTATACTGTGTGTGAAAAATATCTCTGTAAATGACAACTTTTAAAAATTTTATACAAAGTTGTCAGTTTACAGAGATATTTCTCACCCAACATGGGTATATGTAAAATAAACCCCAAAACACATTGCCCTACTTCTCCAAGTGCGGCGATACCACATAAGTGACACTTTTGCAGCCTAGTGTCGCAAAGGGCCCAAATTCCAACGAGTACCTTTAGGTTTTACATGGCGGCTCACAATTTAGCCCGCCCAAAATGCCAGAACAGTAAACACACCCACAAATGACCCCTTTTCGGAAAGTAGACACCACGAGGTATTCACTGAGGGCATAGTGAGTCCGTCTGAGATTTCTTTTTTTTGCCAGAAGTTAGCAGAAATTGAAACTTTTTTTTTTTTTTCTCAGAAAGTGTCATTTTCCGCTAACTTGTGAAAAAAAATGAAATGATACATGAACTCACCATGCCCCTCCGCGAATACTTTGGGGTGTCTTCTTTCTAAAATGGTGTGATTTGGGGGGTATTTATACTTTCCTGACATTCTAGCACCTGAAGAAACATGACAGGTGCTCAGAAAGTCAGAGCTGCTTCAAAATGCAGAAATTCACTTTTTTGCACCATAGTTTGTAAACGCTATAACTTTTACCCAAACCAATAAATATACACTTATTGGACTTTTTTTTATCAAAGACATGTAGAACAATAAATTTAGAGAAAAATTTATATAGAAATGTAGTTTTTTTTTGAAAAATTTTACAACAGAAAGTGAAAAATTTCATTTTTTTGTAAAATTTTTGGTCATTTTTGATTAATAACAAAAAAAGTAAAAATGTCAGCAGCAATGAAATACCACCAAATGAAAGTTCTATTAGTGAGAAGAAAAGGAGGTAAAATTCATTTGGGTGGTAAGTTGCATGACGGAGCAATAAACGGTGAAAGTAGTGTAGTGCGGAATTGTAAAAAGTGGCCTGGTCATTAAGGGTGTTTAAGCTAGGGGGGCTTAAGTGGTTAATTATCTTTTTTTTTTTTTTTTTTAATTTTTTTTCCACTGAAATGAACAGGTGTGAAGAGGTGTGCTGACTGCCCTAGTGAAAACACTGGCTAACCATGATGTCAAATTAAAAGAAAATGTAGCTATAAGTGGAAGCAGTGTATAAACACATGGTGTAAGTACAGGTGGGTGCCAGCAGCTCGGGATGTGAGTAGTGCCTAACACATGGTATGGGCGCAGCTCTGTGCGTGAGCATAAAGAGCAAGATATAAAGCAGCCGTGTGAATGCAACCTAAAGTGAGCAGAGTATTAACGTGATACAACAGATGCATAAACGCAGCACTGGTAGTGAATGGAGTATAGGACAAAATGTAAATGCAGACACACAGACGTAGCTTTTGCAGGTAACGAACCTAGCCGTGAACATTCTACCATTAGTGCCCAACCCCTTTCGCCCCAGAGGGCTACAAGTCGCAGACCGTGTAACCAAGTCCGATCCCACCGTGAAGCCAGCACTCGCCTGGCACCTACTGCCATTGCCCAGGTGCGAATGAACCTCCACATAATGCTGCAGGAGTTTTTTTTTTTTTTTTCTAAAATGATGGTCACCACAGCACCACCTGGTGTTCCTGTAAGAAAACAAACGTGGTTGAACATAAACCCTGATGCAACGCCAATTAATCAACACAATAGCACAGAACCGCTGACACATGCGGGCCCTAAACATACAATTTATAGATTAAACACACTTACCAGAGCATCAGCACTCAAATACAGGCGCCTTTATCAACCTGCAGTCCCCATATATGGACCACTAATATACATTACCAACACCTTGCATGTCTGGCGCTAACTGCGGACGTGCGCCCCACCTGTACAACAGGTGACAGAAAACATGCATTTTTTTTTTTTTTTTTTATATATAATGACCCTTGATACGTGACCCTTCCAGAGAGATAACTAAACAAAACCATCACTTAAACGCAGCGTGCGTAACTTGGAGACACGCGTCCCGTATGATACAGATATCAGAAAACATGTGACCATACCTACTCTAGGCGCATGCAACACCAATAGCTATATGCAATAGCCCCCAACAATCCCCTAGCCGGACAAAATACTAACAACAGTCACTTGAACATTAGTGCCCTACTTCGCTTCGTCCCAGGGTATTGCGAATCACATACCGCAGTGTGGGTCCCCTGCCAACAAGTGTGATTCTACAGTGAATGCCAGCACTCGCCTGGCACTTTGTCACTACCCAGGCAAGACTGAGCCTGCACACGATGCAGCTGCGCTACATGTCGCAGACCACAGCGTGGAACCCGTGCAAACCACTCCGATCCTACCATGAATACCAGCGCCCTCCTGAGACATTCTGCTGGGCCCAGCCGTAAGGAGCCTGTACACCATGCTGCTGTATCCTAGAGCTGACCCAGAGGTAGTGAAATCAGCTGAATCAGCGTCAGCCTGGGCCCACAGGTGCCTATAAATAGCCTAGCAAACAGCCAGCCTAGGCCCACAGGTGCATGTAGATAGCCTCGTAATCAGCCTCCCCTCCCACAAACACAGCACTACTTGCTTAATACGATGTCACAATGTATAGTCAGCAGATGATAGTAATCAGGATTTCATTATGATGTCACAATGTATAGTCAATAGATAATAGTATCCAGGATGCCATTATGATGTCACAATGTATGTTTAGCAAACGATAGTATTCAGGATGCCATTATGATGTCACAATGTATAGTCAGTAGTTAATAGTATCCAGGATTCCATGATGATGTCACAATGTATAGTCAGCAGATGATAGTATCCAGGATGCCATTATGATGTTACAATGTATAGTCAGTAGATGATAGTATCTAGGATACCATTTTGATGTCACAATGTATGGTTAGCAGACGATAGTATTTAGGATTCCATTATGGTGTCACAATGTATAGTTAGCAGACGATAGCATCCAGGATACCATTATGATGTCACAATGTATTGTTAGCAGATGATAGTATCCAGGATGCCATTATGATGTCACAATGTATGGTCAGCAGACGATAGTATTCAGAATGCCATTATGATGTCACAATATATAGTCAGTATATAATAGTATCCAGGATTCAATTATGATGTCACAATGTATAGTCAGTAGATAATAGTATCCAGGATTCCTTTATGATGTCACAATGTATAGTCAGTAGATAACAGTATCCAGGATGCCATTATGATGTCACAATGTATAGTCAGTAATTAATAGTATCCAGGATTCCATTATGATGTCACAATGTATGGTCAGCAGACGATAGTATTCAGGATGCCATTATGATGTCACAATGTATTGTCAGTAGATAATAGTATCCAGGATTCCATTATGATGTCACAATGTATAGTCAGCAGATTATAGTAATCAGGATTCCATTATGATGTCACAATGTATAGTCAATAGATAATAGTATCCAGAATGCCATTATGATGTCACAATGTATGTTTAGCAAACGATAGTATTCAGGATGCCATTATGATGTCACAATGTATAGTCAGTAGTTAATAGTATCCAGGATTCCATGATGATGTCACAATGTATAGTCAGCAGATGATAGTATCCAGGATGCCATTATGATGTCACAATGTATAGTCAGTAGATGATAGTATCCAGGATACCAATATGATGTCACATTGTATGGTTAGCAGACGATAGTATTTAGGATTCCATTATGATGTCACAATGTATAGTCAGTAGATAATGGTATCCAGGATACCATTATGATGTCACAATGTATTGTTAGCATATGATAGTATTCAGGATGCCATTATGATGTCACAATATATAGTAAGTATATAATAGCATCCAGGATTCCATTATGATGTCACAATGTATAGTCAGCAGACGATAGTATTCAGAATGCCATTATGATGTCACAATATATAGTCAGTATATAAAAGTGTCCAGGATTCCATTATGATGTCACAATGTATATTCAGTAGATAATAGTATCCAGGATGCCATTATGATGTCACAATGTATAGTCAGTAGAAAATAGTATCCAGGATTCCATGATAATGTCACAATGTATAGTCAGCAGATGATAGTAATCAGGATTCCATTATGATGTCACAATGTATAGTCAATAGATAATAGTATCCAGGATGCCAGCATGATGTCACAATGTATGGTTAGCAGACGATAGTATTTAGGATTCCATTATGATGTCACAATGTATAGTCAGTAGATAATAGTATCCAGAATACCATTATGATGTCACAATGTATTGTTAGCAGACGATAGTATTCAGGATGCCATTATGATGTCACAATGTATAGTCAGTACATAATAGTATCCAGGATGCCATTATGATCTCACAATGTATGGTTAGCAGACGATAGTATTCAGGATTCCATTATGATGTCACAATGTATAGTTAGTAGGTAATAGAATCCAGAATTCCATTATGATGTCACAATGTATGGTTAGCAGATGATAGTATGCAGGATTCCATTATGATGTCACATTGTATAGTCAGTAGTTAATAGTATCCAGGATGCTATTATGATGTCACAATATATAGTCAGTAGATAATAGTATCCAGGATGCCATTATGATGTCACAATGTATAGTCAGTAGATAACAGTATCCAGGATGCCATTATGATGTCACAATGTATAGTCAGTAGATAATAGTATCCAGGATTCCATGATGATGTCACAATGTATAGTCAGCAGATGATAGTAATCAGGATTCCATTATGATGTCACAATGTATTGTTAGCAGATGATAGTATTCAGGATGCCATTATGATGTCACAATGTATAGTCAGTACATAATAGTATCCAGGATGCTATTATGATGTCACAATGTATGGTTAGCAGACGATAGTATTTAGGATTCCATTATGATGTCACAATGTATAGTGAGTAGATAATAGTATCCAGGATACCATTATGATGTCACAATGTATTGTTAGCAGATGATAGTATCCAGGATACCATTATGATGTCAAAATGTATGGTCAGCAGACGATAGTATTCAGAATGCCATTATGATGTCACAATGTATAGTCAGTAGATAATAGTATCCAGGATTCCATGATGATGTCACAATGTATAGTCAGCAGATGATAGTAATCAGGATTCCATTAAGATGTCACAATGTATAGTCAATAGATAATAGTATCCAGGATTCCATTATGATGTCACAATGAATAGTCAGTAGATGATAGTATCCAGGATACCATTATGATGTCACAATGTATAGTCAGTAGATAACAGTATCCAGGATGCCATTATGATGTCACAATGTATTGTTAGCAGATGATAGTATACATGATGCCATTATGATGTCACAATATATAGTCAGTACATAATAGTGTCAAGGATGCTATTATGATGTCACAATGTATAGTTAGTAGATAATAGAATCCAGAATTCCATTATGATGTCACAATATATAGTCAGTATATAATAGTATCCAGGATTCCATGATGATGTCACAATGTATAGTCAGCAGATGATAGTAATCAGGATTCCATTATGATGTCACAATGTATAGTCAATAGATAATAGTATCCAGAATTCCATTATGATGTCACAATGAATAGTCAGTAGATGATAGTATCCAGGATACCATTATGATGTCACAATGTATGGTTAGCAGACAATAGTATTTAGGATTCCATTATGATGTCACAATGTATAGTCAGTAGATGATAGTATCCAGGATGCCATTATGATGTCACAATGTATAGTCAGTAGATAATAGTATCCAGGATGCCATTATGATGTCACAATGTATGGTTAGCAGACAATAGTATTCAGGATTCCATTATGATGTCACAATGTATGGTCAGCAGATGATAGTATTCAGGATTCCATTATGATGTCACAATGTATAGTCAGTAGATAATAGTATCCAGGATTCCATTATGATGTCACAATGTATAGTCAGTAGATGATAGTATCCAGGATACCATTATGATGTCACAATGTATAGTCAGTAGATAATAGTATCCAGGATGCCATTATGATGTCACAATGTATTGTTAGCAGATGATAGTATCCAGGATGCCATTATGATGTCACAATGTATAGTCAGTAGATAATAGTATCCAGGATGCCATTATGATGTCACAATGTATAGTCAGTAGATAATAGTATCCAGGATTCCATTATGATGTCACAATGTATAGTCAGCAGATGATAGTATTCAGAATGCCATTATGATGTCACAATGTATAGTCAGTAGTATAATAGTATCCAGGATTCCATGATGATGTCACAATGTATAGTCAGCAGATGATAGTAATCAGGATTCCATTATGATGTCACAATGTATAGTCAATAGATAATAGTATCCAGGATTCCATTATGATGTCACAATGTATAGTCAGTAGATGATAGTATCCAGGATACCATTATGATGTCACAATGTATAGTCAGTAGATAATAGTATCCAGGATGCCATTATGATGTCACAATGTATAGTTAGCAGATGATAGTATCCAGGATGCCATTATGATGTCACAATGTATAGTCAGTAGATGATAGTATCCAGGATGCCATTATGATGTCACAATGTATAGTCAGTAGATAATAGTATCCAGGATGCCATTATGATGTCACAATGTATAGTCAGAAGATAATAGTATCCAGGATTCCATGATGATGTCACAATGTATAGTCAGCAGATGATAGTAATCAGGATTCCATTAAGATGTCACAATGTATAGTCAATAGATAATAGTATCCAGGATTCCATTATGATGTCACTATGAATAGTCAGTAGATGATAGTATCCAGGATACCATTATGATGTCACAATGTATGGTTATCAGACAATAGTATTTAGGATTCCATTATGTTGTTACAATGTATAGTCAGTAGATGATAGTATTCAGGATGCCATTATGATGTCACAATGTATAGTCAATAGATAATAGTATCCAGGATGCCATTATGATGTCACAATGTATGGTTAGCAGACAATAGTATTTAGGATTCCATTATAAGGTCACAATGTATGGTCAGCAGACGATAGTATTCAGGATTCCATTATGATGTCACAATATATAGTCAGTAGATAATAGTATCCAGGATTCCATTATGATGTCACAATGTATAGTCAACACATGATGGTATCCAGGATTCCATTATGATGTCACAATGTATGTTCAGCAGACAATAGTATTCAGGATGCCATTATGATGTCACAATGTATAGTCAGTAGATAATAGTATCTAGGATGCCATTATGATGTCACAACGTATTGTCAGCAGATGATAGTATCCAGGATGCCATTATGATGTCACAATATATAGTCAGTATAAAATAGTATCCAGGATTTCTTTATGATGTCACAATGTATGGTCAGTAGATAACAGTATCCAGGATGCCATTATGATGTCACAATGTATAGTCAGTATATAATAGTATCCAGGATGCCATTATTATGTCACAATATATAGTCAGTAGATAATAGTATCCAGGATTCCATTATGATGTCACAATGTATAGTCAGTAGATAATAGTATCCAAGATTCCATTATGATGTCACAATGTATAGTCAGTAGATAATAGTATCCAGGATTCCATTATGATGTCACAATGTATAGTTAGCAGACGATAGTATTTAGGATTCCATTATGATGTCACAATGTATTGTTAGCAGATGATAGTATTCAGGATGCCATTATGATGTCACAATGTATAGTCCGTACATAATAGTATCCAGGATGCCATTATCATGTCACAATGTATAGTTAGTAGATAATAGAATCCAGAATTCCATAATGATGTCACAATGTATGGTCAGCTGACGATAGTATTCAGAATGCCATTATGATGTCACAATATATAGTCAGTATATAATAGTATCCAGGATGTCTTTATGATGTCACAATGTATAGTCAGTAGATAACAGTATCCAGGATGCCATTATGATGTCACAATGTATAGTCAGTAGATAATAGTATCCAGTATTCCATGATAATGTCACAATGTATAGTCAGCAGATGATAGTAATCAGGATTCCATTATGATGTCACAATGTATAGTTAGCAAACGATAGTATTCAGGATGCCATTATGATGTCACAATGTATAGTCAGTAGATAATAGTATCCAGGATTCCATGATGATGTCACAATGTATAGTCAGTAGATGATAGTATCCAGGATACCATTATGATGTCACAATGTATAGTCAGTAGATAATAGTATCCAGGATGCCATTATGATGTCACAATGTATAGTCAGTAGATAATAGTATCCAGGATTCCATTATGATGTCACAATGTATAGTCAGTAGATAATAGTATCCAGGATGCCATTATGATGTCACAATGTATAGTCAGTAGTTAATAGTATCCAGGATTCCATGATGATGTCACAATGTATAGTCAGCAGATGATAGTAATCCAGGATTCCATTATGATGTCACAATGTATAGTCAATAGATAATAGTATCCAGGATTCCATTATGATGTCACAATGTATAGTCAGTAGATGATAGTATCCAGGATACCATTATGATGTCACAATGTATGGTTAGCAGACGATAGTATTTAGGATTCCATTATGATGTTACAATGTATAGTCAGTAGATAATAGTATCCAGGATTCCATTATGATGTCACAATGTATAGTCAGTACATAATAGTATCCAGGATGCCATTATGATGTCACAATGTATAGTCAGTAGATAATAGAATCCAGAATTCCATTATGATGTCACAATGTATGGTCAGTAGACGATAGTATTCAGAATGCCATTATGATGTCACAATGTATAGTCAGTATATAATAGTATCCAGGATTCCATTATGATGTCACAATGTATAGTCAGTAGATAATAGTATCCAGGATGCCATTATGATGTCACAATGTATAGTCAGTAGATAATAGTATCCAGGATTCCATTATGATGTCACAATGTATAGTCAGCAGATGATAGTATTCAGGATTCCATTATGATGTCACAATGTATAGTCAGTAGATGATAGTATCCAGGATGCCATTATGATGTCACAATGTATAGTCAGTAGATAATAGTATCCAGGATTCCATTATGATGTCACAATGTATAGTCAGTAGATAATAGTATCCAGGATTCCATTATGATGTCACAATGTATAGTCAGTAGATAATAGTATCCAGGATGCCATTATGATGTCACAATGTATAGTCAGTAGATAATAGTATCCAGGATTCCATTATGATGTCACAATGTATAGTCAGTAGATAATAGTATCCAGGATGCCATTATGATGTCACAATGTATAGTCAGTAGATAATAGTATCCAGGATTCCATTATGATGTCACAATGTATAGTCAGTAGATAATAGTATCCAGGATGCCATTATGATGTCACAATGTATAGTCAGTAGATAATAGTATCCAGGATTCCATTATGATGTCACAATGTATAGTCAGTAGATAATAGTATCCAGGATACCATTATGATGTCACAATGTATGGTCAGCAGACGATAGTATTCAGGATGCCATTATGATGTCACAATGTATAGTCAGTAGATAATAGTATCCAGGATTCCATGATGATGTCACAATGTATAGTCAGCAGATGATAGTAATCAGGATTCCATTATGATGTCACAATGTATAGTCAGTAGATAATAGTATCCAGGATTCCATTATGATGTCACAATGTATAGTCAGTAGATGATAGTATCCAGGATACCATTATGATGTCACAATGTATAGTCAGTAGATAATAGTATCCAGGATGCCATTATGATGTCACAATGTATTGTTAGCAGATGATAGTATTCAGGATGCCATTATGATGTCACAATGTATAGTCAGTAGATAATAGTATCCAGGATGCCATTATGATGTCACAATGTATAGTTAGTAGATAATAGTATCCAGGATTCCATTATGATGTCACAATGTATGGTCAGCAGATGATAGTATTCAGAATGCCATTATGATGTCACAATATATAGTCAGTATATAATAGTATCCAGGATTCCATGATGATGTCACAATGTATAGTCAGCAGATGATAGTAATCAGGATTCCATTAAGATGTCACAATGTATAGTCAATAGATAATAGTATCCAGGATTCCATTATGATGTCACAATGAATAGTCAGTAGATGATAGTATCCAGGATACCATTATGATGTCACAATGTATAGTCAGTAGATAACAGTATCCAGGATGCCATTATGATGTCACAATGTATTGTTAGCAGATGATAGTATACATGATGCCATTATGATGTCACAATATATAGTCAGTACATAATAGTGTCAAGGATGCTATTATGATGTCACAATGTATAGTTAGTAGATAATAGAATCCAGAATTCCATTATGATGTCACAATGTATGGTCAGCAGACGATAGTATTCAGAATGCCATTATGATGTCACAATATATAGTCAGTATATAATAGTATCCAGGATTCCATGATGATGTCACAATGTATAGTCAGCAGATGATAGTAATCAGGATTCCATTAAGATGTCACAATGTATAGTCAATAGATAATAGTATCCAGGATTCCATTATGATGTCACAATGAATAGTCAGTAGATGATAGTATCCAGGATACCATTATGATGTCACAATGTATGGTTATCAGACAATAGTATTTAGGATTCCATTATGTTGTTACAATGTATAGTCAGTAGATGATAGTATTCAGGATGCCATTATGATGTCACAATGTATAGTCAATAGATAATAGTATCCAGGATGCCATTATGATGTCACAATGTATGGTTAGCAGACAATAGTATTCAGGATTCCATTATGATGTCACAATGTATGGTCAGCAGATGATAGTATTCAGGATGCCATTATGATGTCACAATGTATAGTCAGTAGATAATAGTATCCAGGATTCCATTATGATGTCACAATGTATAGTCAGTAGATGATAGTATCCAGGATTCCATTATGATGTCACAATGTATGGTCAGCAGACAATAGTATTCAGGATGCCATTATGATGTCACAATGTATAGTCAGTAGATAATAGTATCCAGGATGCCATTATGATGTCACAATGTATAGTCAGCAGATGATAGTATCCAGGATGCCATTATGATGTCACAATGTATAGTCAGTAGATAATAGTATCCAGGATGCCATTATGATGTCACAATGTATAGTCAGTAGATAATAGTATCCAGGATTCCATTATGATGTCACAATGTATGGTCAGCAGATGATAGTATCCAGGATTCCATTATGATGTCACAATGTATAGTCAGTAGATAATAGTATCCAGGATTCCATTATGATGTCACAATGTATAGTTAGCAGATGATAGTATCCAGGATTCCATTATGATGTCACAATGTATGGTTAGCAGATGATAGTATTCAGGATGCCATTATGATGTCACAATGTATAGTCAGTACATAATAGTATCCAGGATGCCATTATGATGTCACAATGTATAGTTAGTAGATAATAGAATCCAGAATTCCATTATGATGTCACAATGTATGGTCAGCAGACGATAGTATTCAGAATGCCATTATGATGTCACAATATATAGTCAGTATATAATAGTATCCAGGATTCCATTATGATGTCACAATGTATAGTCAGTAGATAATAGTATCCAGGATGCCATTATGATGTCACAATGTATAGTCAGTAGATAATAGTATCCAGGATTCCATGATGATGTCACAATGTATAGTCAGCAGATGATAGTAATCAGGATTCCATTATGATGTCACAATGTATAGTCAGTAGATGATAGTATCCAGGATGCCATTATGATGTCACAATGTATAGTCAGTAGATAATAGTATCCAGGATTCCATTATGATGTCACAATGTATAGTCAGTAGATGATAGTATCCAGGATACCATTATGATGTCACAATGTATAGTCAGTAGATAATAGTATCCAGGATGCCATTATGATGTCACAATGTATAGTCAGCAGATGATAGTATCCAGGATGCCATTATGATGTCACAATGTATAGTCAGTAGATAATAGTATCCAGGATGCCATTATGATGTCACAATGTATAGTCAGTAGATAATAGTATCCAGGATTCCATTATGATGTCACAATGTATAGTCAGCAGATGATAGTAATCAGGATTCCATTATGATGTCACAATGTATAGTCAATAGATAATAGTATCCAGGATTCCATTATGATGTCACAATGTATAGTCAGTAGATGATAGTATCCAGGATACCATTATGATGTCACAATGTATGGTTAGCAGATGATAGTATTCAGGATTCCATTATGATGTCACAATGTATAGTCAGTAGATAATAGTATCCAGGATGCCATTATGATGTCACAATGTATAGTCAGTAGATAATAGTATCCAGGATTCCATTATGATGTCACAATGTATAGTCAGTAGATGATAGTATCCAGGATACCATTATGATGTCACAATGTATGGTTAGCAGACGATAGTATTCAGGATTCCATTATGATGTCACAATGTATAGTCAGTAGATAATAGTATCCAGGATTCCATTATGATGTCACAATGTATAGTCAGCAGATGATAGTATTCAGGATTCCATTATGATGTCACAATGTATAGTCAGTAGATAATAGTATCCAGGATTCCATTATGATGTCACAATGTATAGTCAGCAGATGATAGTAATCAGGATTCCATTATGATGTCACAATGTATAGTCAGTAGATAATAGTATCCAGGATTCCATTATGATGTCACAATGTATAGTCAGTAGATAATAGTATCCAGGATACCATTATGATGTCACAATGTATAGTCAGCAGATGATAGTATTCAGGATTCCATTATGATGTCACAATGTATAGTCAGCAGATGATAGTAATCAGGATTCCATTATGATGTCACAATGTATAGTCAGTAGATAATAGTATCCAGGATTCCATTATGATGTCACAATGTATAGTCAGTAGATAATAGTATCCAGGATGCCATTATGATGTCACAATGTATAGTCAGTAGATAATAGTATCCAGGATTCCATTATGATGTCACAATGTATAGTCAGTAGATAATAGTATCCAGGATTCCATTATGATGTCACAATGTATGGTCAGCAGACGATAGTATTCAGAATGCCATTATGATGTCACAATGTATAGTCAGTATATAAAAGTGTCCAGGATTCCATTATGATGTCACAATGTATAGTCAGTAGATAATAGTATCCAGGATGCCATTATGATGTCACAATGTATAGTCAGTAGATAATAGTATCCAGGATGCCATTATGATGTCACAATGTATAGTCAGTAGATAATAGTATCCAGGATTCCTTTATGATGTCACAATGTATAATCAGTAGATAACAGTATCCAGGATGCCATTATGATGTCACAATGTATAGTCAGTAGATAATAGTATCCAGGATTCCATGATGATGTCACAATGTATAGTCAGTAGATGATAGTAATCAGGATTCCATTATGATGTCACCATGTATGATCAGCAGATGATAGTAATCAGGATTCCATTATGATGTCACAATGTATAGTCAGAACATAATAGTATCCAGGATGCTATTATGATGTCACAATGTATAGTTAGTAGATAATAGAATCCAGAATTCCATTATGATGTCACAATGTATGGTCAGCAGACGATAGTATTCAGAATGCCATTATGATGTCACAATATATAGTCAGTATATAATAGTATCCAGTATTATATTATGATGTCACAATGTATAGTCAGTAGATAATAGTATCCAGGATGCCATTATGATGTCACAATGTATAGTCAGTATATAATAGTATCCAGGATTCCATTAGGATGTCACAATGTATAGTCAGTAGATAATAGTATCCAGGATGCCATTATGATGTCACAATGTATAGTCAGTAGATAATAGTATCCAGGATTCCATTATGATGTCACAATGTATAGTCAGTAGATAATAGTATCCAGGATACCATTATGATGTCACAATGTATGGTTAGCAGATGATAGTATTCAGGATTCCATTATGATGTCACAATGTATAGTCAGTAGATAATAGTATCCAGGATACCATTATGATGTCACAATGTATTGTTAGCAGATGATAGTATTCAGGATGCCATTATGATGTCACAATGTATAGTCAGTACATAATAGTATCCAGGATGCCATTATGATGTCACAATGTATAGTTAGTAGATAATAGAATCCAGAATTCCATTATGATGTCACAATGTATGGTCAGCAGACGATAGTATTCAGAATGCCATTATGATGTCACAATATATAGTCAGTATATAATAGTATCCAGGATTCCATGATGATGTCACAATGTATAGTCAGCAGATGATAGTAATCAGGATTCCATTATGATGTCACAATGTATAGTCAATAGATAATAGTATCCAGGATTCCATTATGATGTCACAATGTATAGTCAGTAGATAATAGTATCCAGGATGCCATTATGATGTCACAATGTATGGTTAGCAGACTATAGTATTTAGGATTCCATTATGATGTCACAATGTATTGTTAGCAGATGATAGTATCCAGGATGCCATTATGATGTCACAATGTATAGTCAGTAGATAATAGTATCCAGGATGCCATTATGATGTCACAATGTATAGTTAGTAGATAATAGTATCCAGGATTCCATTATGATGTCACAATGTATGGTCAGCAGACGATAGTATTCAGAATGCCATTATGATGTCACAATGTATAGTCAGTATATAATAGTATCCAGGATTCCATTATGATGTCACAATGTATAGTCAGTAGATAATAGTATCCAGGATGCCATTATGATGTCACAAT